>NNCF01129054.1:457430-594392 GCA_002313205.1 Laupala kohalensis
ATAATTTGTAAGTTTTCTAATAAAAGGAAGCGATTAATTATCATTGAATTATGTGATTACATAAAACGCACTGTGTCTTAGCAAGCTCTATCGACGTGTTTGTCTCCCATCTGCAAGTTTCATTCATGCATCGTATCTCATCGTACCTAGATTGCGGAGTCAAGGCAGCGGCATCTGAAGGCTATAGACGAGACATTTCCGCTGTGCACTTCCTGTGTGGGCTGCTCCTGCTGCTTCAGAAAACTCAATGGGCATCGAAGGTCGGAGTTCGCGTGACGAGCAGCAATTGTATTTCGCTTCTCTACTTCATTCGGTTTGTTTCGCTCAGTCATCCTCGTGGGAAGGAACTAGACATGCTCGCTTCCTCATTGAAGCGCCACCTTTTTATTTTTATTTTTTTATTTATCCGCGTTCTATTCACCTTGGTATTAATAATAATTAGAATCAGTGTGTCTCAGTGGGTAGAGCGCTGAGTTGCTGGCTGGTGTTCGATGCCCGGTGAGGTGGGGATTTTTCATCACACCTCAACATCCAGACTGACTCCCAGGGTCTATTAAATCGATCCCATACCAGGGTCTATCCTGGGGTCAAACTGGCCGGAGCGAGATGCTGACCACATCTCCTCCTCCTAGTGCCGAGGTCCAGTAATTGCGGAGCTCTACTTGTAGACCCTCAGGGCGAAACCATCTACGAATAATGTTATCTGTTCTGTTTGTATTAAAAACTAATTATAGTAGTAATTTATGGGTTATGGTGTAAAAGAAACTGCGAATTAATTAAATTGACACAATGTTTGTGACAAGTCTCTCTAGTTTTGCGACTGTTTTCCTTGATTAACTTTCTCGATTGTTACGAAAGATAAGACACATTTCGTTCTGTTCATTTATATGTAAAATTATTTACGCGTTGGATACTTTTTCACATCGATTCCATTAGAAATAATATGGGGACTTATTTAAATATCATCCCACAGGAGACTTTATCCATTAAGAGCTCTTACAATTTCGTGATGGTTTTATTCGTGCGTTAGTCCCGCAAGAGTTGATTAGTAGTAGTATATTAGGTTATTCAGTGTGGACTGCGTATAGTGGAATTAACTGAGATTTCAAATACCATTTTAGATAGAATTGTTTCATTTATTCTCGCTAATTTGAAGACTTACGGATATATTTAACAGTGTTCATGCAAGTGACTTTCGCTGTTGAGCCTTATTGTTTGGACAGTTTAACAAATAATAATAATATCAATATCGAATAATATGTTGTTGTTGTTTGTGTGTGTGTGTGATGAGTTATAAATTTCCAAGAAAGCGATTAAACATCCATCCTTGTTTTGGTTGGCATAAAAGCGGATGCATTATATCATGGACACGCGTAAAAATTAAATTTTTGTTGTTCAGTTTTACAATCGGTGAATGAAAATGTGTCTGTTTAAGAATATTTCCGGCAACTCCATCAATTACTAACTGAACAAATTAGCAACAAATAAGCCCAGCAGAAAGTAAATTATTTTTAGAAAGCAATTAGTGTGATCCAGAACGTTTTTGAAAGTTATTGCAGTGAATACAAATATATCTGTATGTAACTGAACTCAGTACATACAAAATTTTCTATAATGAACATTTTTTATTGCCAATATTGTACTTTTATAGATGTACACAGTGATACGTTGCACCTCTATAAATTATTTACTATGAATCAGATTTAGTTAAAATGAGCAACCTTTACCAAACCATGCATTGGCAATGTTTGAAGCATGATTGAAAAGGAAATAAATAAATAAATCACGTATACTATTTCTCTGTTTTAATGAGGTTTTGTACAGTATGACAAGGAAAATACTCAGCTGTATACAAGTGTAGCCCTATCCATTCCGCATACAGATAATTACGTGACTTCTCGTCCTGCACTTTGTTCCGGTGGTCAACTTTCGCGAATGACTAAGTATCTCGACGTTTCGAAACGAGAGCTATTACCGTTGTTGCTCTTCCCACTCGCCGGACCCCCATCGATACACAAAGACACATGGCTCAGTGCCAAACACCGCTACCACGCCCTACACGCAGATCAGCTGGATCCTTCTGGCACAGGTCTTGCCAAGGCTGCCAACTGTTGGCCAAGGAAGACATCCTGCATTTTTAACAGCTAATTTCACTATAAATAACGGACCGTTAATAGCTGGCTGTTCATATCTGCAGCGACCCAGAAGTTCATCGGAATGCGACGCTAATGTGGGTGGATTCAAATAAGTAATCGCCGTGTAATATCGTGATCACAATTTAATGTCTCCGGATCTCTTGTGAGTTGTACAGTGTGTACGCCGAATGGAGAGTCCCGTGGGAATCCCGCTATTGTCCGGCGATGTGCTGTAATACCACGAATTCACTATCCATTGATTCATTATCTCTTCTACTCGTATGGTATTTCATTCCATTCTCTTGTTGAGAGCAATATGACTTTCATAATCACCATTTAACTCAATTCGCTCGGTAGATTAAATTAATTTGCTGAGGAATATCGTGATTGACACCAAAATTAACGGGTTTTGAATCGTTATTTTATGAACACACGTGCAAAGTTTAATTTTTCAAACAGAATTTCCATGAAAATTGTGTAAAGGTTATTTTGCGTTGTGTGCATTACATGTGAATGTTTATATCATCGTAGAAAAACATTTAAGGGTAATTCCGTTAATTGTTTTGATTAGTATTTCATGTATTATTTTTCTCCTGTTTCCGATGCATAAAAAATACTCTTCACTTCTATGGTACATTAATGCAAGAGCATTGCTACGAACAGCTGAGGGGACTAACAATTTCAGACATATCCTATCTGAATGTTAGCTATTGTGTAGGAAGTATTTGTTGAGCTTTTCTAATAAAAATAGCATTGACAGTTTCAAAGTCGTGATGTCGTACCTGGTTATCCAAGCTCATTCACTCCTTCACTGATTAAGCAATTCCCAATCCTGTGATAAGATCATTTATTTTTCTTCTTCATACATCTGGGGTTTTGAACAAATTTATTGTACTGGGAAGGGAAATTTTGAGATCTCATCTATGCGAATTTGGTCCTGTTAAGTCATTTGAAGTTAACGATTTTGTCACGTGTGTTAGTTGAAATATTTTGATCAAAAGACGTCTCTAGAACCAATTGATGTTTTAATACTTTTTTTTTCAAACCAATGAAGGTAAGTAAATTTATTTGAAGAAACTGAACTTGAAAGGTTTTTTGTTATTGTAATTGATAACGCATTTTTCCGTTCGTAACAATTCTGAAAGTATTAAAACGTTAATTTATTATAATAGTTTTAATAAAACGATAAATGGAAGATTCCATTAATATTTATCTTGTTGGTCCATTTCGTTTACCTAATGTTTTCAGACATAAGCTAAGCTCTGGTAAACAATTGGGAAAAACCCGTTCGTGGGGAGCATAGAGCAGAAACCGATTGTTTTCCGTGTATGTCTTTGTCTCCTGAATAAACTTGTCACGCCACAGGAAACTGGGAAATACAGAGATGTTACGAAGAGACACGCGATGTATCTGTCAGAGCATTGACGGCAACCGTTAAAGCTATTGAACTTCGTCGCCACCCACGCAATACTGTTATAGTCGACTATTTATTATTTTTAGTCCTTGGGATATTTCCTACTTGTATGACAAATATTCCAGATGATAAATATTAACTATGAAAATAGATGTTCCGATTCTCTTACAGAGCAAGGTCAAGGCATAGCAAAATAGAATATTTGATCTTCGAGCGATATATCTGTAGAGTATTATTCATGTTTCACGCTTATAGACTTATCAGAGACAAATTGTTTAACTCGTGACAATGATGGACAATAATTTTAAGGAAATGCTACACAGATTATGGATTTACCGATGTAAGACTAATTTTATTAACTGTTTATTGATTCCTTCTATAAACCATGGATATATGGAGAGAGAGGGGAATTTCGCTAATTTTATCTTCTAAATTTAAGAACCTATCGATAACGTGAAGCACATCCTTATCAGATATCCCCAGTCCCGATTATTGCACGAAATATGACTTATAGGTCCGTGCGAATATTTCTCTCAGTGACATCCCAGTACGAATCAGTGCACCCAAGTTATTGTGAAAAAAGTAAATGACTTGTAGTATAGATTTTTATCCTGTATTAAATTTTAGGGTAATTAGAGATAAGAAAATCAAAAATTAACGAGGACTTTATCGAAGTTCATCAAATCATGAGGGGCACCTACGAAGGAGTTAATGAGCTTCCCACTATTCCAATTCAACTAGTATCACAAATCAAATTATAAAAGAAGTAGTACAGAGTTAAAGTATTAAATTACGATCCCACACCTGCCCAGAAAATGATGTATATAATGATTGGGATTTGGGACAATTTGTTCGGAATGACAGAAAAAAAGGAATTTTTCAAAAAGTTAGCTTTTAGAAATGAAATATAGGGGTTAAATAGAACAAATGGAATGAAAAACTTTTATTATTATTATTCAAACCATTATAATATGTATATTATAAAAAATAAATTTTCGCTTTCATTATGATTTTCATACATTTTATTTTTAACATTTTTAGGAG
Organism: Laupala kohalensis; assembly: GCA_002313205.1. Lineage (NCBI taxonomy): Eukaryota > Metazoa > Arthropoda > Insecta > Orthoptera > Trigonidiidae > Laupala > Laupala kohalensis. The sequence continues at coordinate 462,024 of NNCF01129054.1, forward strand.
GAATATTAATTTTATTTGTTTATATTACAAGATTAGCATCAAATGAAATATTCAAAATTAATTTAATAAAAATATTAATGAATATTTTAATTCTAATATTTTAAAATTTTTCCTTCTTTCCTTAAGACTTTCTCATTCTCTTTCCACCTGCATAACTTCCCACCAATAGACCATTGCTATCTGCGGAGACTGCTACAAGAGGGGCCCCCTCAGGCTGCTCGTGGGCGCGACGGTCAGAGGAGGAGTCGTCCCGTCGCGGAGGTAAAGGTCACTGCCTCCGCGATGACCTTGGGCGGAGAAAGCGTGCGCGCCCATCCACTGTCTGCCCCGGACGCGGCGACGGCGACGGCGATAGCGTCATCTGAAGACGAAAAAGAATAGACCTCGCATCTACGTGAACGTTCAACAATAGAAATCCCCTCGCATAAATTCCATTACTCCGTGATGGAGAGGCCATGATACATTCAATTTTATTAATGGCAATCGATGTATCTTCGACCATCGCACATCTTCAAGCAAAAAAAAAGTTGAAATGTTTTAAGTGTTTCTGTTCTATCTAGAAGAATTTTTACCTTGGGGGAGAGTAGAATTACATTGTCTTTTGGTAATGATAAATTTACGCGTAGAATATGAAACTTTGAAAAACGATTGCTGACTGAATCAAGGCTCATAATCTCGAATGAGTAAATTTCGTTCGTTCCAGGCTAGTAAATATTTGCTGCATCCCAGTGGCTTAATGGCTTCAGGGCAGTTCTTCCCGTCGTGTCTCTGGTGAAAGTGAAAATGGACAAATCAACTTGTTCGCGTTTTGAGATGGACACGTAAACGCTAACATACTCATTTCGAAAGATAATCGGGGTGAATTGGACAAGATTATGTTAGTCCTGTTGTGGGTTCGAATCTCGTCTTGGAAATGACTGTATATACTGGTATAAAAGAAATCTCTATACATCGTTCCTCTTCATTAATCGTGCAAATAATTACTTAGAATGTAAAATGGGTATACAAGAACTAGAGATAACCTCAGAACGAAAGAATTCGACTTTAGTGGTGAGACTCACAATCCATATCGAAATCGAGTCCTTTGTTCGTGTTTCTTTGTGAATACACATTTTAAAATAAAAACTTATTTAATCGTGATTTACTGAAGTTAGGTGGAACAATATGTATTTGTTGGGCTTTAGGGCTCGTCAACAGCAAGGTCATTAGAGCCCTTTGGAACAATATTGTTACGAAAGAGACTCTAATTAAAACTACGAGTGTCGACGAGCAATTTCATGCATAGATGAGAAATGTTTCAAAGTCTTCGTTAGAGCAATTGATTAAATAACATTTGCCATTAAACAGAAAATGTAAATTGAAAGTCGATCTCCGTTACATTTACTGTCTTTTATTTAAAGTGTACTTCCTTTTGCACCCCTCGTTGTGTTCTTATGTTTGTAACATCCAATAAATAAAACCTTATTTTATTCTGTTAATAACACGGTTTTTATGGGTGATGACTAATAAGATGTTTTACTTCTGACGCACAAACGAACGTACCCTCTCCCATTTCGAATGTATTCCCGCGTGATGCAAATGCCCGTGCAGTCTTGTGTCTCTCGGAATGGAACCGCCGTGGCGCGCTTTTCGATCCGCGCGTTGACCCATGAGGATGACGCGATGCGCGCGGGAAACGAGTCTTCGCGTAGGAGACTTGGCAACTGTTGCAGAAACGCTTGGGCGGGGAATAGACGATGGGTGAATAAATTAATTCAAACTGGAGGGAAATGTTAAGAACGGCTCTCTTTGTTATCTCAGGGTACGGTTCGTTGTCTTAGGAGCGGTCGAAGAACGTGTTGACCTTTGTATGACGATTTTGGACTTTTTGTTCATTGGCCGCATACAAAAAGGGTAACACATCAAATGAAATTTTCTACTTTCATTAGAGTGCTATCATATGAAGGAATAAAAAATGCGATTCAATTCGTTTCTTTCTTCATTAAGTAATTTGTGATGTACAATTATTTTTTTCTTTTTTACATGTTGCAAAACAATGTTTCTTATAGGAAAGTGGTTGATTTATAGAATATAATCGTTGAAAAAGTACTAGAAAAATATTAATATCTAAAGGTTTTAAGACATTTTGGAACCCCCAAGAACTTCGGGTCCCGGTCCACGCACTAGGGCTGTCCTTAAAAACGGCACTTGTGTTTATGAATACTGTTTCTGATTATATTTATACTGCATGCTCTTTTACCCACATTAATCTTTGTTTGAGGTATTTCGAGCAAGCTAGCAGTTAGGACCGAAAACAAACATTACAATTAGATAATAACTACATGTGAGTATTCCTGGCTTGCCACCTACTGGCATAAGTGGTGTCAGATGTTTAAGATGTAATTAATCATTATATCAGATACAAAATTATTAAATTAATATTTTATAATTAAATTCATGGGCCTGTCGATTCGTGTGCAATACAATCGTAGATTTAAAATTGTTTCTCGATTGTTGCTATTTGGATTGTGAAATTAATTAATCATTTCATTTGGGTGTTGCTTATTTCACTGGCAGTCGTGCATTACTCAAAGTTTTGATACCAGTGACGAGATCTTTGGAATTGTTGAGGTCATAAAAAATTGCTCTGCCGAATTGTGGTGTCCTCATTTTCATCGTCCTTGCATCTGACAACCCTCGCACGAAGTCGAACTCACGACCTCCGCTTTCGCCCACTTCCGTAATTTCTCTCGAGGGAACATTAGGCCCCTCATGACCACACACTTATTCTCATAAATCTGACCTTCTCTTCGTTCAATTTTTGTTCGATATGATCAAGAGTAGACCGTTACTTCTCTCAATATCGCCTCGGGTGAAGAACTATTCCTTAACAGACCATAATGAGAAGACGGAGATAAGAATAACACATTGCTAACAGCGTCATTACGCATCGATTAATGACACAATTCTCGTACCTTTCTTGCATTTATTACATTCCCTAGGCGACGTAATACTTCGTCATAATCCTAGTTGTTGTTTTTTATTGTGCAAGTGTTATGAAGTTAGGAATTGTTCAGAGATCAAGAATATTAAGAAGAGGAAAACTGTTTTCAAATAATAAAACCAGGTGTTTCGGTTACGTAAATAAATTTATAAATAAATAAATAAATTTACTTTCAAAAAGGCTGTAAAGAACTGCCTATGTCCACGTGGCGGAAAATAAACTAATTTACTCTCCGTAAGCAAACAAGGCACCATCCCAAAACCAGAGGTAGATACATCATTTCAGCCCACTCTTAGAAGAATTCTTCTCTTAGAAGAATAAAAGTAATTCGGTCGTGTTATAAGTATTTAATAAATTTGAATTACAAGTATTTAATAAAACAGAAAAGTTATTTCACAAGTACGTATTATTATAAACTAGACATTATTCGGAAAATTTTGTTTGTAAATCGTAACTTCTCAAATAACATAAATTCGAGTTTAATTATTTAAATGCAATTTAATTTTATGTGATTGCTTTTTGTCTTCATCAATATACCTTAAAATAGTTTAATTCTGCTTATACTTCATTCTATGTATTTAAAATCAGCTGATTCACAAAGCTTTTCGAAAGAAAATACACTTTTTGCTTGTAGTCTGTGTACGATGAGAAGCAAATTTATGAAATCATTTGAATATTTTTATACGTCAGCGTAGGAAAATGAATATTGGCGAAATTAAAAACTGCCTTACGTGGGTAAGATTGATCCAGCTGTTAGTGGCTCGAGAAAATAAAATAAATTGCCCATTATATAAGGTTAAAACCCAACTTCAACCTTTTTTGAAATATTAGGACAACTTTAATAAAAGCAGATTTGTCAATTTTTAATTTTATAACTGTAAATGTCGTTTAGTACATTATTGTATAATATTTGTTTTCTATCATGCTTCTTTTTATATATTTTATTATTTAAGAAAGAACGATAACGGTAACATTCTCCAAAATAAAAGCAAGGGGACTCGCTCTTTAAATGATGATATTTCGTGCTAGAAAACAATAATTTACATTTACGAGTGCATTTTGTACGTGTGCTTCCGCAATGCACTGCACTACAATCCGGATATCGCTCGATGGATTACAATCCGTGTGATTAGGCAGCTACTGCACGTAAGAAGTCGGCCGGGGCGCGGCTGTGCTGTGACGGCGGGGCCTTGCAAAACAGTTGCAACTCCGGGTGGCGGAGCGGGGGCGGCGAAGGCGGTGGCGCAAGACCCTGCCGCGCACCGTTCGACGCCCAAACGACCCACTCTCTCACGTCATTTCACGAAAATTCATTCTCCTTGTATTCTTTCAGTTTCATTTCTGGGCGCATTTTGTTAATTATTTTTATCAATAATTAATTTAGCCTGCTCTGAAACCTATCAAATTACTTTGAAACTTAAAATATCGACAATTTTAGCGGTGGTGTCGTTTAGTATGATAGCGAAAACGTATTGAATATAATATTTTATTTTATTTATGTGATTATTTGCATGCAGAACCGTGACCACAGACTACTGTAATTTTCTGTGCAAAACCCTTGTAGATAAATTGAATGGTAATATTCTCTAACCTCTGCGAAATACTTTCATCTCAAATTCAGTGTTTTTAGAATACAAATTTGTTTCTTAGTTACGTAACCATCTCACTAAATATGATAAGTTTATAAATACTTTTTTATGTTTACGAGTTCCTATGTATATCCAAACTCGCTTTTTACACCACTTCCATTCTGCACTCGTCGTATGTAAAACGTATCCTGAAGACGAAGTTTTCATTCTCGTTTCTCTCGTACTGCACGGCGAATGCACGGAGTTCCAAATCATTTCTTCCATAACACGATATTCCTAATGCGTGAATATTAATTAAATTCTCTTATCACTAAGTTTCATCTAATTCACGTTCTCAGCTTGTTCGTTAGTCATCTATTGTCGACCTCGAAATGAAAAAAAAAATTCTTTATAAAGAATTCACAAATCTGATATATTGCAATCTAGATGTTGTATGACTAAAAATGATACCGAATTTTGGACTTTATAATAATAAATAAATAAATTTATTGTCAAAAAAACAGTACAAACTGCGTATGACCACGTGGAGGACAATAAACTAATTTACTCTCCGGAAGCAAGCAAGGGACCATCCCATCAATTCCGATCAAGGGCCCTAAGGCAGAGGCGGATTCAAAACTTTCAGCAAAAATTCCTAGATAAGATAAAAAGTTAACTACGAGTTATAATACTAATAGAATGTCAGTATGTTGGTAATTTAACGCAAAAAATTTACATGCACAAATTATTATTGAACTATTGATTATGTAAATCGTCTCTTATTTTGCGGTTAATTTTATACTTGATTATTTACTGTATGTGTAATTGCGTCGTGTTTGGAATCATAATGGAAAGTGGACAACCGGTAAGCCCTTCGACAGTAACATTGCAATGGCGATGATGGTGGTATCGGTGGCGAGGAGTGGGCGGCGTTGGATGCAATGAGGGCGGAAACCAAGGCAACCCATAGCTGCAACAGAGATCGGAGATTGTCTCCGTCGAAGTTCCGCCTCTCTGCGCACTCTTTAAATACTTCTCATACAATCTCACTCCGCCCATATTATAGGAGTTTAAAGAGTAGACCTTCTCACATCTACCATCTGATATAAGCCTGTCTTTAGTTGGGATTTACGCGCAATAATAACAAGAATGGATAAAAACCTTGGAAATTATGTTTTCTTAGGAAAGGGGAGGTATCTTAGTTCAATATATTGGAGTAAATAGTTTGATAATAATACGGAAGAAAACAAATGGAGACCAAGAACTCCACAAGTGATCACGAAAATCTTATTACGTGGCTAACACTTTGTTATCGTCAATGCGATTTAGTCGTTTTCTTTGCTTTAAAGCGTTTGAGAAAGCAACTCTCTGGGTCTCGATAGAACCGCACTTAGAACACGTTTGCTTATGATGGAGTCAGTGGATAGATTTAAGTCACTAATGACGAGGAAAACTATTTTTGGCCAATCCTTTATAAATAATAATTTGATACTTTTAGAAATACTATTTGAATTTTTAATGCTTAAGGATTGGAAGTCTGTTTCAATGGCCTACTATAATATTTTTTAGATTACTGTTCATTAAATCTCGCCACCTGTATCGGTAAAAAGAATTTTGATGTATGTTAGCGTTGTAGCGGTCCCATGTCTCTTCTTAAGAAACCTTACCTATCCATTTTCGCTGATTAATTTTCTTAGGTTCACCCTTGAAAAGTATTTATAAAAATATGAGACTGCTGGTATTAAAAATTTTAGGTACTTTCACTTACAATTTATATTAGATTATTGGAACATTCAATTTAATCCACGTATCTACTGTAAAAATACATTAAAATCAAGACAATGCATTTCTGAAATAGTACTTTTTGAACGAAGGTTATGAAATAATGTGAAAAACTTGTTTAAATCACGAGCATTTTTCCCTTTAATTTTCGCACAAAGTCTTCCACTCCTTTACTGGAGCTACTTGTAACTTTTGCCGTCATTATCGATAAAACATGTATTGACTTACAGCCTCTTTGATTAATATCAAATGCATTGCTGAGTCAATTTTAATTACTTTGAGTACTTCGAGCTCCAATGGAGGATGATGCGAGAGGAGTGGTGCCAACATATGAGCTGACTTTTCCAATCTACATGTTAGGCGTCTAAAGGTGAGAAACTTCATATCCAATGAGTTTCATCGTGTATAAGTTAATGCAAGTGAGAGGTCACTAATACCATTTGATCGAATATGCTGCAATTAATGCAAGCGAAAAATCGATAATACATTTCACAATCGATCATTTTTTAATGTTAAATGTCTACTGTAGTGTTAAAAAAAAAGAAAAACCCGTTTTGTACTAATCAATAAATAAAACCCGGCATTGCTGAGCGAAGCAAGTACGAGACGATGAAAATATATTTTGGTAATCATGAATGATGTATTTAATTCAAGATATAGAAAAAAGAAGTCTGATCTTAAGAAGAAGAAGTTATACCACTCATATGCAATAATAATAATAATAATAATAACAAGGTAAACTACTACAAATATGAACCATCCACCATTCTTGAGAATGAAAATTATGAAATTTATTGGGATAGAACCATCATAACAGACAGAAGGTTGGAGCACAATAGACTGGATATAGTAGTCAAGAAAAATAAAGAGGAAGAAGTACTCCTCATAGACATCGCCATCACCAACAACTATATTTTGGAACTATCGTGCAAAAATAAAATTACTAAGTTCATTGACTTTTGTTTCGAAATTAAGGACTTATGAAAATATGACAGAGTGAGAGTAATCCCAATAACACTGTCAAATATGGGAGTAGTACACAAGACTTTGTTCAAATCGTTGTAAGTACTGGAACTGAAGCCACAAAACTTCCAACTCATTCAAAAATCAAACTTAAACACATCCCGCGTAGTTCGGTGATTCTTATATATGTGACACTTGATGATAACACCTTGATGTTTCTCTCGAAAAGAAAATTACCATAAATGTGGTTAAGACAAGTCTCTGACTCCTCCAACCACAAGAAACCGACAAAGTCGTAAACAAAATGGAAAATAATAATAATTTTTTGATTCAAGGGCGTTAACCTTGACGTTGGCGAGCCCTAAAGCCCCAAGGGAAAAAAATCAAAAACCTTTAAAATTCGTCAAATTTTCCCAGTCAGCCTTTATTATCATTCTGTTGAGAAATAAGAAGAAAACATTACAGAGAATACTCATGTATTCGTCAGATGCTTGTCTTCTTCTCGCTGCATTCTATGTTGGCAGTGCACTCGGGCAGAGTCGGTGCATCGTTTCGACACGGTTGGGAAACGGCTGAGGTGAGGGACTTGCGAACGGTGATGGTGAGTACCGCTGACGCCCATGTAGGTGGTGAAGCAGAATCAGAGTTAACTCGAAGGTGAAGGAGATTATGTTGGTGGCAGTGTATTATTTTACTTTATCGAATAGGAGAAAGTATTCTAGTTGCCCAAGATTCGATGTTGAAGAATCTTGTGTTTGTTAATATTCTCGAAGTAAAATGTGCTTATGTTCAGATTTATTTGTGAGAATAATAGGCGTAAAACAGAAAACCTGAGAAGTGGGCAACGTAGTTCAACAAAATTTCAAGTCGTAGTCCCCACCAAAACAAAGAGCATTTAAAAGCACTAGGTGTTGAAAGTAGAAAACTACACATTTTGCTGCTGTATTGTTGTGTCCAATGGCGGATCTAGACGCTAGTCAAGGCGGTGGGGGGGGGGGAATCTGGGGGGCACTTGTGTTTGANCATGGTTTCACTACACACGTTTTATAAATTTCATCTTTAAATAAAATACATCAATTCATTTAATAGATAATCAACAATTAACAAGGATAAATAGTATCGAAATTTATTAATTATTTAAAGTGGCAAAGTATGTCTGTTGAGAGTTCAGGTCCAAAGCTCCCCCCCCCTCCTTGATCCACCACTGGTTGTGTCGATGCTATCAATTTGTCATATCTTAGAACGTAAGTAAATGGCTAGAAAGAAACAATATTTCTGTAATACATGTGAAGAAAATTTATTAATTTTTGCGTAATATTTCTACTGTCCTAGTTGATATTTTCGCCAGTAGTTGTTTTGGAGTGTGAAGTGTTGCAAGGAAATGAGAGCAGCACGATTCGCTGCACGCTCCCGAATGTCGAAAGCGCCTTCAGATCGCAGCACGCTTCAATGCAACTCATTGCTCAGGGTTAATATATGAATCACTACGGCGATACGTCACAACACGCGCTCAATGTGCCGTGTCTCCGGAGACTTTTACAGGCGATTTTTCCATTTTGCGAATGGAATGAGTTTCGTAAAGGTTTCTTCAACAATCGACTTTTGAGAATACAATTTCGAAATATTTATGTTATTTCTTGATTAAGACACTACTTACATTATTTATAAATGATTTAAGATGAATGATGACCAAAAATATTTATAATCCTGAAGTAAATTGGTTGTCAAACAAGGATTCACGTATCTTCAAGGGGCCGTAAAGCGATTTGATAAGACCTTGAGGGGGTCACTAGTTGACATTTTGAGATATTTGCGATTGTTGCCTTTAGTTGCTACATCCCACGGAGGAAGCCCAACGGGTTCATGTAGAACAGATGCATTTATTCTATTATATGTTGTGATGATTTAAGACGTGTCATTTGCTAAATCATTAATTGTTAGTTCAAAAATGTTTTGGCATGTGGTAGCTATGTTAATTGAAGTTACTTTTGAAGGATCCGCGAACAATCTAAAATATTTTGACGAGATCATTACAAGAGAAATCCGAAAACTTAGAACCGGGGGGGGGGGTTATAGAAATTGAAGTGTTGCAAATATTATAAGTATATATTCAGTATACTTTATAAAATTAGAGTTTACGAAATCAAAAACACGGGATCCTTGGGGTATTTATTTTACAAAAGTGTGCAGTTCTTCTGACACAATTTAGTTCATTATTTTTCATCAATTATGGAATAAATGTATATCCATTAAAATAGCATTTACTTATTTTTAAGTTTAGCTGTTTTATAGTTCATTCACGCGTATGCATTAGGGCTCTGTGTCCTTTAATCTACCGAATGAACTGAATTTTCCTTTTTCGGTTATCCTAAAATTCTTTGAATCACCTCGCTCAATAAAAAATGAATTGAGACTCGTGGCGCGTAACGACGTACTCTCTGGTTCGTACAGTCTTGACCTACATTTATTTTTCTGAGTACCAACTCCTATGTTTTTCTTGTTACGAGCACCGTACATGTATGTCCTGGAGGTAAAGCAACTTGACCTTGCCGTTACTGGCGGCAAGGGCGGTAGCATCCAAGAGTCGACTTCCTGTCCCGAGAATACATGACTCTTTTACACCCTGTGCAATTATATTGTCGAATTCCTTTTCTGGGCTCTGATTATGTACCTTTCTTACTACGAGGTATATGGTTGTGTGTATGAAAAAAATGTAGATTAATTATAATTAACTGATGAAATAACGATGTTGCTGCTGATGTAAACAAATGTTATTAAAAATTCGATTGAACATTTTATTAAATTATTAAATATAAATAATGTTTAAGTATAAAATACTGAAATGTATGCATCCGATGTTGTTGAGAAAGAAAGAAATATTTGCCAAATAAATTAAGAATATTGTGATAGAGTATCACCAATCTTTATTATTATGTCAATATTTTCAATTTATTGATCATATACCAATCAATATGCTGCCAAGTAAGTAAATATGGACGTGAACCCTAATCTATGATTTGTCTGTGAGAATGAGATAACGAATTTTGTTCTTGTAAGACAGACTGGGAAGTTTCATTGACTCAAATAATTTCAACCCTTAATACGCCTGTGTAAATTCCATTTTCATATTTAAGTAGAAAAGAAGCAAATACCGTCCTCGTTAAAATCTGAAATTATCTTGCCTAAATAAGTTGAAGGTGCTCTTTTTGGGAATTTAATCGCAGAAATTTAATTGCAAGGCATGATTAAATTAACTATTGGAGAAGAGAACCGAATAACTCTGCTTCCATAGAAATATTATGTGACGTAGTATTAAGTGAAAGAATTGATTTTTGAGTCATAAAAAGAAAGAAAACGAAAGGATAGATAGGAATGTGATTGTCCCGAGAACAATCCGAATGCGTCGTAACATTATTGTAATCCGTTCAAGTACATGTATGAAGTGGAATAACTCCACGCTTCAGAGATGAACGCCATGAATATGAAGCGATGCAAACTAGCACGATAAGGAAAAATACTTAATCGCTGCTTCAGTAGTTAATACGATTGCAGTCTTAACAAAACATGAGTTACTGCACTAATTGCAAATATTTGTTCCAGTCAATTTCGCAAAAATTATTCTTCAGTATGGATAATTTTTAAACGAAATGAAAGTTTGTAGGTTAGAACACACGTAAATTTCGATTTTATTCGTATAATGGGAACTTTTTTGAAATTTTACTATAAAATAAATACATTTAATAGGAATAAATTTGCAAAGTGTTCATTATCTGTATACAATTTCGTCTTTTTTATTTATTAAGTTGGATTAAAACGTACACGCGAATATTTAATAATTTCTTGGGGGAATTGTAAAAAGTTTAATAAAATTGTGAGTAGATTTCAGAGCAAGCAACATCTTGGATTCTTATCCTTTATAGATTCTTTGACTCGTTATTATTCTCTAAAGTGAGCGTTTTAACGTTGACGATAGCGGCGACGAGGTAATTGGTTTTTTTCTTTGCGGCAATTTATCTCTACACTACTAGGAGTGGAAACACGGAAGAATGGTTGATCAGAATGTTGGAGAGTTGTTGCGCATGTGACCTTAGGTCGCTGAAAGCCGAGGCTGCAATAGACTAGCGCGCGGTGCTATTTCGACGCGTGCCACAGAGTAATTGGGACACCCGAAGGAAGACACGATACTTGCACTGTGGCCAAAGGCTAAGATAATTATGTGTCAGGGACATGAAAGATGCTGTAACAAATGATTGAAAAATATAATTCCAGTTTGAAACAAATCTGGTGTGGAAGTAGTTTTAATATACTACCTTGCGTTCTATTTATGTTTTTACTTTTATTGATATTTTGAATTTTTTTCGTACGAGGGATTCTAGCTAAATCTTGAATAATGGGGAGTTAAACACGTATTTAATTCTTTGTTACCTTTGAAAGTCGATAAAGTGCTAGCGAGAATGCTTAAAGCATTTAAGACAGATTGTTGAGAATTTTTTTTTTCTAATCTAGTAGGCCAATACGATATTAGGCTTGGCGAAAAAATAAAGAGAGAACACTGACGTTGAAGAAGTACGAAACATCCGAATCGTAGCATGTGCTAACCGCCCGTTGAATATGATTAAAAAGGTTAAGAAGATGGACAATGCCCGAAAAATTGTATAAAAAATGAAAAAAAAATTCAACATTCGCGCTGTTGATTATTTATTACTTTCATACCAGAATGTATGTCTCGGGGTATTAGGCTGTGGAATCTTGACTTATCCAGTCTCCTCTAATCGTGTTTCATCTGTATTCCACTAATTAATTATTCGTTAATGACGTGTCTCTAAAACGGTTTTGTGATATTTTAGGAAAACAAGGAACTCTTCAACTCGGGAATAAAGGAATAATCAACATAAATTGTCAGCAGCAATGCGGATCGTCTGTCTGTTCAGTGTTATTTCGATCGGTATGCTTTTGTTTGGAACTAATACAACCTATAGAAGATGCTTGTTGTGCATTTCACCCCGTGACCTTGGATGAAAGCCAAAAGATCTGTACTCGGCTTTCAAGCACTGTCTTGTCAGGACATTCCACGCCGTTGGCCTTGCTGCTTTTCTTTTCGTGTGTTGCCTTCGCGTGCTGTCAGCTTGTGATTGAGAAACTAACTCGACGAGCATTTGACTGAAAATCTGAAAATGGCAACAATAATTTTGTTTCCATACCACATTAATTTTTTTAATATTTTCATATTATATTTCTTTCTTTGTAGTCCTGTAAGCAGTCGCGGTTTTAGGAACTTCATTTGTGGGGGGGGGGGGGGTCATAATATATATGTAAGGAATTGTAGAACTATGCTTGTATAAATAATTGTTTTTTGAATTATTATATATATTTTTACTACAAAGGGAAGTTGATAATTACATTTCGATATATTTTAATTGTTTATGACAAAATCTATAGGTATTGAAGGAAAAAGCATTCTGTTATTGAACATTTCAAATATTTTTTTGGGGGAGTCGTGAACCCCTGTGATCCCCCTCCTTTGAATCCCCGCCTGCCTCTATGATCATTAAGTACCTTACCTGTTTTTATTTAAATGTTTAGTGCATCGAATTGCGCTTCGAAATGTAACATTTTTCATTACTGTAATGTTTAACGAATTAGAAAATATTTTGTGTAAATTTTTTCTTGCGAATCAAGTTGCTAAATTTTATTGGTGTAGGAATTTTAATTGTTAACTCCTTATTTAACATTGTTTACATTATTTTTGAAACATTGTTTCCTCGTGTACTGTAAACACACATAAATTTTAAGAGTATAGATGCCATAATAACGTTATATATCCTGAACTAGTCATACATGTGTCAAGAAACTTTTTAGACCTCGTTTACTATAAAGACAGCAGTGTGTTTTGCAAAGTAAAGGAGGTTTAATTGGCGTTAGTTTTCTTCAACTTTTTCAAAATATCGAAGAATTGAATTATGTAAATTTTGTGTAATATTTCTTTAAGTAAGGAGAGTTCTGTCTCGTAATTTTAAATCGGTTTTTCATCGGAAGAAAACAATGGGAGTGATACGAGAACAATGTTTGTATGCTCATAATTTGCTATTGCAATGCCGTTTACCGAGTTGTATAATAATGTTACAATTAAAAGTCAGCCATAAAATGCTTTATTGTTATGCGTCCTAGTTTTGTGACCACAATAATTGTGTCACTGTTGTCTTTGTTCGGTCGGCCATTGCACTTTCTAGTGAGGTCAGATTCCTTTGTTTATTTTCCACAATGGTTTCAAAAAACTATGGAATAAATTACTGTCTTTATGTGATATTGAACAATTCTCATAATATTATGAGTTTTCTTATAACTCACTTTAATCACTGTTACGTTTACACTATTAAGGATGCATCATAAATGGAAACTGACCGCACTTAAACTTCATTACAAGTGACAAAAAATGTTGTAAACTAAAGGAAATTTTCTATGTGAGACTAAAAAAGGAGACTACTTTGTGGAGTTATGTTAGTATATATTGTATATGTGTTGCGTATGTATGTAAGATCGTTTTATTTAATTTGTTATGTGTTGCTTGTAATGATTTTAACATTGTTTATCTCTCTGATTCAGGTAAGTGTCATGGAGAAGGTTATCGATTAGTTCACGGGACCGGTAAGTAAGCAAAAGAAAGTACTAGTATTACTCCTTTCAATAAAGGTTTCTTATCCTTAAATGTGGAATGCTTGAACGAAAACATGGCTTCAAAAAATAAGGGGGAAAGCAAATAATATTTATTTTTATTTCAAGTTTAATTTCGCCAATAACAAAGTCAATATGACTAAATCAGGGGAAAATTCTTCATCAAGTTATAAAATATTCTATGTTAACGAAATGATATAGTAACATCCGTTAAATATCATATAAAAATGGCAGAGTCCTTAGTCGGATCAGGTTATGTAATGAATCGTGTGCGCACAGATTACCTCTGCCTAGTTGATTATGAAAGGGCGCGACAATGTGATTCAAACAAATAAGGTGAATAAATTTATTTTGTTCTCTAAAATTTTTGTTGTAGAAATGACACGAATGAGGTGTCGGTAGTGTTTTACGTTTCTTTAATGTGGCATGTGGATTTTATAAATTTAAAAAGCCATAGCGATATTGAAAGGTGGTAATTAAATGGTTAATGTACCAATTATATCCAGGTGTGACCTATCTAGGTCTCATTTCCTACGTGGAGTAATAAGGAAATCAAATCCACTTTCTGACAGCTGGGTCACTCCCTCTCTCCGAAATAATCTCATCAAAATGAGTAAAAATTATTAAAGGTGAATTTACTTTGTCTTTACTAATTTGGTGCAATTGCATTGCCAATACCGTTCTGCCTTGCACTGCCTTTAACTGGTTGTTTTTTATACGTCATCAAATTCATAGAGAAAATTGAAGAAGTCTTTCCAAGCACGTGCCTTTCTTACTTCCTCTTGGGACTCTTTAAAATAGATCGGTATGGAAGTTGAGTTATTGCTTTGATTCTCTTTATGGACCTTGTTAATTACGTCCACCTCCTGTCACGGAAGAGGGTTCACATAATCATTCTTTGGCAAGACTTAAAAATGATTGTCTTCAGCAGGATATAGTAGAGAGAGTAAGATACTGTAAGTGTAGCGGGTTGTATTCATACTCCTGACTGTTTTACTGGTTGCCGACCGGTGTGACGATTTATTCAACAAATTATGTTGAAAATGTAAAGTTGATATAAAATTAACGGACCGAGTTACATGTACGTGTATAAACAATTTTGGAAGAACCCTTGTCTTGTATTTTCTGTTTAATAGTCCCATCCTAGCCCGGGTTCCCCATCCTGGCCCGGGTTTTTCTCCGTTTTTCTTTCGGGTAGAGGCGGATTTCTTATACAGGTTCTCTAGGCTTTGTCTAGAAGCGTGTTTATTGTAACAATAAATCGTGAATTTAGTGTTATTTCAATTCTTATGATTTTTAAACACTGTACTCAGAATAATTTATAGTTCGATAATAACTTGTACATGTAAATTTACAAACATATTTGCGTTATATTACAAACATATTGACATTATATATGTATTATAACTCGCAGCTATCTTTTTATCTTATCTAGGAACTTTTGCTTAAATTTTTGAACCCGCCTCTGCCTTAGGGCCCTTGATCGGAATTGATGGGATGGTCCCTTGCTTGTTTCCGGAGAGTAAATTAGTTTATTGTCCTCCACGTGGTCATACGCAGTTTGTACTGTTTTTTGACAATAAATTTATTTATTAATATAGTAAAGGTTTTAAGAAATATTGCATTTTTTCGTAATTTTAATTGATCTGAAAATTTTAATACTTTTAGTTGGGCGTTTGAATCCCATCGGGAAATAAGTAATTTTGTTTATTGAGGGCAGGTTCTCGGCGTTTTCGGATGGATTAGATATATTGCTCCAACACCACTAAAAATGTTGCTTTTTGTAATTATAAAATATTTCTGATGTTAATTGGGGTTTTAAGTCTTCCTCTCTATTCATTTGTTGTAACTGTTCGTGATCCTAATTATTTTCATGTAACAGGGGCGTTCATGTAATGAACGTTATGGCGCGACTGAAGACGTCTTCCTGAACCTCCAAATCGCCTGTTGCGACGTGTATAGAAAGAAAATAGCTTTCCTACAACAAAAAGGCAATATCCCGTGTCTTTGTCTTGTGAGTCTGAATGCTACCGTGCGCCACATGTATGCTTGAACCGCAGCTTCCGGCGGTGCTTCGGCGCCTGCTTGTCTCGGAGCGCACTCACTCCCTCTGTGGGCGGCACCGGAAACTGATGTGCACCGGAAGAGGGTGCGGCGAGCGTCAGGTGTGGGGTGGCTGGCAAGCGACGGGCACCGCCTTCGTGAACGACCGTTTGCCTATCTCCATCTTCATCGATGTGGCTTCTAATGGTCCTGTCTTCATCGCTATTGTGCTTCTCCATTCTCTTTCCGAGTGTTTCCATCCACCATTTTTTTTCTTTTCATTGAATCCGACTTCTGTTTCATTGAGCAATATTGTTCTTCTCCTCTTACATCCTTAGCTTCTATATTCACCGCTACATGTTCCCGCGACTTCGCTTGCGTTGGGTTGTGACGTTTGTACGTGACATCGTTCTTGAATCTCCACTGATATCTATTGAAAATGTTGGCATATTCAGTTGTCAAGACAATTGTAAATCAAACCACGTTTAATTAAAAAACATTGACATAATGGCCAGCAGTAAATTTCAATGTCTACGTACGAGTACTGAGTGAAAACTAGGAAAATGAAGAAGTCTGTTGGCTATATATTCGCCTAGAATTTGCACAATACTTGTGTAATGCTATGTTCATAACCTCATTCAGTGTTTACTTCAACCATATATATTGTCCGTTTGTTTCCGTGTCTTTAGAGATTTTAGTTTACTTCTTTAGAAAATCCAAATGTATCTGTTGTGTAGAAGATTATTGTCCCTGCATTCTTTCAGCGGTTTTCATGCCCAATCTGAATTTACTTTTATTGTATCTGTTTTACTCATCTTCAAACATGGATGGTCACACAATTTTCGGCTACTTATGTTGAAACAATGGTATAGCTTATTCAGTTCGGAATATGCGAGTGATATTTCCACACCATGGGAAACGAAAATAAATAAACAAGTATAATATGAAATTTCGGGGTCAAAAGTTGTTAATAATGCTTCAAATGTATTGACAGTTCCCAATGTGTTCGGGAGGATTAGTTCACTGTTCTTGAGAGAACGACTTTGTTGGTACAAAAGTTAGAAAAACGGAATTTCACCCCCCGAGTCTGAAAAAAATCTGAACCCCGAAGTTTGTGCGTGAATTGCCTATCTTCCTCTCAGTCGTGTGGCATAACATCAGTGTCGATTATATCTTCCGCGTCCCCACTATTCTTACAGGAAGTACCATCGACATATTAATCCTGGTAACATATTTCTACAGCACATTTTCGAGAAAAATAAGCCCACTTTTTCAGTACTTTTACAATTTAAAGGAATCTATTGCGGTTTTAGAGATAGTTTCAAGAACTTTTGTCAAGGAACTGGAATTTGCTTCCGGGAGATACAGCATATGTTTTCCTGCGCACGCAAGAATCTGCTCTTTTGCTTAACTTTGCGCTTCAAATTGATTTTTTAGTCTTCAGTTTTTGGAGAAAGTATGCCCCACAATCTACTACACTTTTTCGTGCAAAACGTAGAATGGCAGGACCATATTAACTTATGTCATTTAAACAATTAGCCTTTAAATGGAAAATTTTAAGATTGATTTCAATACTCAAAGAATATTTAATATAAAATAGTTAATCCCCAAATTTAATTGAAATGAGAACTTAATTTGCAGATCAATGATAAACGAGTATTGTATATCATCCACGTATGTAAATGAGATATTTACTCCAAAATATAATTACTTCAATTTGACCCTTATTTCATTGAGAATTGGATTGGACACGTAATATTTCTTCGCGTTTCCTTGGAATTAACCGTGATTCGACTTGTTCGTTTGGCACCACACTCGCCGCAAACCCACCTTGATCGGAAGGCCGCGATTTGAGACAACCTCCGGCACCTCACGCCACCCCTCCCTCCCGCGACGTCTTTGGCCAATTAGCAATTGAAGCATCTGCTTTGAGGGAACATGCAATTGCTTTGAAATCCAGCGCATCCTTCCGAAAGCGCCAATGACGAAATCCGGCAATCGAGAAGGCCTTGGTCGCGACCTGCTTCCTGGGAGGGAGCATGGGGCCTTGCAAGAGACTGACAACAGGGAGACCGACCAATTCTCTCCCCTCCTTCGCGACGAGAAATTAATTACGAGAATACAATGCGCAGTTATGATCGCATTACTCATGATGTACTTCCTAAAACGAAGAACTAGATCAGGTGTGTGAAAAATCGAGCAGGATGTGTGTGTGTTAGATGGAATTCATTGTAGAATAATTTATGTTTTCTACTCGTGTGAAGAATTATTTTAATTCATCGTAAGATATTCTTACGCATGTATTTCTGTTTTCGTGGTTATTGTTTGCTTTTTTTGTAAAGAATAAACCTTTAAAGTATATATTACCATCATTGCTTTCCTCGATGGACTTCCTCCGCTTTTCATGGGGCGATCGAATAAGTTGGGTCGTCTCTTGTTTGTTCTGGAATAATTAATATTATTTCATTCCCTTATAAGTATGAATAAATGCATTTTTGCATGTAAGTAGTCTCTGCTTCTTGTTGTGGGATTAATTTGATTTCTAAGGGCAACAGCAGTAATGCACATTGTATTGAACTACTGCCTCTCTGAAAGTTACAATTTCGACACTTGATTCCAAAAAAAGTATTTTAGTTGCATTTATGATCTGGTTCATATTGATATATTATACAAGATTGATGTTCTATTTTTCTAAACATATTTGCCCCCTTAGAATAACTAATTAAGTCAGTCATTAATGTTATTTTTTTAAACA
Source organism: Laupala kohalensis (assembly GCA_002313205.1). Classification (NCBI taxonomy): domain Eukaryota; kingdom Metazoa; phylum Arthropoda; class Insecta; order Orthoptera; family Trigonidiidae; genus Laupala; species Laupala kohalensis. The sequence continues at coordinate 480,790 of NNCF01129054.1, forward strand.
GTGAGACTTTATTGTTTTATTAATTTGAGTTCCTTTAACGGTTCGGATTTTTTTTCTTCGAATAATGGAAATTAGAGAACAATATGAGTGGCTTATTCATTCCCCCGGGTTTCGCTATAAACGTAAAGATCTGGTAATCAACTCTTTCATGAGCAACATTTTATGCGTTGCTATAGTAGATAATGACGTCATTCGCGAGGTCAGTGCTCCAGTCCCTTCACCACATTCAGGGTCCTGCAGCTGCAACGCCACTGCTTGAGGTCGAACACACGTCTACGAGATGAAATTCCCTCATTACGATCACTTTCGGATACGATGGGGAGTGTGACCCTACTCGAATTTCTAGTTACAAGCATTGAGAAGAATCTCGTTAAAATGGGTTCCATTAATAATCATGTCATCGATGTCAATAAAGCTTATTTCTTTCTACATTATGCATTGCGTCTGCGTGTATAATTAATAAATTTAAAATTTACCAAAATAAGTCGACAAAAATTGTTCACAAAATATAAATTTAATTAACGAATTTTGAGTGTGGATATGATGTGAGTATCGCTCACTCGTTGTGTGATGTATTTGTACACATGGTAATGATACCAAACTGTATCGAAACGTATTGTATTTTTTTAATTCGTTAATTTAATTTATCATTTTATGAAGGATTTTGTCTATTTTGATGGAATTTAAATTTATTACTATTTCTTTCTATTTATCTTGCATTGTCTTGTATCGAAAAAATTACTCCTAGATTTATGGCAATTTGGCATTTGTTTTGGGAAAATGTTACAATATTATTAAAACCACACAATTCCTTTTCGATTCGAGAGGTATATTTTTATTGTGAGTAATCTGTGCCCCGCAGGGGGCTCAGTTTCGACTAAGTATGGGCTTGGCGAACCCGGTACTGCACCACCAGTCCCCGGACACCGAAAACGTTGGGCACATTTCAGCGACCACCATTGGTGCGATAGTAGAACGTTTGTTGTTATGAAGAGCGGGGATCTTGCCTTCATCGGTCGGGTAGCGAGGAAGGATTAAACCTCTACAAAAAAACCGTCAACCTCAATGTGTGTTACGCGCCGATGAGATGAATGGGTGTTGAGGATAAACACTCGCTAGCGGACAAGTTATGGAGCAACTGCCGAACCTCAGCAGTATAAGGCTTAGTTGCGTGATGTGGGAGTTCCACGTTGCTGGACATCTGTTCCTCGGAATTCGTGAGACAAGATCTCAGATGTTTTGATTGTCTCACCTTGAGGATCGGGTCAACCGCAAGGGGTGTTACACACCCAAACGTCTTCGAAGCGGCAGAGGGTTCACAGTTCTCCCGCTACCGAAAAGTACAGTTACAGAGCATTCCTTATGAGAATGCTTTTATATTAATGTCCCGAGTCAATGGAAGTTTTGAGAAGGTTTCACCGTTTTATATATTCAAAGATTGGGAGGGTCTTGTTAGTTCTCTGAAAAGCATTAAGCGGTTGAGAAACGAAGCGATGCTGCTTGAAACCAAAACCAGCAAGCAAGATTTAAAAATTCTACAATACACACTACTGGGAGAGTACCCTGTCAAGTATGAGATCCACGCTGCGCTTAAACCCAGAAAGGGAGTGATCATTTACGCGGATATCATCGACATGTCTTGTGAAGATTTAATCAAGGAATGGTAAGCTGACCACGCGGTAGAGGTCAGTCAGTTCATGAGGAAGGTTGATGGTATTCCTCAGAAGACCGCTTTCTTCATCGTGACATTTGACTGTCCTCAACTACCGAAAGATCTAAAAGTTTGATGGCTAAACCTGCCAGTGCGACCCTTTATTCCAAATCATCTGGGCTAATTTAAGCGCCCGAGGTTTGGACACACGACGACATCGTGTAACGGTCGTGATACCTGCGGGAAGTGCAGGAAGGGAGTACACGAACCCACCATTTCATGTCAGGGGACTGTGAATTGCATTAATTGATAAGACAACCAGATTGTATGGAGCAGGAAGTGCGTTGCCCTTCTTTCAGAGAAGAAAATACAAGAAATTAACACATTTAAAAGATCCCGTACGATGAAGCGCGGAAGAAATATACGGTCCAACACCCTGTATTTTCTACAAGTTATGCCACCGCAGCGAAGACTCCAATAATAAAGAAAAGTATTTCCATCCAGACAGTTGCCACCGATGTCTACGACATCGTCGTGCACATGCCAGTGCAAATGTGGGCAGAAGAGTCTTCAAACTGTTCCCGCGAAGCTAAAAACTTCAGCCAACCCCAGTCCTTCTACTTCAACACAGAAAAAACCCAGCAGTGTTAAAATAATTCCACAAGTACGAACCGACGTAAAAGAAAGCAGGGTTCGAAGGCTAGACCCCTGAACCTTGCCTTTTTTTGAAAACAACTACAACACCATCCAACAACCGCGCAGATGTGAAAAGAACGTCTCTGTACTTCGTTCCTCCGAGTCGGATTGTGCATTGTACGTCGGTGACGCGGAAATGCACAGTAAGGAACCCGACCCAAGAGGTTCTAAATCGTAATGGCTTCCGTACTTCAGTAAACCTTAATGGCTAACTCAACGTGCAGAGTTACAGCTCCTAGCGCGTCGCAATCCGATCTGTCTTTGCCTGCAAGAAACACACCTTTTACCAGAACACTCTCCCTCTCTGCGGAGATACATCAGCTTCAGATATGACGACAACACGGGAGATCGAGCGAGAGGTGGAGTTGCCGTGTTTGATAGAAACACTATCCTCTCCTCACCCATTCTCCTACAAACTCAAATCCAGGCTATAGCAGTCAAAATTCACAGCGTGTCAGCTGTGACCGTGTGTTAAATATATCTTCCTTCGACACGAGATTTCTCGGAGACTGCTATCAGGGATTTAATTCACCAGCTCCCTCGACCATTCCTTCTCCTTGGAGATTTCAAGCCCACAGAGTACTGTGGGGTACGTCGAGCGATTGCTCCAGAGGCAAACTGCTGAATTATCTGTTCGAGCGTGAAGATTTATGTAAAATGTAGATCGGGGAGATGACTCTTTTTGCGTTTGCAACGGGGTCATTGTCAGCTATAGACCTATCAATTCTTCTCCTGAAGTTGATGATAACTTCCAATAAGAGGTAGATGATGATCTGCATGGTAGTGACCATCTTATCTGGTTGTCCTTGCAGGAACGTGCCACTGTTCCCGAATACAAGCCTCAGAAATGGATTGTCAGAAAGGCTAATTGGACACCGTAGCGTTCTCTGGCTGTCTTAAGAGAAACGGGAAGTGTCCAAGAGAAAATCGACTATCTCACCCAGGTGATTCATCACGCCGCTGAAGAATCAATTTCGGAAATATCTATGTTTTCGCGAAGATCTTATGTCCCCTTGTGAAACGACTCGTGCAAGTCCGCCATTTGTGCAAAGCGAAGAGTGTTACGGAAATTTAAGGAAAACTTGGCCGCATATCGGATTGCTAGAGCAAAAGCGCGAAGAACCATCAATGAATCCAGATCCACCTCCTGGAAAGTGTTTCTAAATACCATTAAGAGAACAACATTGTCCACAGTATGGAAGTCAATCCGAAAAATATCTTGAAGATATTGTTGATTTCCAATATCAGGGTCAGGTTCACACCAACGGAGAGTTGGCAACAATGATGGCTAAATACTTTGCTGATCTAACATTTACAGCAAACTGCGATCCTTATTTCGCGAGGAAAAAGGAAGTAGCAGAGAGCACTTCCTTTGACTTCCGTTCCACCAACTGGGAACCCTACAACTCTTCCTTTCCTTTGTGGAAACTTGAGTAAGCTCTAGCGACAGTCCACGACATTGCTCTTGGCTCTGATTTCATTCACTATGAGATGCTCAGTCTAGTATTCAAAGAATATTTTCTGGATATCTTTAATTTTTCATGTCCCGAGGTAGTATTCCCTAATTCCTGGAAGGAAGCAACGCTAATCCCCCTACTAAAACCCGGAAAGGACAAGACAGCAATCGGTAGTTATCGTAGCATCACCTTAAAGAGTTGCGTTGGCAAAACTCTGGAGATAATTATCAGCCGACGACTTGTCTGGTATCTTGAAAGACATGAACTGCTGAGTCGGTCTCAGTGTTGTTTCAGGAAGTTCCTCTCAACCCTGGACAATCTGCTAGAAACAGCAATTCAACATGCGTTCGTCCGAAGACAACATGTCATCAAAATATTTTTTGACATTGAGAAGGCTTACGATACTACATGGGGTCATGACATTTTACAACAACTGTATGCCAGGGGTTTTAGAGGACACCTTCCGTAGCTGTTACAGTCGTTTTTGGATCAGCGTTCCTTTCAATATAGAGGAGACACTTCGGATCTCCTTTTTCAAGAGGACGGTGACCCTCAGGGTTCAGTCTTGAGTGTGACCTTATTTGCAGTTGCTACCATACTATTACCAGCGTAACATCTGTAAAGAATCCTGTCCAACACACTCTTTTTGTCGATGACTTTGCCATTTTTTGCTCATCGCAAAGTATTAGTTGCAGAGAGACATATCTAACTCGTCCTCAATATTTTGTACCATTGGTCTAATACGACTGGCTTTCGTTTTTCTGCTGAGAAAACACGCTGACGAAGTCTCTTGCCAGAACCTCACCTCGCCCTGGGGGACAACGTTCTAAAATTCTATCCATCAGTAAAATTCTTAGATCTTATTTTTGATCGAAGAGCATTCATAAGATCTCGGCCCGATCATGTCTGCGTTGTATATAGCTCTACTCGTGCAAGCTATTTAAAGAAGTTGGATAGCGTCCATCATGCTGGAATCCAACTAGTCACGGTATCCTACCGTGCTAATCCCATTCCGATTGTGTATGCCGAGAGTAGCGAACCCTCTCTTTACTTCCGGCGACAACTACCATCCGTTTCTGCAACAACTGACTGGGAGCAACGAAACCATTCGGATATCGCTCAAAACACAATTTTGAAACCTTGAGTATACGCACACCTGATGTTTTAAATCAAGGTTTCAGTAAGACTCCTCCTTGGGCTTTGCATAAGCCGAAGATTAGTCTTCTGCATCATGACAAGAAGAACACTCCAGTCACGTTGTTGAGGGTATATTTCCATCCAATCCTCGACAAACACCGGGTGTATATTCCTGAGTTTACAGACTGATCGAAGCAGGACGATGGTGTCGACTGCTCCGGGGTGTTCCCCCGTAAGAGGTGTGGCTACCGTCTTGGCGATCTGTGCAGCGTTCACACCGCTGAGTGCTACGTCATATTGAGAGCACTGCAATCAACAAAGTGCTCCTGCGGATCAAATTTCTTGATTTGCTCTGATTCTCTAAGTGTCCTTGAAGCAATCCAGACTATGTATTCAACTAATAAGCTGATCCACAACATCTATGATATACTTTTCTCCCTCCAAAGTGACAGAAAGAACATAATGTTTTGCTGGATTTCCGGACATGTGTGAATTAGAGGACATGAAGTAGCCTTTTCCGCAGAGGCGGCAAGCGTGAAGTATCGTGTGAATTTCTTTACTGTTCCAAAAGGGGATATCCTAAATTCCACTGAGACCAGGATTTTGAGTGAATGGAGCAATGGATGGTTTGCTGTTGAAGGGAGCTCCTACGTATCAAGTCATGGAGCAGTTCCTGTATTTCAGCCAGACGCGAGGTGGTCTCGCTGACCCGCCTGCGCATAGGATATTGTCCTCTCACTCATCGGTATCAATTGCTACTTGATGATGAACCCGTTTGTGAGGAGCGTAGCTCTTCTCTGACTGCGTCACCTACTATCTGATTGCAGAATACGGAGACAATTTTTTATCAAATATTCAGTGCTCTCAGCCAGTATCGAGCTCATGTGGCATAGAAATAACACGCCGCCGAAGGTTATTGTGCACAATTCACAGGTACAACTGTCGCACCAACTACGCCTCGTTCCGTTATGCGTNATGGGCAGAATACGGAGACAATTTTTTATCAAATATTCAGTGCTCTCAGCAAGTATCGAGCTCATGCGGCATAGAAATAACACGCCGCCGAAGGTTATTGTGCACAATTCACAGGTACAACTGTCGCACCAACTACGCCTCGTTCCGTTATGCGTTTTGTTGGAGAAAGAACTCATCCTTAAAATGATGCGGGGAGTGACTATTGAAGTGTCATACTTCAGTGTCCATAATTTTGTTGTTGTTATAATCCATGGAAGTAGACACTTTTTTTACTACTTCAAATGTTATCCAAAATTTGTCAACATTGTTTGTATTCTTTCAACATGTAATTAAGAGCGGGTTTCTTAGAACACAAAAGAAACGAATTTTGTGTTCGTAACATGAGACTTTCTATTATTCCTTTATGCCCTTCTCAGCTTAATTTCAACTCGATGGTTAAGTTTTGTGAGACAAAAGAAAATTAGTTTGCAGATAACAATTATGGTTCTCAATCAAGTATTGTTTCCGTCTATAACTTTAATTTCGCGAAAAACCTTTCATTCTCTTGTTATTGAAAATTTTACTTCGTCAGATTCGATTTTTTTGTCTATAAATAGTGAGCGTGGCATTGCAATGGTGGTGTGACTTGCGAGAGTCTTCCCTGGTACGTGGATTTGGGTGAAGAGGCATCCCAAGTCCGCGAGGGCATCCTCTTTAAACCACTCGCGAAGCGAAGGTGATGGAACAGGAGCGGGAATAGCGCCAGATCGGCCGGGAGGAGCGGGAAATAGACGCTGGTCGACCTGCATCGGTCGATCGGCAGCGACAGTTGCGACACGTTCACTCCCGATATCCTCAGCACGTGAGTACGTCACGAGAGATGCGTTTCGTTTGGCTAATAGATGCTAGGGATTGTGAATTGAATGAGGAAGAAGAGAGCTCGATATCTAAGAAGAACGAAGGACAAGGACAAAAACAGGACTTGAACCACGAATTAATATCGACGGAGAAGGAAAGTGGTTATTTAAATACAAAAATTACATACAAAAAATCGGAAAAATTGACGATGGTTTGAAATGCCAGATAGTAGTAAAGCGTCCACTTATAGAGAGGAAAACGCAAAGAACCAGCTAGTGGCTAAGTCAGATCGAAGAATGAACAGATGGAATAATGACGAATAAAAAATGCCAAAGACCATAAGCAAAGGAGAAATAATAGAAATTAAAAGAGAGGAGGCAATGGTCCAAAGACGTAATTTAATGATATGTAATGGCATGCAATGTTTCCAAATGAAAACTTGACTTAAAACAATACGAGAAAACAACAGCAAGAACAAAAAACAAAAAGGTGGTACGGATTTCCATCATTTCCTGAACTCCAACGAAAAATTAGACTCTGCATGGAGGATAAATAAAGTGGCAAAGACCCACCTAATCAGACGTATTACTTCTAGTAAATGTCAATTTAAAAAAAACTGTGCAACCCCCGAAAGATGTTACATTGTGCTATTATAATCAGTTACACTACTTGTTTATATCGTTTGGTATAATTATCAGTGTAAATAAAATAATAAAACATTAAAAACAGATGAGCGCTACTTCAGTAAACTATTATAGCAATTTTACGAGAAAAAAGTTTTACATGAATGTTTTTTGTTTAGTACTGTAAAATAGTAATTTTAATTGTATGTTGTTGTTTTTGCGTATTATTGAATTTTCTAAACTATTATGGAGTGAATCAATTCGCGTATTGCAATCCACGTCATATTCCCTCGTTTTATGACTGCACACGTCCGCACGTTTTACTGACGATGATTCTGCCTGTGGAAGCCATGGCATTTATTTCCGGAGACCTTATGGGTCCATTATTATACGTGCGTAGGTCGCGAGATCTAAAGAAACATTCAGTCAGACAAATTTATCGGGTCGATTTCTCATATGAAAGTTCTCTTTATGAGTTTCGAAATTGCTTCTATCAAACATGTGAATCCCTCCATAAATTTCACGTCATGAAATCAGTTGTATGAACCCTTTCACGTGAGGCTATATCAGAAACGTCGATAAATGTTCCGAATGAAATCCTTATTTCGATTGCACCTTTGTGACGCTCTCTGGAAAATGATTGGGGAGAACTTCCTGGAATAGTTTTCGTTATAGAACTAGCAGGGTGGAAAGAAGTGGACCCAGATCAAAGATTTTCAAAGGTACGTACCGTACTCTTTCAATTTCGTTTTTTGATTAATGATAGATTCTTATTTTCCATGTATTCATTATTCATTTGGCAATATTCTCTACTAGTATTATAGACCGTCTAAAGATTACAAATATTGTATTATCACTTAAATATTTTGATTTATACTCGGATTATTTTTCTGTTACTTATTGATAAGTGCATTAAACTTGGAATTGTATATAGATATAATTATCTTACCAGAGTATTTTTTCACTGGATTTCGAGACCTTTGGATTAGAGAAATACTATGGAACTCATTTGAATTAACTTGAAACATTGTTTTAAATCGAAGTCTACGAATACTTGTTAAAAACAGGGATTATTTGAAGAGTCATATCCATTCTCTCCTCGCATACTCGACTCAGTAATTTCGTATCGTGATCTGACTTCTTGCGGGAGTTCCTTAACCCCATTGGTGTGTTTGCCGTATTCTTTATAACCAAACTTAAAGTCATGACTACCCAAAAAGACCGGGAGTCAGCAGGAAGAAGACAAATGTAGGATCTTGAGAATAAGAACTTTCCAAAAATGGTGAAGGTACTCGTTTGTACTGACGCTTGTGATATAAAAGGAAAATCTACTTCTTTGATTTTAAACGGATGCTGGTTGTCGTCCGCTTTCCTTTGTTGTCTCGGCACGGGGTGACAATCTTCGGTTGTTTGTGACGTCGCTTACGCCTACCTAGCGTCAATTCCTTGGGAGTATTCACAGTTGGGAGATCTACTTAGTGCAAAGACAAGGATTAAGTGGTTAGTTGCGTTCTAATAAAATGGCATGCTTCTGTAAGACAACATTTTGGATTAGTTTGATTTGGAATAATAATAAATATTTGTATGGCAAAGTACAAGCGATTTAAACTTGTGTGTCTTGCGTTAATTCCGACAACACTGGATCAATTTTGGTGAAATTTGTGGCAGTACTATGAATGGGACAAAAAGTGATTGATCTCTTGTTAGTTGTACTTTTCTGTGACAAAACGCTGTTATATGAATGTTGACAACCCGCCAAATTACCCTACACCTATCTATGCACTTGGAGGTTCCAAAACGGGGAAGGAAACCCAATAATGACTTCTGTTTAAGAAGAGTGTGCAATATTTGGTTATCGTGAGACAAGAATAAAAATTAAAAGATACCAAATTCCAGAAAGAGAATTACTGAAAAATACCAAATTCCTGCTTAGAAATTTTGTTTCGTTTCTACTTGTGCGCAAACGTGCCTTAGTCTGTACACACTATGTATGTATTTTCGTTTCGGCCAACGAAGGACTACGATGACGATTGTTGGTCAAGGCTCATTTCTGTACGAGTTTACTCACTAGACACATCGTAACTCTTTGGGGGAACAGAGTCTAGATTGTTGTATCCGGGTATTACAACTACGGTTGTTAGCCATAGAGGATGGACTTTTCATAAGTCACAGCTATTTGAACTGAGACATGGATATGAAAAGCTACGAATTTTATCTTGCCCCTCCCGGGATGACTTGGTGACGAGCAAATCACGCTGACCCCGTGACCACGACGGGGACCTCTCTATACCTTAGTTTTAAGAAATTTTGTGCAAATTAATGAAATCAAGATCGTGTGGAACGAATTGGAGAAGTGAGGTTCTTTCTGAATAACTTCGTACACGTATTTTTATTTCAAACAATGATTACTCGGTAGCATTGATGTGATATTAATTATTTAAGAAATAGATGGAATTGTGAAAATTCCGAGTTGGATGCAGTACTCGAAAGTGTTAGGTAATAAAATGTTTTGTTTCCATGAACAACCGAGGTAGCCTCTTGTTAAGAACGTAGCTCAAAGCAAACCATGATGAAGAGGATAGTCATTTTACAATTTTCGGCTGTGGAACAGTAAATTTGTAGAAGAGCCGGAAATATATAAAAAGCACTGGACCCAGTTTCAGCGAGTGTCCGTGCATTGTGAGGACAAAATGAGGGCAGTCCTAATCGGTGTTCTATCTGCACCCTTTTAGAGGCTTCCGTTTTGGTTCACAGGGGGAGTGAGACGAATCTCGGCCGAGTACTTCGCATCCGGGAGTGTCTCTGCAAGTCGCTCTGGGCAGCGGACCTTGTTTGTCTTCTATTTCTTTTTCCCGTGTCCGTTCAGCACCGTTCTCCATTTTCATGAAAGTTGCTTTACATAGTTTCATTGAATAGAAATGTTAGCTTCACTTCCCTCTTCCTGGTGTTTCTGTATTTTTCCATATTTTCGTTCTATTTGCGTGTACACCTCTGATTATCTTTTTTTGTGCGCGTGTGTGTAGACATTTTTTCTTGTCGTATCTGATATTATTTCTTGTAAAAATCCTGTTTCTCTGTCATTGTGGAGTGTTTATTTTCTTTAAATATTCAAATTTGGCCAATTTACTCAAAATGGCTCCTTTTTGGGCTATATCCTCAGTTGAGATAGTTGACATGTCTCCATCTAGAAACCCAGATTTGTCTGGTTCATTTTTATTTTAAATGTGTATTCTTTGTCCCCATTTTGCTGACTATTAAGTACTAATTAAAGCGCAAGAAATAGTACCGTATACAGTTACACACACACAACCCATATTACTTAACTATTTTCTGAAATATGTGCAATCTTTCATAGAATATGTGACACAGTATTCCGACACATATGAATCTAACGTATATGAATGTGATGTATCCCTACGGACATGTCCGCTGATAGCCATCGAAGTCTCATTCGGGCGCAGTTGTGACTAATATGTTAAAATCTGTAACACATTACGCAATAGACATGCAGGCGAACATATTTAGGACTACATTGAAGATAAGAGATTATGTTCCCGTTTCTTGTGTTGGGATATTGTGTTAGTATTTTCACCCATGGCATCCATTGTTCTTACCAACCAATCATACATCATTAACAGGGTTTTTGCTGCAGCATACTGCCCAAAGCGCTCCCGAAACAATTTTAAATGAACCGGAAAACGGAATCGTGCATCGTGGGGAAAAAGGAGTATAAAACACGTATAAAAAATAATTTAAAATGCGTAAACGAGTAAATATTTTATTATTTCTTATCCCGTCGAGAAATATCGGTACTATTCTCGCCCTTGTTATCTCATGTTATCGTTAGGTCACAAGCAATTCGCTCCGGTCTAATAATACTCACCAATAAATGCTTACTTTTCCATTTTAACATGTCTTACAGACATTTATCTCCTGACATATGTCGGTTCGGTACCTTACATTCCCCGGCAATCCAACATCTCTCCTCCCAATTTTTTCTCCCAAATCAGGTAGTAATTTGGAAGAGCACTCCTCGCCACATCATAAAGGAAGACTTGAAATAAAAGAATATTTATAGTTGTTCTGTAAAAAATGTGTTCTTGTAAAAAAATAAAATGTAGCGATAATAAAAAATGAGGTGTGTTTTTATTAAAAGGAAACAAATGGTTTAAACAATAGTTAAACAAATGCAGTTTAACCAGTCAATCCTATTAAGTTTGCTCTCGCTCTTGGGACGAATGTTGGTTCGGTTTATTCCTAATCCCAAGCAACCCAACATGTTTCCCATAATTGAGATTACGAATGGGCGATCCTTATGACATGAACATCATCACATCTTAAACCAATGCATTAAATAAATAAATGATCCCAAAAATTCTAAGAAACCTTTCCTGTTCAAATACTTGGAGGAAAACCCTATTAACGTGATATTGAATTCTAAGAAATATAAAATATAATAGTGAACTTCGATGCGAATACCGATCTTCGCGTAGTCGTATAATGGGAAAAATGCCCTTGGGATGAAGATATTCGTGGAGTAATGTACATTTCCTATGTATTTTCCTCGAATGGTTTCGTAGAATTTCGAAGACGCTCTCGTTCCGCCGAAGAGGCCATGGAAGTACGAAACCCTCGCAGCATTTTCTCTTCAATAGCTCTTGGATTAACCACCGACGCGGACAAAGGAACGAACTGCTGGAAGACCCGACCGACCACAAGAAAATGTGAGCGGAACGCCGACGGACGATATATGGCACGCTCCTCCGATAGCTCGTGTAGCGGGAAAGGATTCACGCGCTTCTACGGTTTTTACTTCTCCGTACTCAACTCTGGAATGTTATTTAATTGTCTTGAATAAAGGAGGTGGGGTTCTTCAGGTGTTCGGCACATACTGTGAAGACCGACCGCATCCTGTGATTTATTTCTCGTAGAATACTTAATGCAGACGAAACGCTTGATCTGTCATCAAAACGAGCGTGGTTTTGTGTGTGATGAAATATCATGGATTTGTTTTCAACTTGGTTTATGGATTTTAATGTCCATTTTCGTGTTATATTATAAGCCATTGTTCAGTTTCTCCATAGGCTACAAGGGAGCCTGCGGTAGGAGGGGTAGCATGCTAGACCATACGGTCCATATGGCATCATAAGTCGTTTTGTTTGGTTTAATATACTATGAATTTACGTATAAAAACTTCAACTTTCCTGGTAGTGTGATGTTTAGTGCGCACAACTATCATCTGTGTACAAACCTTCGATTGTGCAAGAGAAATGTATCGTAATGGAGGAAAAGGGTGTGTGCGGCACATATTCTAACAAGGGAACTTTCAACAAGCGCAGGTCGAAAGTGGTCCTGATTTTTTAAATACTAAAACATATTGACTGCTAGTATGTTATGTCAAAATACTAGCGACAATAGCACATTGGAAGGCACTGAAAAAAAAACTACGAAAAACCGATACTTTTCGCACCCCCCGAAGAGCCATTTTTGTGGGTCTGGTACAACCCTAAACTACGAAGCGGACGAGTATCGACAGCTGAATTACGTGGTTGAGCTTTGATTCGTCCGACTTCCTTGTATCTTCACCATTCAGGGAAGACATGAAAATGCAAACGAACAATGGATTTTCCCGCGCATTTAAGAAAAGGATAAGTCAAGTCAAATAGTAAAACTATAAATGTAAATTCACCTAAGTACTTTATTCATGTTCAAGTTTCCTTTCGCTATCTTTGTACAGGAATTTAAGTAAAATATTAGATATAAAATTTTGTGTGTATTTTATTTAAAAATTGACAGAGTCTAACGTAAAATTTTCAAAGTGGCAATGTAAGTAATGTGTAGGAGGAAATGGAAGAGTGCATCACAATTCATTTAAACCTTTTTATTTTGACCGAGAGAAAAAAAGTATTTTCGGTAACACTAAAAATCCAACCGTTTTTAAATATTCTTTCATGCGTGTTTCTATGGATTGCTAGTATATCTTTGCCATGAATTTTCTTGTACAAAATGCGTCTTTCTTGTATACCTGAAACATTTTGATAAAAAATAAATGAACAATTAACAAAGGACGTTTCGTTTTGCTTACATCATGTCTTTTGTGTTGCTATTAAACGCCACTGGTACTTTAAATGAATGAACTATGAAAACAAAATGTGTTTCTTTATATTAATACCAAAAACTGAGAAACATAAATTTATAATTAAAGTTGAAAAAATATGTAAAAGATCTTTATTATAAAGCGATAGAATTCGTATTTTGTTATAATACCGAGATTCAGATCAGAGAAGGATATTGAGGTGATATGACGGCACGCCATGATGAATTAGATATAGAGAACTAGTATAGACGATTTATGCTTTTTGTTGGTTTTCATTTATTGGCTCACATATGTCTTGTTTCCCTCCATTTATCAAATAAGCATATCGTCTTCTCTGAAAGTGAAAGACTAAGGAGTTCAAAAGAAGTGAGAGCTTTGCGTGTTCTACTGTAACCCATTTCCTTTCTTTTCACGGAAAGATGCTGTTCCTTTAGAGATTTGGGGAGACAAAGGTGGCGATTAAATCCCCTTTGCTTAAAGATGATTTAACAGCTTCACTTTCTACTTACTTTTGTTAGGCTCCTTCCTTTCTCTTTCCTGACCTTCCTTGGTCACCTCTTGTTCTTTTCGATCCCGACGCTAGTAGGTTGCGAGGGCTAGGGTATCTTTCATTTTCTTCGTTGCAATGTTTTGATGTAATGATGTATGTTTTGATATGTTGTAATTCAGGAACAACATATCAACCAGGGGGGTTTTTGGTGGGTATGGTTGAGTCATTCAACGGGTCCCACACGCGGGGAGAGTCATGTTGACTCTCCTTAGTGCGTAACTGCATTTTCCCTACCTGTACAGAATTTAAGGGGTCTGATGACCTCGATGTCGCCGAGCCGTAGAGCCCCACAAAAAAAACAAAAACAAAACAGCTTCACTTCTCATAACATTTCTGCTCTCGTAACGTCACATAAAATACAAAAAGTTATTTGTTTGTATTATCATCAACTCTATAATTTTTATGAATGCCTTATTTAAGGTGATATGACTTAAAATGTTTGGGTCTATATTTCTGTGTTTACTGACGAGTCGAAGCAGGCCGATGGTGTCGACTGCTCCGTGGTTTCCCCCCGTAAGAGCTGTGGCTACCGTCTTGGCGACCTGTGCAGCGTTTACACCGCTGAGTGCTACGCCATATTAACAGCACTGCGATCAACAAAGTGCTCCCGCGGATTAAATTTCTTGATTTGCTCTGATTCTCTAAGTGTCCTTCAAGCAATCCAGACAATGTATCCAGCTGATAAGCTGATCCACAACATCCAGGATGTACTTTTCTCCCTCCAAAGTGACAGAAAGAACATAATGTTTTGCTGGATTTCCGGACATGTGTGAATTAGAGGACATGAAGTAGCCTTTTCCGCAGAGGCGGCAAGCGTGAAGTATCGTGTGAATTTCTTTACTGTTCCAAAAGGGGATATCCTAAATTCCACTGAGACCAGGATTTTGAGTGAATGGAGCAATGGATGGTTTGCTGTTGAAGGGAGCTCCTACGTATCAAGTCATGGAGCAGTTCCTGTATTTCAGCCAGACGCGAGGTGGTCTCGCTGACCCGCCTGCGCATAGGATATTGTCCTCTCACTCATCGGTATCAATTGCTACTTGATGATGAACCCGTTTGTAAGGAGTGTAGACAGTGCATCACCTACTATCTGATTGCAGAAAATACACCAGAATACGGAGACAAATTGGTTTGGCTGCAGATTTACCAATATTCTCGGAAATGAAACGGATGATGTTAATAAACAATTGAATTTCATAAATAGATCTGAGTTCCTCCCACAAGTTCTCGGGAGGGTTTATATTTGCATTCTTCTTTCTTTTTCCCTTTCATTTTTTGTTTTATTGTTCTTCTTTATTTAATTATATTTCTCAGAATGTACTTGTTTTTTGATATAATGTATTGGACATCTATGTTCTGTCCTTTCCTATCATCTTTGTGTTTCTATATTTGGTGAATTCAGGAGTGTTTTTTAGTGGGTAT
The DNA here is from genome assembly GCA_002313205.1 of Laupala kohalensis. Taxonomy (NCBI): domain Eukaryota; kingdom Metazoa; phylum Arthropoda; class Insecta; order Orthoptera; family Trigonidiidae; genus Laupala; species Laupala kohalensis. The sequence continues at coordinate 496,235 of NNCF01129054.1, forward strand.
GGTCGAGGTATTCGGCGAGTCCCACACACACGGAAGAGTCACGGCGGCTCTTGTCTATGGTGCAAAACTGCATTTCCCCCCACCTGCATGGGCTCTAATGGCCTTGCTTTTGGCGAGCCCTTAAAGCCTTACNATAATTCTTATGTTGTTTTCGGTTTTTGGATTTAAAGACGATACCAATATAAAATGAAATATCAATTATATGTTTTACAATTTTTGTGAAACGAAGTGATTGTTTTCTAATAGTAAATTGCTTGTTTGATGTTTGATTTTGATCTAAGTTACGAAATTTTTTGAATTGCAGAAAGACAAAAAATGAATAAAATTTGTTTCGCATCAGAATAGATTTGCCACAGTTTAAAATATTTATCTTATTGAAATACTAAATCAGATTGATTTCTTTATTGCGATTATCTGTTAATGACAGTCCTCTTTACTGAACGGATTATTAATTACTCGTGCGTTTTGACAACGTGTTTTGTTATTAACAAAGTAAAAATGTAATCTGAAGTCGTGAGTTTTATAGTCGAAATATAATAAAGTAAATATGCGTAGTCGTCTTGTGAATCCTTTCAAGAATTGCTACTGGATACTAATTTATCTTGTGGAGTAAACTGAAAACGAGGATCTTAAAGTGAGCGGTATTAGAAGGATATGAGTAGTAAAGCTCTTTTATGCGTGAAACAGCGCTCCTGTAAAAATCTCTGCCCGCTCGCTGTCTTGGGCATTCAAGGAACCGTTGCTCGTAAGTCTATCCTGCGTCGCTTCCTTCATCGTCGTCGAGTCATAAACGCTCCTCAGAAGTCTTCCGTGTTAGGAGCAACTCGAACGAAACGCGGTAGCAACGGGCGACAGCTTTACAACCCTTCGTACTCCGGCGAGAGGAGGAATTATTGTCTAATTAGTGGAATTATCTGGTGGTGAGGCATTCTCATCCTGCGTGCGCCTTGTGGTATGGAAGACTGCTTAAAGGTTAACGCGAACGGTTTGGGATCACTCAAGCGTGGCGTAGAACACTTCTGGGTCTATTCGGAATTCATAACGTCTCTGACTGACGACAAAACCTTTTGAGTAACCGGAAGCCATCGCAAGTCGTCAAGCTGGAAATAATACCTCAAAAGCTATTTACCTAACAGTAACGGACATGACGGATTGGTTTTTCGTATATTAAAATACGTCGAAATTATAATAAAAATCGAGGTTGTTGTTTCTAGAGAACCGACAGAAGTGGAACGCATCAATTTAACGTTGTGAATTGGAGATTGGTGGGATGTTTTGTATACACATATAAAGGGATGGTCAAAGTAATTTTGAAAATGGAAGTTTAGAAATATTTTTTTACAGAATTATAAAAATAAAGTTTCTTAGGAAATATCGTGTTATAATAAATTTGTGGTCAAAAAGAGATAGCAGTTACAAACTGCGTATGACCACGCGTGTCTTCAATGTAGAATTATCTTACTCTTCGGGAGAAAGAACATAAGATAACCAAAAATTCACGACTAGTTCTCGATTGAACAACATTGTGGACTTGGTGCTGCAGTGTGAATACTAAGAATATATTTACAGCACACGCAATGCATGAAGTGTACAGACATAGACAGTTTTCACACGTCCCTTTTTCGTTACTTCCTTGCTACTTAGATTACAGCTCCACTGACTGATTTTTTACTGCCGTTTCGAGCAGTTTTTTACAGCCTATTCTAGGGAAACACGCAGTAATATGGAAACGTTTTCACTCACAGTAATTTGCTGCTCCTGTCAACAGACGCAAGATCTTAATGCCAGAAAATAGAACGTGTCCCATTTTTCACCCGTTGAATTGTTGTCGCACTCTGGCAGTTGTTTACTGTCTTCAGTAGAGGTATTCTGTGTCTCACGGACTTAAAATAATTATAACTTATGTAAGAAAGTGATGAAAATTAAGGTTTTGTTCATCCACTATCCACACTTCAGGATGACTATACACAGGCGGTGAAACCAAGGGACGTGGATTAGCGATTCATACTTTTGGAAAAACTTCTGGGATTCTTCTTGAATGGTGTCAAATCCGCCTCTTTCTTAGAACCCTTGATCGAAATTGATGGAATGGTCCCTTGCTTGCTTCCGGAGAATAAATTAATTTATATCCTTCATATGATCATACTCAGTTTGTAATGCATTTTTGACAATGAATTTGTATTTGTTAATGTTCTCGTAGAATGGATGATCGCGAGAGAAAGTCAAAGTCTCTTCGCTGCAACACTTGGTTAGGGAACCGAAGTGTCTCGTCTCAACCCGTCTCTCCTTGGTGAGACTCTGTTTAACTACATAATAATAACCAAAGTTTTCCTCCGTCATTAGAGGTGGTCTTTCAATGTCGGTCTCCGGAGGAATGTTTCCTGGTCGCTCTTCATTTTTGATGTCGCACGAATGAGTTTGGTCTCCGACAGTAAGAAGTCTTGCCGAAAACCTATTAAATTTTCAATTAAGTTGTTACTTCCAGTAAAAGGAAGTTGCCAAAATTTATTTAATATTTAGTGAACACACACACGTAGTAACCAAATCTTGGTTTTTTGATCCGAGGAGGTCTAAAACGTGGAAAATTCATCTAAATTTCTTGAGTGAATTTTTCAGTTTCATATTTATAATTACATTTTTATTTCACTAACTGATGTATGAGTCCCATTCTGTACAAACCGTTTTTCTTCTTGTGCCTTTAATTACTCTGATGCGTTTTACATAATTATTACCGTGCTTTCTGCTAGTAATTCCATTTCTTTTCGAACGAGCAGTGTGGAACACTATGGAACTTTTCTCCATCGTTCCGTTCCTTCCCTTGAATAATACTCGAAAGGTATAAAAATAGAGGATTATTTAGCATCCCGTATATCGTCATCTTTGTTCTCTCCCCATCCCCTTGCTCGCGTAACACTTCGTACGACTTTTTGCCACAGGATTTAATGTATTCGAAGCTATTCTAGAGGCATGGATTTTGCGAGGTTTTATTAGGTACTTCTGAAAGTGTCATAATCAACAATTTGTTTTGTTAAGAGTTTTGAAAATCTTTTCTGAAATTTTTTGTTTCTACTTTCTCGTAAGTTGTTTGTTTTTACTTTCTCCTCCTATGGTTCGAGTTGTTTTCGTTCAAGATTTGAACCTTATAAAATTTTGGTGAATATTACAGTGCAAGTCCGCTCGAAGTCCAAAAATGCGAATTGTATAATTGTGTTCTGGTTTTGTATGCGTTTCATGCGTTCGTTAACTTGCTTTACTTTTTTTTAAAGACTTGAACTTAACCAAACCAAATCTCTTTCTCTCTATTTTATATACTACGTAAAAAGGTTAACCGTTCAAATTGACTAAAACTATTTTCTATGTAATTTTACCGAAAATACTGAGAAAATCGCGTTAAATCATAATTATTCAATAATTTAAAAAAATTAAAACATCATTATACGTAGTTTCTTTTTTAGCCTTAAAAATGTGTTGTTGTTTTTTCACAATGACAATTAGCTATCTAAGGTACAAAATTTTAAAAATTTGCAAAAATTTTCAAACGCTGCAACGACAGAATATTCTTCTGTTACTTGTTGTGCTGTTTGCGTCTATTATTATTATATTATAAAACTATCATTATCGACCTTTTTCAGACTTAAAATTTTACTTCACTTTCTTCAGAAAAAGGTCAGAAAAGTTGATAATTGTATATTTTTCCTTATGCCAAATGAAGGAATATGTATTCCAATTAATTTTTGATTCTCATGTTACAAGAAGAACGGTCATTGGTCATTTCGTATATAGTTTAGTTCTATTTTTCTCGTTTTTTAACTATTCAACGGTTTACTTAAGTTTCTTTAGTACTTGAAATACTTATAAATGTGGATCATGTAATCCAAACTCATCAAATTTCCTTAAACCGTTTGCAACGAAAGTTTACTTCAATCACACGTTCTGTTTCTGATTTCTTCGTCCATAGAGTAAATTTATAGCAAATAAACAAATATTGTTTAGAGAAAAAAATCCAAAATTGAAATTCCTTCTATCAACCTGTTGTAGTTCGAATAATATAACGTTCCATGGAGATAAAATAACGGGTCTATTTGTTTGGCGTAGGCACAGCTTCCGTCCTTCGTTCTGTCAAATGCATGATTGACAGCAGACGTCACCATCACATGGCATCGCTGAGACCCTCATCAGCATGCGACCTCCCGGGCAACGACCCACGCTCCCCGGAACATGCGAAATCGCCAAAAAATAGAAAGATAATTAGTAGTCCTTGACGACTTGCATCAATGACACTCTGTCCGTGATTTCTCCTTGTGAATTGTGGCTGGATTTGTCTGCTTCAAGGCAACAATTATTATATTGATTTAATATTCTTCCTGTTGAAGATGTACGTGCGACTTTGTACTAATTCATGGTTGAAGAAGTAATGCATGGTTTGAATTGTTTGACGATGATCCATTTAAATGTTTCGATGATGTCACGTGGTGTTGGTGTGAGATAAATTGTGTTAATTCTTTGTCGAATTTTTATTACGTTAAGAAATAGCTGCCTTTCTGTGTAAGTTTAGCTTTAATTGTGCTTTGATATGTTGCTTTAAGTAAGTAAATATATTTTCCTAAGGAAATTTTGTGAATAATGAGGATTTATTTTCTCCATTAACTAAGTAATAATTATACTTATATAATACATAATATACTATTATTGCATGCGTCGTCGTAAATGGTTTAAACATTTAAAGAGGAGTATTTGGTAATACAGCGTTACGGATATTTTAAAGTAATGAAAATATTTTAAAAAATATAAAAATAAAAATCAACACTAGTGAGCCTTATGAAATGGGGAAATTAGCGACACTCGAAGGAGTGACGTCCATGAATAAGAACTTCACGTTTTCAATAGATCCAACGTGTTTATACAAAACAACAGAGGTTATTATGCAATGAAACAGGATATATTGGTTTCGGCGGGAACCTATAGAGTTCCCGCGACATCAACCGCTCCGGTAAGACCATCTTCACCTTGAGAGGCGTAAAGTTCAAAAAATGACGAAGGAGTGGGACATGAAATGACAGAGGAGTGAGGAAGCAGTCGTAAATAAATTATTGTGTGTGTCATGTACATTAAATCTGATCATGTTAAATGACCTGATCCATCTGTATCAATATGTTGTGTTAGAAAAAAAAAATATATTGATCTAACAAGATAGGGTGTTATGGACATATATTTCCCCATTTCAGTAGAATAACCCATACTTTATCATCCGAGAAGCAAGTAAAGTTCTCTCTAAATTGAACTGAAAGGAATATAGAAGAATGTGTTCGAAATAAGTTAAGCAAAGACCAGAAACGTTTCTCCACACCATTTCCTCAGACAGTTTCTCAAACGCTCGCTTCTCGTCAATCAAGCCCGTCCCACATCTGGTGGAGGCAAGGCGGCGTCTGGCGTGGAGAGCTTCTTCACTTCCACGGTCAGCTGTACTGACAGCGGCAGTAGCCTCTGGTTATTTGGGATTCCTTCTCCTCACGCAGTTCCTGCTCTTTGTTAACTGTGTGAGACTTACGACGAGAAAGACCTGCTGTGGTTCTCTGACCGCTGTGTCTACACTTTTGTCACCAGGGCACTTGTTGGCGATGCTCTTTGATCTGATATTGCTACAGAGTTTCAGTGGTGTAGGCAAAGTTTGGCTTTAGCGGACAGTATCTTTTCCGGTGAAGTTGTTTACGAAGTTAGCTTCGAATTTTGAATTAACATCTTTAGAATAGTATTTAATACTGCGTTAAATAATAAACGTGTACATATGAAATATGTACATGTATAGTATCCGTGTATTTAAATATGATTAAAATACGAAGTAGTTCCTAATCTTTTATTATTATTACTGGGGCTTTAGGGCTCGCCAACGTCTAGGTCATTAGAGCCATATAACGTAATACACGTGGTCTTATTTACAAGTCAGCCAATTTGCCCGTTATTTCCTTCTTTAAAAGTTCTATCATCGTATGATATAGATGAGCGTTTTTTCCTCCAAAATATCGTACAATCGGATGAATGCGGTTGTGTATTCGGATGTTTTGGAGACAAGGTTGACATTGTGCGCAGAATTTGTTGACTGCGTGTAAGTTTCACAAACAAAGTTAATCTTATGACATCGTTGGTTGGGAGAGCGACGTGGCAGTCTTTTCAAATTATTTACTGCTGTCGAGATGCAGTTGGACTGAGAAACAGAGCGCGTGTGTGGTTTTATGCAGCAGTCTATAAATCAATGCTTCTGCGTGGGCGTCGAGAACTGATTCCAACGTCCATGTCCGATACAGTGTTTCTCTCTCTCACTCTATTCGTCAATACGAAACGAACAATATTTTTTACCTACTAATGTATTAATTTGATGTCATGTATAAATTTAATTTTTTTAAAGAAACTTTACCAAGCGTAAATGAAGCAGTTTTGGAAAATGTAAACTCGGTTAATTTTATTATGTTCGTTCAATTTATAACATTTATTTTAGATAGGACAATGTAAAATATACGGGACGATTCAAGAAGAACGTTCACCTCAAACATCCCTAAATAGTTGATATAAAAAAGCTATTTTTACTCAGATTACTCGTAAATTCTAGCTAATCATTGAAAGCATCATATCTTTCCCACTGTTAATCAAACTTAATTTGATTTTTTTCAATTATTCTACTTATTTTTATCAGCATAGAAATCCGAAGTGAAAAATCGTGGATTCCAAATTCGTGGTTTCTGTAGGTAGTTGCTTTGTTGTGAGCCATCACTGCGTCATAAAAGAACATTCGCTTATGCCATTTTTCTTCTTATAGTTCAAAAATGTTGTTGTACGTTTGAATATTTTCATTATCCAGATTCTAGGACACCCGAGAAGACACAATTACAGTGGATTCAACACCACTATTTGACCTGGGGCGTTGTTAGGTTTTTGAGTGTGTGTGGTGGGGGATCGGAAGACAAATTCTTGTCCTAATATGAAGCAAAGTAGATCACATCTTCTCATCTCTGCAATGATATTGCGCAAACGTGACTCGGACCTCTAACAAAGTTTCTAGAGCTCGTCAAACTGTTCTCAATCCGAGTGAATTGCAGACGGTTCTTTGACAAAATGTTTGAGTAGCGCCTCTCTTTTATTTTCAATTTTTATATTACGAACCAATACAATTTAATTAAATTCTTGCGTAAATATATTGAGTAGCTGTGTACATGATTAACGCACATAATGACATTCATTTCTATTCTTTTTTTAAAAATCAATTTAGGATTTTTTGAGTTTTGGCTTCTCCTATGTCATTTATACAGTTCTATCGTTTTCGTGTTGGTTCATCATCTTTTTCTTATCATCCAACCCTTTTTGCAAATATACTTCGTGTATAGCCATAACCAAAGCATGTTAGGAAAATAGCGTAATTTCTACACGCTTCGAATGTGTGATGGGTATTATATTATTTCCGAATCATTGACATTTGCTTTGGTTCGAAACCGGAGTGTCCACTGCAATGACCAACGGAAATCAATAGCTACAGGCATGTATACATATTGACAACTTGACATCCCGTAACACATTGAAATGGTCACTTGTGATTTTGATGAGTTATGTCTCGAATTTCCCCTATTCTCTCATAAATATCAAGGATTTGTGCCATGATTGTATTTCTGAGTGATTTAGTTGTGAGATATACCCTCATAATGATTTATGCAGTCATTCATTTTGTATAACAAAGAACTTACCTGTATTCGTTTTATTATGTTCCTCCGTTAGCCAAAATCTGCACGGGTGTAAAGCAAAGTAGCTTTACTCTCAATAACTGTCCGTTATGAGGTGAATATATTTGCAGTTGTATTAGTACTTTGGTATTGTTTGTTTTGTTTTTCGTTATGAGAGAGCTTTTTTCATTTTCTCTTTCTTGCATATTCCATTGCAGTACATCGAGAATAATAGCAATTACGAATTTTTACAGACGTATGATGCAGATGACGATTGAAATGGGATGAAAGAAGGAAATTACAGTCACAAATATCCGTAGCAAAAGTAAAACGATTATTGGAGAAGCGTATGAAACGATACGGAAAGAGAACGCATACGCATGTGTTAATGACATTTGTATGGGTGGTAATTAGCGCACTATAGCATTTGCATTGACATGAGCTACACATGAAACACTCAGAAAATCATTTTATTATAACAGAAAGTTATCTTCGAGGATTGGTCAACAATAAAAAAAGGATTCTTTCTTTTACAACGCCAACGTTTCGGCAATTTATTTTGCCTTCATCAGGGCTACAATGAACATACACAATTTATATTATTTATACTACATATTGAAACATCTTATTAACATCGATATATTATTTGTGTTAATAAGATGTTTCAAAGTGTACTATAAATAATATAAATTGTGTATGTTCATTGTATCCCTGATGAAGGCAAAATAAATTGCCGAAACGTTGGCGTTGTAAAAGAAAGAATCCTTTTTTTATTGTTGACCAGTCCTCGAAGATATCTTTCTGTTATTTAATAAATTGGTCAAGATCAACATCAATATCATTTTATTACATTTGAAGGAGGGTATTGGTGATCTTGACACGCCTCACAACGAATGGAATAAAAAGGGAGGATACGGGTCCGTTTTTATCGGTTGCTGGGAATGGGACATGATGTGAGAATTAAAAAAGGAACGTAAAATGTTGTAGACTGCTTGCACGAGTATTGAGCCTCAATGTTTAGCACCAGTTACCAGATAGGGCACTTGCTTTGCTCTATGATACACCATAGCTTTGAATGACTGGCGGGACCCAATATCAATTTAATACTTTTTTTATAGTTGGAAAAATAATTTGTCTAAAGTAAATTTTATTGGTTGTTGATGGTATTACATATTACTGTTTATTTGTTTTTCGTTTTATTTGATTTAATCGACTCGCTTCACTCTTGTTACACTCAGACCCACTTTTGGGACTTCGCCCCAGCACCCATAGATATTCTATTGGCCCTAGTAGGTTCCAAGTGCGGATAACTCCCAGGCATCGAGAACAATGTGTCATTATTCGCTATTCAATTCTTTCTTATAGGACAAAGGGGTGATTTCTATTTTTAACGCTATGTAGCGTGCGGGGAGTGAATATAAACATAGTTGTGCACACGTTTAAACCCAGGTGCATGGGGGAAACTTTTTTTATTATTGTACTATAGCGTGAGTAGCGAGTCATGTATTATATTGATGATATTTATGTGTAGTAAGTGACATGAATGCATTTTGGTTTCGCAATCCACTTGAGAGGTCTTGCAGCGATTTATTGCATTCGACGTAGCATTCCTCAGGTTTCGTCTGATTCGGGGTTTCGAACGAGGAAGATCCGACGAAGCGCGCATATCCGCGAAACGAGCTACGTTCTTGGAGCGAGAACGTTCCGTCTGGTGACGCGCACGTGTGCTTTTCTCACCGACGCTCTGGCACGTACACAGCCCTTGTTTCTCAATGGACTGGCTCCATAATTTTTAAGTTTCCAGTTGAACTCGAGACTTGGTTGCGGAACTATTGACTTAAGAAACAAAAGAAATAGATTACATGAAAGATTTTTAATATATTGTGATCGCCTTCCGTTGTAGTTTAGAGAAATCAAACATCAGTAGTTACAATTCATGAATATTGATCGAAATTGTAAATGTGATTTGATTAGAAAATTCATTTAAACAGAATTTTCTCATCGATAGTTTGACAAAGAATATTGGAATATCTATTGTCATCGTAAAATGATTCCAGGGTTATCAAAACGATCAAACTGTTTCATCCATTTGTATCACGCTGAAATCGTGATTGCGAATCTAAAATGTGAATTTCCTATTTTAAATTTTGTCTCATATGAACATTTTGAAACACCTTCCGCCTGTAAAGTTTTATTAGAGAAATCCAAGCAATTCATTCGTCAAAATAGCGTAGCTTCAAAGTTAATCGAAAATATAATAATCTATTTATTCACTTGTGATTCTTATTATAAATCTGTTGTCCCAAAGCTGCCAAATAAGCTGTTGAGAAGGACGTTATCCCTCACTTAATATTATCTCTTATCCCTCTCGAAGTATTTTTATGCGATGTTCACAGCAGAGTGAATGCACTTCGTCCTTTATTAATTCAGAGCTTAGTTTTAAACTTTAAGACGAGAGATGCTGTTCTCTAATTTTCATCTTGTCTTTTTCTCGTCAAGTGAGAATCTCTTAATTCGGGCAAGTGGAGGAAGAGCGTGTTATACTGTTCATAACTGCATACTCTCCCTTTAAAATTAATCAGATTTTCTTATACAGAATGCGACAAAATCATCTATGAATCGGATCATAGGAAAAGAAAATAGACTGTCATAGTCTCAAATTTTGTACCAAACATTTTATAGTTTTGTACGTTAGGTTTAAATACAAGGTCTGTCCGGTAAGTAAGGCAAATGGTTTTTTTTTTCTGCGCTTCTACTGATCGTAGCGCGTTCGGACCTGTTCGATTAGGCGGTGGAAGGCTTCAGCTATCCAGTGCTACCAAGGTTACTTTGCCCCGAGCTCTGGGAGCTTTGTTTTAGTGTACTCCGGTTTACTGCGACGACGTGTCACGACGTGCGATAGGGAACTCGCTCGAATAACGGTACGCAATCAAATTTTGTGCCAAAAATCTTGCCGACACTTACGCAATGATTAAGAAAGCTTAAGGGGACGCAGCTCTTTCGAGGTGGTTGTAGATGTTTAAGGACGGCCGGGAAGAAGTGGCCGATGAACCCCGCTCTGGACGTCCTTCGTCAACCAAAAGTGACTCGTGTGCGAAATTTGTTGAACACGGATCGTAGATTGAGTGTCGTGATGACGGTGGAAACTTGAAACCTTCAGAAAACTACGCTGATGTTCTGGAGAGATTGAAAAAAATGGTCATCCGCACGACAAGGAAGATCGCCGCCATCTGGACGCTCCACCAAGACAACGCTCCCAGCCACACTGCTCTGCACGTTTGGGTATTCGTGGCCAAGAATAACTTAGCAACACTGCCGCAGCCCCCGTGCAGTTCGGATCTTGCCCCGACTGCCTTTCTTTGTTCCCCAAGATCAGAAGCGCCTGAAAAAAATACCCGATTTAGGACGATTGAAAAGACCGCTGTGACGAAGGCCCTTGACGAAGTTCCCGAAGACACCCTCCAGGACGCGTACCGTGCACGGCTGAGTCGCTGGAAAAAGTGTGTAGATGCCCTATGGAACTATTTTCAAGAATTTTGAAAGTTTGTAACTTTATCTTGCATAAAATTGTCTAAAAAAATGTATTTGCCTTACCGGACAGACCTTGTACTCGTATATGCAGATTAGAGTCATAGCAATTATGCTGGAGTATTTTTCTCCAAATTTCGGGTTAAATTTTGTTATTCGCATGTTGTTTTGATAAAATTCTGACGCAAAGAAACGCCTTTGATTTTCCCCCTTATAGATGATTGAATTATATTTTGCCAAATTATCTAATGATTATAAACTTTGATGTAGCTGAACGTACTTATATTGCCATTATTAGTTTTTCATTCGAGATTGAAAGGAATCCTTATGTTCCTTCCTTCTTATACTATATTATGCAGGTTGTAGTTTCTTATTTTTACCTCTTTTCTATTCACTTATTTCTCCAAGAATCTCACCCTTTCGTTATTGTTCATACCCTTTACAGCTGGACATTGCTCTTCGCTATTACATAGGCAACTAACATAACCCCTATTGTCTTCCTTCAAAAAGCATTCTGGTATAAGAATCCTATTGGCAGCTGCTCTGCCATTCCTCGCTGGAATCCCGTCATCCTGTCGCTTCGCCCACATCATGTGTAATACGCTCTAATTAACCACAGCGCGAGGGCAGACTGTTCGTCCAGCAGCTGTCTTCCCCTCCTCTGGATCCCCGCCCATGCTTCCCCGTCATTCCCGGGGAAATGGGCGGGGTCTCAGACGTACTCCCGACACAAAGGCCCCGGCGGAGGTCGAGGTTCGCTGAGGGTCCCGCCGCGTCGGCGAGCAGGCGGCAACTCTTTGTGAAGTATCAATGTGGAGATTCACAGAAATAATAAGTTCCAGGGAATCCATTAGATAGGCAATCCACTCGCGCGATTTGTTTTCTTCTAAGAGTATGGGATAAATATGAATATGTTGGAACGGTATGTGATATTTTGATTCCAATCTAATTCTCAGTATTTCATTTATGTACTGTTTCGAATTTGGTCAGAATATCTACATTTTTACAACGTATTCATTTCATGTTTTTCTTAAAGAATATCAAGAAGTATGTGAAATGTTTATACAGAGTGATCCACGTAATAGTTTATTAGTTTATATAATTCTGCGTATTTTTATTCACTCGTAGTCCCCCCAGGGGGCTAACATCTAGTTAGTACGTGTTTGGCGAACACGGGGCCCCGAGCTGAGTCTGGTATTGCTCCCACTTACTTGTGCCATGCTCCTTCCTTTCTCTTTTCTGACCTCCCTTGGTCACCTCTTGTTCTTTTCGATCCCGAAGCTATTAAGGCTAGGGTATCTTTCATTTTCCTCTTTCCTCTTCTTTTTTTTATAAAGTTTTTAGTAAAGTCANATATCTTTCATTTTCCTCTTTCCACTTCCTTTTTTTATAAAGTTTTTAGTAAAGTCATGTGATATATTGGGATTTGAGTTTTGAGTTGTAATGCAGGAGGGTTTTTAGTGGGTATGGCTGAGTCTTTCGGCGAGTCCCACACGCGGGGAGAGTCATGTTGGCTCTCCCTAGTGCGTAACTGCATTTTCCCTACCTGTACAAGTTTTAAGGGCTCTAATGACCTNNNAAAAAAAAAAAAAAAAAAAAAAAAAATCACTCGTAGTTCTCTTCATGAGAATAATTACGTAGTTATGTGTTTTGAACTTGAATGGTGATTTTAATGACAAAACACAAATTTTTTTTCGTAGTATTCAGAAGCAGTTATTTTTTTGTTTAACATTATTATTCATTAAAATTATTGTGAACTGAAGAAAATTTACACTAATCTGCATTCCATTTGCGCTGCAACCTAAAAATGTAACAAGTAATCAATTTTGAATTTTCGATCAACTAGCCTCAATTACTCAAACATGATTACAGTCTTCCAATCCATGACATGAAGACGTTGCCACAACATAGAGAGCACTGACATTTTAGTACATACCCTAAACTTCTTCTAATGTTCTTCCTAAGATTGATTCCTTTGAGAACGAATGATTAAAATTATGAATAAATACATATAAACATTTGTGAGAAATTTCGACCAAGTAAGGATAAAGAAAGCACCGAGGTTTCTAGAATTTGAATTGGAGACACCGGAAAGTATTCGCGATACTATTTCGGGTTTAATGTGTATTTCTTGGAAAAATAAACTTTCAAGTTTGTCCGATATATTTTTTGTGGTGTATGTTATTTGTTAAAAGTGGTTATCACTTATTAAGAATAGTGATTGTATTCTTATGTAAATTATTTTTTTCAGTTTTCGTGATCATAATGGCCAGACTCTAATATTTTCTGTCTTCTGGTTTTAACTAAATGTTCTATGTTTCTTGAATCTCATTTTCTAAATTATTTTTTGTCTTTTTCAGGTGAGTACTGAGGGTAGCGGCAAAGTGAATCTGACATGTTGGTGAGTTACTAGCTCGCCATTCAAATATCGACATTCGCGTCATGAAGCTTTCAAAATATGCAATCGAATAACTTTTTCAATCTAGTCTTTTATGAGTATTTGATAGAAGCAGACTTTTCCCTAGTTTATTCGCCACTTGCTGTTCTTTGACATGACCTGAAGTCAAAAGATTTACCTTCTTAACTCAAAAAACTTTGAGACGAAAATATTAGTGAGATGATTAATTGATAAAGTACTTGCTTTAAATTACTAAGACAATATTTCTAAGTGCTGTACGATCGTATTCGTTTCATGTCAAATCAGACCCTTCTCATCAATTGATGAGGGTCCTGTTTCGAGATTTTATGTCGCACCCCTCCGTCTAAACCTAATAATAAAAAATAATATTTGCGGTAACGCTTTTCCACGATAATATTTATTGATTATCATTATAGACAATTTTTTCTAACAACAATAATTGTATAAAGATTTCATTATTATTCTATAAACTTGCGTATAATCAAAGGCTTTATTTAATTCGTTGAGCATTTTCCACATTTCAATTAATTTAAAATGATTTCCAACTCCAAAGATGCTCCTCATTGTTTGAATCTTCATCCCAGTGAGGGCGACATTTCCCCGCTTTTTAGCTAAATGAAGGGTTCATCAGTTTTTTGCCGGAATAAAGGAATGTCTCATGTATATTGGAGGAGATTCGGGTCAGTTCGCTGCTTATTTCCAGTGTTTGAGTTACTTAATGAATTGTGTTCAATCGGTGCTGCAACACTAATAAACTAAACGTAAAATANCACTAATAAACTAAACATAAAATATTTTTTAAGCAATCTTTTATATAAAAAGTGATATACTAAAAAAAATTAGTAAAATTTAAATTCAAAATCAAAAGTATAACTAAAAAATCATAGGTACTAGTATTTAGAAAATACATATATGAAATATAAATTTTAAAATATGAAATATAAATTTAAAATTCTGAGGTGTCAAGCATCTGAACTATTAATACTACTAAAACATTTCTAAAAAGAAAGCCTCAAGCCTTGAGATGCCAGGGTTGTCTTATCTCCACAATGCTTGGTGTCAGGTATTCGATAATTTTCACAAGTTTATCTGTAATTACTCCAGGCATCCTAGAGTTATGGTGGGATATCCACTCATCCATACTTCCCATTTCTCCCCGTTAGGGGTAGTTTTTCGTAAAATGGTACCACAATCATCTATTGTCATACAAATCCCAAGCATCTGTGAAATTTCAGCTCAGTCGGGTTTAAAATTTAACTGGTTTTAAATTCATTTGCTACATTTGCCCAGAAAATACTACGATGTTAATGATGTACGGCATTCCTCCTCAGTAAGTAATACAGTCTTCAATTCAATGTTTTCTCAACTATTTAGATAAGAATCCAGGAATAAGTACTCCTGTTGACATTAGAAATTTGTTTTCCAACTCTCTTCTTTGACTTTTTTAAAAATTTTGCTGAATCCTTGTATCTGAATTAATTATATCCAATCCTTCACATTCCTGTTCCACTATTATATTAATTTATATTATGGAATGTAATATTGAATTACTCAGAACAATATGCACGAGCTTCAACGTAAATGTACTATTGATTCTGCGTAAGCTGAAAGAAATGAACCAAATTCACTTCACTGTCTGTGCTTAGAATTGAACACTTTTTATTATGTTTCATTATTATTCATGTAATTTCTGTGATTTTCTTTGTTCTATCGGTGTGTGGATCCTCCCCTTCCCAACACAAACGTACAATGCAATAAACAATTAGTATATATAATTAGTTTTTCATCTGAATAAAAGTAAAAAGAAATATATACCCCCTTTCTCCGTAACTAGTTAATTTGGATATTCTGTAGAACTCTTTATCCGCTTTTCATGAGAATTATGGTTTTATGGATATGCAGAAATATGTCTGTTGATGTTCTCTAAAGTAACTGAGTGATGCAGACATCTGATAATATAATGAACGAACTTTTAACTATCTAAAATTATTTTTTTAATGTTCCTAGTGAGGAGAACTCTCCTCGCAGTTATTTAAAAACAATAGAAACAGGTCGTCTAAACCGAAGCTTACTTTCTCCTCTTACGTATAATTCGTTTTGTCGTAAAAACATCTCCAAATTATAAACTTCATTACTAAACGATCGAATAAATGTTTGTATAAAGGTTTTTGTATGTGCGGATGTTTATTAAATTGTTGAGAGATAGTCATGTTTCAAAACAGTTCATTACAGTTAATAAACAGTTACTACTTCAGTTTCTTTCGACATATTTCCCCGTCGCTTCATTTCATCAGAGAAACAAAAATGGAATTACGTGGTTCATGTGTATATTTCCTTTTCTTTGAGCATTTACAAATCCATTTCCTTTTTGCATCATACCAAAATCTCGCATGTTCAATTAACTGAAGACGTTTCAGCCAAAAATTGTCATTGAAGAGGTACCGCTTCTCTTTCATAACCTGTTAACTAATTGGAGGAAAGGTTGAAGTGTTAGTTCCATGAAAGTAACATTGACACATTTAATAACCAAGACATAATAACACAAACTTTGAAAATGAAAGGAAAGCTTTGGGACTGCGTCTCTGACTCTACTTGCTGTATTTCACTGATATTTTGGGCATTATTTTACTGCGGAAGCTATAGGACAGATCATCACCAGTCATTACGACCTTATAAATTACAGCTAGTGGGGTATTTACCCCACTTAAAGTTTTAGTAGTTTTACATGAAAAAAAAATAGTATCGTGAGCCATACGAATTCTCTGTGGCTATATTTTTGAGAACATTCAAAAAAATATGAGAAACTAGTATGAACTAGGTTTGTTTACCCGAATATTTTATATTTGATGAACTTCACTTATGACTCAGAATGACTTGTTTGTTTAGTACCACTCAGAAGAATGACTTTTGACGTATTCCTAAATGGTTTACATTTTATACATACAGGCTACTTACTACAGTTTCCAAGAAGCGCATCTTTTCTCGGATGCTCGTATGTGTACTGTTATTCCAAATCCTACATTGAACGAACGATATGCCAACTTTGTATCATGTACCCATTTCTTCACCCAACAACCCTAAGCGTCCCGGACTTGCGTATTCACGACCCTGCTCCTCCTGAGAGACGTCATGCCTCATCCATCCACCGTGTCTAAGGGGCCTCAATCTTGAAGCAACGACGGAGGTAAGGAGCCTATTTCCGTCTCTTCAAAAGACTTTCTTTGCGGCTTACGCTACTTCCATTCTGTATTTGAAACACTTGAATTATTTTTCTGGTCAACAACTTTCAAAAGCGTAATAATTTGTATTGATACGAAAGCGCATTAGCTGGTGGGGTATAAAGCAGATACTTCCAGGGTAAATTGAGAGGACATCCCTTTTGACTTCAAACCTGTTCCCAAGAGAATAGTGTTTTCTTTGTTGAAACAGTGTTTGGAAAATGTACAAAATGAAAGAAAAAACTTAATTGAATAGCAGTAGAAAAAATTAATACTTTTTAAACACCTTCTTGTCGCAAACTTCCAAAGAAGAATCTGACAATGACGAACATTAACTATTAGGTTATTTTGTGAAATTCTGACTTTCCTCTCTAACCGATACCGAATCGACAATTTGTATCCTGTTGTGACCAATGTGAGATTAAATCATATAGTCTAACAAAAAACAAATGTACCATTTTCAAAATAACCTAACTAATGATGTTGTGTGGAATGGGTTATCATATGAGAATTTAAAACCCATCGCCCAAATTGAGAGAAGTTATCGTACATTCATGGGAGGTTACTGCCCGTTTCATCTGCACTTCCGTCGAGCCCTTCTCATAAACGAGGTCAATGGAAGCGTGACAAACGCGTGCATTTCATCTCGTTGGCCATTTTAAGTCTTACGTCATGACAAATAACTTAGCATCTCCTACACGTCCTGCGAGTTTTTCAAATGTTGGTACATTTAACTTACTAAAAGCCTGGGGGGGGGGAGAAACTTTGCTTTAATTTTTCGAAACAAAGGAATCCTGTGGTCATCTATACCAAGTGAATTATTTGGAATGTCTGTGGGATGGAAATCGAAAAAATTAATCGATGAAATTATCTGAAATTTCAAAGGATTATTGGAAGTAAAATGCAAAATATGGTTAATAGTGATGAATTACTAAGAGCAGAAAAGCAATTAAAATTGGCTTCTAATCAGTAGATGTAAATCTTTACTTTCATGACTGTTGACTGTGAAGCTTGCTAAAGTGTCCGCCAGGGTTCAATCGCGTTACGTGAGACGGACAATCCACTGAACGTATAATCTACGTGACCGAATCGCAGAAGTAAAATCATATAAGGGGTGTGAAGAACATTGTTTTCAAGTACATAACCTAAAAGAGTAATGAAAACCAAAGAATTCAAGATCAAGAGAACTTTACAATACGCTTTGTTTATTAAGCTTTCTGTGTAAAGTGTACTTTCCTTCTGTCTGTCTTTAAAATAATTCGCTATTACAATACGGTAAACCCTGTGTATTTTGTTGGTTATCTTCGTGGAATTTAATTTTTGACTATAACAAAAGTGAAAATTTAATCTCTCGAAAGTAGAGAAATATGAAAACTAACGTATGAATTTAGAATATTATATAAGAACTGGATAACGCTGGGCAAAATGATATAAAATATCCAGACCTGTTGACGGGGAAGTTTTAATTCTAGAATGTTCTAGAATTCTAGAAAATGACGCAAAAGAAGCATTGCTTATGTTTTCGTCTGTATAGTGTACATGTTTGATCAATATTTTTGTATATTACCCCCATCTTCATGGACTAGTAGATAATTATAAATGACATTAGATTTTAACAAATAACTTTATCGTCTATAAAATGTAGAAGATTGCGAATAACAATGTAGAAGAATAAGAAAGCTAGGAAGCTTCTCGTCGATGAGGGAAAAGTTTCCGAGGAAAGCAATACGAGACAAACATGTAGAGATCAGTAAATTTAACACAATCCAGGAATACTGATTAAGTGTACACTAATTGGTTTATAGAATCACAACTTAACATGAACAAATCCTGTAGTCACAAATAATTTTCTTAGTTTGAAACCTCTTCTATATTCTTAACTATTTATCCTTTCATTAGACTAAGAACTATTTCATTTGATCTGCCTTCCCTTCCTAGACATGCGTAAATATACTGTAGATATTTGTATATATCTCTCCTTTCTGTGGTTTCCGACGATGTTCTAAGTGAAATTTGAGCAAATTGCAATAACTTCAGTTCACTGCCCTTTTCTGCTTCGCAATGTTCAATCGAGTCGTGAGTGTGCGCGAAGTGTCTCGCCACTAAAACTCCAATCTCGCCCACTTACATTGTTTTCAACATGCCTTCACGCGTGCCCTTGTGAATCTACAACCGACTACAGCAGTTCGTGACGTCACCTGTTTCCTGAATACGATATGATACGATTTTAGTCCTTAACTTCGCTACTTTGACGTGAGGGCGTGAAGTATTTGTTACTTTTCATTTCATGTATTTTATTATTTTATCAATTTTTCATTTTATTTTTCATATACTTGTTGTTTCTTGTCTCACCATCGAACACTTTATACCTTGTGTGCTCTTTACCACTGACGGCGGGCGGTGGTCCAGTAGTTAGTGTCGTCGCTTCCACGATGCCGCTGAGCCCGGGTTCAAACCCTCTCGGCCATATAGCTGAGGTTTTCAGCTGTAGTTTCCTTCAGACAAATGTCGGTTCGGTACCGGAAGTTATCTCTCCGTCCCAAAATCCATTACCCAATTCACGGATAGGTGGAAGAGCAGTGGAAGTACAGACCTCATGGCATGAACTTCGCCAAAAGACATTTAAAAAAATATCTAATTTAAAGGAACGCTATAATATAATAATTAATAACATTAATCGATTATAATTTTATTACACTTTTATATGAAATGATTCACAATAATGTTTATTGTGAGAAAGTTCTAACTTAAAGTCTTCAGAAAATATTTACATCGCATTACAATTGAACCGATCTGATTATTTCGTCCAGCCCAACAACTTATAAATATTGTAATATGATAACTTAACTACCAAATCTATTTTCCCGCTGAGGAACTCCGAGTGGCAAGTTTTTTCCATGATTTTTAGAATCCATTTCTGGTGTGTCTTAGTTGCTTTTAACCTCAAAGCCCTTTTTTTTTCATTCTTTCTGAAGCATCCGATGTCGACGTTTTCCACTCCAAGCACGTGTTTTTCATCTGGGGATATTGCGAAACTTGCTTGGATCATCTTGTGCAGTGACC
Organism: Laupala kohalensis; assembly: GCA_002313205.1. NCBI lineage: Eukaryota > Metazoa > Arthropoda > Insecta > Orthoptera > Trigonidiidae > Laupala > Laupala kohalensis. The sequence goes on from NNCF01129054.1 coordinate 516,169, forward strand.
GTGCTCCGTGTTCACGGTCAAGCCTTCTCTGAAACGCCTCCCTGTTTGTGGTTTGTTAGGGTCTTCCCCAAATCGGTTGGTGCGGGATGGAGTCGTGATGTAATGAATTAGGGTACCCTTCATTTTACCAAATTAATGATGACTCGATTTGTAATTTTAGCGCAGTGCTTGCTCCCTTTTCTGGGTAATAATAAGTAGAAACGAAATATACTAAACTGGAAATATGCGCGTTGAAAGGATTAAGCAAACACCGGGGATACGTCGTGAAATACAATTTGTTGTCCTAAGGCAAGTATAATAGACATTAATGTGGGAAATAATATTCAATAAGTTTGGCATTTCCAATTTATGTCTGATAAACATTGTCAATGACTGTAATGATGTTTTTGTTTTTTAATTTGAAGTAAATAATGGAGAGAGTCAAATTATGGTTTCACTATGATATTATCACTGTATTGAGTTATTATTGCTTTCATTAATCATTTTAATTATATTGTTTCTAAATCTAAAATAGTATGTTTCCTTCTTTGTTTCTCTTTAGATAGACATATATAAAACGTGAGTGCTAATCGACGTAGAAACACAAACGAATCAGATTTCAATCAAAGTGTTTCCGAAAAGTCTGTTTGTCCAAAGTAATTCCGCCTACCATTATGCGGCTGATAATTAACCTACATAGCGACCTCTAAAGTAGACTTGTTTATTCTATGAAATTCACAAACACGACGTTTCAACCTGTGTTTAGGACATTCTCAGGTATGAATATAAATAAACTTATACATGGCTCTTATTAAACAAAAATTATATCAACAAACAAAAAACAATTAACAAAAAAGAAGAAACGCTTGAGAGTATGAAGTTGAAGTTAAATCATCTGAATCAGATCGTAAATTTAATTTATTTCTAGTTCTTTTTATATACATCATTTCAGAAACATAACGTTTTAAATAATTTTACTCCTCATCTAAAATGATGATATATTAATCCAGTTCATTATGGTTCGTTTTCTTATTTAGTTTTTTGTTTATTATAGTTTTTGTTCAACAGTTGTATTGTCGAGTATAAGTATTTCGATTATTTCTCAGTAACACCTGAACACAAATTGAATCGTCGTTGTGTCCAATCTTATAGAAAAAACATTTCTTAATACAGCAAATTTGAAGCTTCCAGTATTGAACAGACTCCTTTAGTAGGGAATGTTGTTTAGTAGAGCGTAACGACTTGACATCACGTTGAAACGTGTTTAATCTATGTTGTTAGCGTCGTGTCTCCATTTACCTGGTGGATAGAGAAAGTGTATACTGACATTGAATAACATCTAAAAAGCACCCAACATTGTGTGTAAGTAGATTGTGAAAATCGAAAGGGGTGAAAAATTGTCTTATGTAAAAGATTGAAGTCAGGGAGAGTATTTCTGAACCATATCGGAAAATCTCAATACGGTGATGGGTTTTGTGACCATCACGACAGCATGTTGGAGAAATACCCATTAAAGTGATCCTCTCCCGATGTATTGTTATCTCAGTTGATTATCTGACTTCAAAATATTTGAGTATCTTGTGATTTATTGATATTGCTGCGTTGTTTCTTGGTACTAACAATAAAAGGAAAATGTGATCAAATATAAAATGTGTTATGAATAAATTACTTTAAAAGTATGTACTAAATTCTATTTTTCTTATATGTGTATGTTTTCCGAGAAATATGTGTGATGAAAAACATTTTAAAGATATTTATGTATAAATTAATCTTAAAAGATTTTTTATGATAAAAACGTATTTTGGAAGTCTTTATTACACTTTAAAACTTATGAGTACTAAAACTATACGTAATATAAGTTAAAATTACCTAAGACTTAACATATCTATTAAGTCTTTTAGCTAGTCTTCAAAACAAATTTAGAGGACCTCTTTAGAATGAATTTTATTTGAAATGTTTTTATTACAATAACACAGACACACACACAAAATCGAAACTCAGAAGGTAGACCCTACTACCCCGATGTATTTTGGGGCGCTGAAACCGATTACGACTATAAAAAAATTCAACTATCCTTCAGCTAGGGGGTGTTGAGGGAAAATTGGATAATTAAACATTTTTTATAGTAATAATCGGTTTCAGCACCCCGAAATACATAGGGGTAGTAGGGTTTACCTTCTGGGTTTCGATCTTTTTTATGTGTCCGTGTAATTAATTGAGTAATAATAATTTTAAGTAATTTACCATGAAACAAATAACTATTACGAATTATGAAGCAACCATTAATACGTGTATGCCTTTACTAGCGTGTGCCTATCCTAGTCAACACATCTCCAGTCTCCAGCTCCGTCATCTTCAGTATTTTTATGAGCTGTAACAATCTTTTCTGTGTATCACAAATGCATTGTTGATTCCATCTAACTCGGGGTCTTATTTCAGTTACTTGCCTTCTTCAGACTCTCGTAGATCCCTATCTTTTTTTCATTCCCTTTCAATCAGAAAACCAGAAAAATTCGAACGAGAAACAATCTCTGGGAGAGTAGTAAGTCAGCAATAAAATAAAGATGGTAGAAAGGAAGTGACGGGACAATTCAGTGCTTTTTGGTACTAAATAGAAAAACTTTTTTATGTCTCGAGTGGTTTTAGTGGGATGTGCTGTTTACTGATTTTGTTAGCGTAAATGTAGCACTCCTCACGCTGTGAGCAAAAGAAAGAGGATTGGATCCTCTGCTCGACCGAAGTAGGCGAGTTTCTCAGCTATGGTTTTCGTACGTCTGTACGGTACCTTGGGACAACTCGGCAATCCAACATCTCTGGCCAAAACATGCTTCTCTCAAAAGTGTGGTTAGGTGGAAAAGCGGGTCTCCTACCTCGCCACAATAAGGGAGACATTTATATTTTTTCTCTAATTACATGTTTGAAATTGAAACCAAGAAGTTTCTTTGGAATTGTGTCCCAAAACTCCCGAGGGATTTGTGAACCTCTGTGTATAATTTTTCTTTCCAATCTCAAATAAATTTGAACTCTACACCTGGAAAGTTAAAAAGTCGTGAAAATAAAGCTGTTTTACGAATCTGAAAAGGACTCTAATGACCTTGACGAGCACAAAAGTCTGACAAAAAAAAACGAATCTGAATTCTGGAATGTTTGAATCCGCTTACATTTTTTCTGCCCATTGATTTTCACTTTCGTTATGATGGAATGTTTTAATGTACATTTGTACATGATTAAATACTTGTAACATGGTTTGGAGACTTGGGTATTCCTCGAGATGACATTTCAACCAACTCCACATCTTTTCTTCCTTTGTCTCCAGTCTAGTGACTTAGCAGTCTTTCGCCAACTCATCACCTCCCACGTGTTCCGAGAAATGATAGGAAAACCCTGAAAAGGAGAGGGGAGAGGGAGGAATGTTAATTTTTATTGTCGGGAGCGTGTCGACCATTTTGGTTTAGAGAAGGTCACTCTTTGGAGAGATCCTTCTGTTTCGTCTCGTCTCAAGCGTCGAAAAGACACTGACCTTGAGCAGCGCAATCTGTATCGGTCGAGAAAAGGACACGTGTGTATCTAACGAAAAGATAAATACCGAAGGAACGTAAATGGAACTGCCATAAATCTTTTATGACATTCGAATTCCGACTAGATTTCTAAGAATACTGTTTTCGGGAGACTTCTTCTATTTATTTTCCGGTACATTGGGATCCTCCCAAAAATAAAATATGACGTACCGGACGAGACACGTGTCTTTCAGCTCGCACATTGCCTCCCTGAATTTTTTGAATATATGTGGACCTCGATAAAGCAACAAATATGCAGAATATTCCTTGAGTTTCCAAGGTTTATATTTATAAGAGTCCAGGTGTGAAACGAGTGGTACGTAGTAATATTTCTGTACATCTTCAATTTGATATAGTAGGAAAGTACGTTATTTTTGTGATGTACTTTGGTGCGTCCGAGAAGGTACACGATATATGCTGTATGTATGTAATGGGGATTTCAGAAATAATCTTTGAACAAATTCATGAGAACACTACCGCCGATACCCTGGACATAATAAAGCGATATGTTAGAAACGCACCATATCTTAATACTGCAGCATAATTTCATACAGCCCTGACGTACGATATTAATTCCGTGTGGTGTAGCTTCTCTATCCGCCGGCGAGTGTCTCGAATTGCGTTTCCCATTTGCATGCACTGGTGCACCCCGAGTGCAAAAATGTTGTTCCATTTGACAGAGAAGTTGCACCAGTGCAGCGATATGGTTGTTCCATTTGTCTATCGAGACGCACTCTCCACGCACTGAGAGCAACCGGGTTTGTTCCGACCATTTTCTCAGTGTTGGAATTGCACTGGGCATTGGTGAGGTTTGTTTATAGATAACACTTCCATGATGAATGCTGTGAATTTATTGCTAATATTGTCTTCGTCTGGATACCTCTCAGATGAAGAGGAAAAGTCCAATTAGTCCTTTCTAAAAGAGAGAGAATTTTTAAGATGATTGATTGTATTTCGTTAATCCTATTACATAATGATGAACAGGTAATATTTGCATTATAAATACATGAATACGAAAATGTTATTTGTTGATATATTAGTTATTATTTAGATCAATTATTGTCGTTTCTTTAATTTTTGCGGCCTAAATTGACCAGACCCGAATCGTGCACCCTGCGTGCAGCAAAGATGTTCCATTTTCTGGCTACACATTCCCGGTGGATTGGAGAACTCGTGCGGTGCAATTACATATTTGTCCGGTCATAGTGTGTACCCAGAGGACTAAATGGAAAATGCCATAACTCACCACAATGCATGCACTACCACTACCAAGATATTCACCCACCACAGTGTAGTGATGTCGGATGACTCATTTGTAAACTTTATTTCATTGAAAAGGGTCTTAAAACTTAAGAATCAATTATATTTGCACTGCAACTGGCTCATATTTTCGGACACCATACGGCATCATTTATTTATTGAAAACTATCACTGGACTCTGCAAATGAGGGTTATTTTTCGAGAACACTAAGATACCAGTTCTATTTATAAGACCAAGCATTTACTCGTATGAGATACATAAAGTTACTTCAGAGATATTACCATACATTTTTCTTGTCAGAACGTTACTTATCTTGGTGCAGTGGTGCCGAATTGCAAGTTTTTTGGCTTTACTGTCGCGATTATTTAATATTAGATTGTGATAATACCGTAATGTTTTATTTTCGTGCTATTCTTCCAAGCATAACCAAGTTCCCTTGTAGCATTGTTCATTGTGGCACTAGGTCTCATTGAAACCCAGCAATGGAAATTAGTTTATTGTTTTTATCACTTTGCGTTCTCGTATTGAGACACAAGTATTGCGTACCTCGTATTGCGAATAGACAGCGCAAAAATGAAAGGTGAAACTTAGCGGATTTCTTTCTTACACCTTTGGATGTTTTCATCTGCGAAAAGTATCCTCGAGAGAATACCTCCCCGATCTCGAAATCATCTCCAAAAATGAGAGTGATCGATGATTTTTATCGAAATCGGTCGAAAACATGTCGAAAAGAATTGCCTTCCGTCCAGTCGTTGCATGTGTAATACAATATTAGATTTGTATTAGGCTATATTTAATACATTCTCACTTATATGCCGGACGTATATGCTATTGTAGAAAAAAAACATAGTTTTATTTCATTTCCACTTCAAAACAAACATCGTTTTAAGTTATGCTGAAATGCTTTCTTTGGTTTTATATTTTAATAACGTTTTGACGAGAAATATTTATGATATTTCGGAAGTAACGTGCTTGATCTTATGAATAGAAGTGTTAACTTCAAGTTCTCGAAAAGGTAACCCTCATTTATCGAGTCTATGACTATCTTTCCAGTAATAAATGATGCCGAATGGTGTTGTAACGTATGAGTCAATTTTAGTTCAAATAAAATTGATTGTTCAGTATCAAGTCCCTTTTCAATGAAATAAAGTTACAAATACTTCCCCCGGAATCGACTTTTATAATACGGTTTTCTTGAGCCAATTAATAAAAAGATATTGGGAGGTCCGGAACATTTTTCAAGCGTTTAGTATCCTATTAATGCTCAGAAGACAACAAAACAAATAACTTTCGGACCAAATCTACCTTACGGTCCAACGCCGTAGAAAAATAACCTTATTCTTCGTATATCCTTCCGCGAGTGCTGCTACCTCCACCATCGCCTCCATCTTCACACATACAACATATTTTCTTAAAACTAAATCGCCGGGTCTAACAAACCTAACATCATTGTTCATGGCTAACCTAACATCATTGTTCATTATAATTGTTCATATTATAATTAACATACCCCTAACATACTAACATAAACGGTGGCGGAGAGAAGAAAATAGTGCGGAACAATATTTCTTTATAACTACCGTAAATATGAAGAGCGAAGAATACGGCTTATATTTTCGGAACCGTAATAATATTTGTAGTATTATGACATTAATCATTTTTTCGAACCCTCTTTGGACCATATGCTATACTTTGGCCAAACTTTCATAATAGTAATAGTGTATTCTATAATGTTCCCGTTTCCTGTAATGCGCTATAATGTTTCATAACGCTGGTGAGCCCTGCAAAACCCTTCTGAGTCGTAAAGCGTAGAGAGCACGCTCGCCGCTGCGGCCGGCTGACCGCGTGACCCCGTCCGTGCTCGATCCGTGTGTGCGTTTCGCCCACCCGTTCGTGGAGTGCTCGTGGACGCCGTTTCCGTCCGACGCAGTCTCGCTACTCGCTTCCGCTTTTTGTTTCGTAGCGTTTCATTTTTGTCTCGGTGCACTCTGTTCTGTTATTTTGTTATTTATTCTATTCGAGATGTAAAATGTATTGCGAATAGAACAATGCGAACTGAGTGTTTTAAAGTATTATTTTGAATGTATTAATAATGTATTTGGAATAAATTATTTTTAAAAGTCTTTATTTAACTTGATTTGTTGTCTTGCGGATCATTTTCGAAAGAGTTCCCACAATAAGCTGAAATTGTGGAGACTCGTGTTTAATTTCAAATAAAGGAACTCACCTATAATTCGATGATCGCCATAGAGGCCAATTTGGTGGCGGATCAATATGAATCAAAAATCAACTATATGTACAGTTTATGACAAATTAAATTGGATACGATCTGGGTATTTAATTACTTTGATGAATTAAAGAATATGGATTGAATATTTCTTAAAATATTGAATCAACATTTTTGAAATGTTGGTAGGCTATCTAGCCAATGCGACTCGGAATGAAATCTTTTTTTCTTAAACTGATTCCTCGAATAGTGATAAAAATTGACTCTTTATTTCCGATCACTCGTGATTTTTTAATTCGAGCAACTACATTTTTATTTTGCAACGTCAACAGCCAGGTGAAAATTGCGACGGACCGGGATTCGAACCCGGGACCTCCTGCTCTGGCCGCATGTGTGCTATCCATTGCAGCTGTTGACGTTGCAAACACTCCTCCACGAGTAGGTACTCGGAAGTTGAGTATTAAAACATTTTTTTGTGGTGGGGGGAGAGGAAAGTTAGGTGAAAAGTACAATTTCCTTGTCCAGTCTGTCTAGGTCTGTATATATGATTAATTAGGACCAATGATCACTCCCTTATCTCTCATTGCCAACTGTACGAATTTAAAGGTTGTAAGATGAATGATGTTAGTGACTTGCATGACGCACAAATGTTACTGTTTTTTTATCAAAATATCACTTTATTCTTTCTTTTTATTTTTTAGCAAAATATTATATGCATTATGAAGTAATCAGTGTACATCTTTCGAGGGCAGATTTCGTTTGTGGCAGTATGTCGCGGGGATGTTTTGGGCGTGGGTAATTTCCGCATCCCTGTCCACTGTCACCACTACTCTCCTCTCGCGTCCGACTATTGTGATTCCTGAAGCGGAACTTGTCTCGTCTTGAGCACCCTGCTTCTTCACATCAGTGAGTCCATCGCAGCCACCGCGTCTTCTTTTGGCTCCATTCCTATGCCGAAGCTTCGGGGTGGACTTCCTTTCCGGCGGACACCCACCAGAGTGCATTGACTCCTACGAGCATTGCGAAGTTTTTTGTGTTTTGATTTCAAGCAACACAAGAATCAATCACCTCTTTGTTTACTTACCTTTGTTTGAACTTTCGGGTGACTGATCTTGCTCCTAATCATGTGAGCTGAAATGAATGGTTTTAGTTTGTTTTTTCTCTCTTCGAGATTGAATGGGACCGAATTCACTTTGGACTAAGTATATGGGGCTAACCTCAGCAGTAAGCACACACATTTCCTCTCCTCTTCCTTGTCGTCTTGCCATTCCCTCCGCGCAGCTTCCTCGTCTGGATCGTCGACGTCGCTGTCCCACTCTCGGCGTATTGATCGTCCCCGCTGGGTCCCTTCCCCGCCCTCGTTCCCGCGCTGCCCACCCCCGCCTCTGGACGCGGCCCGGGCGGGCGCACCCGGCCACCATCGCCGTTCGCTCACTGCACTCCACCAGGTCCACACGCTTCTTCCTTCACTCACGGCGAAATTTTCTCGTATAAGAGAAGTAACGAAATCGTCGAAAAATTTCGTGTTCACTGTTCGATGAATTTTGAAGAGACGCTTCAGAGCATTCTTTGTCCGAAAGTACCTCTACCAGAAGTACGTGGTGTAAAATTTGTAACTTCAGTAACCCATTTAGTGTACGTATATGAAATTAAAAAGTGCTATGTCCCTTTACCTGAAACTTTAATGTTTATTTCACTACTGTTCAAAGAATCATATTGAACGCAGGTTTAAAAAATGTATTTTCGAGATAATCCAATGCATTTCCTTTTTCATTGAGAGTTCAAGTCTATCCTACTGTATTTTGTTTGCTGCTTAAATTTATTTATTATGGGCTGGGGAGAACTTGCCAAAGAACACACAACATGAACAACTGTAAACAAAATAAACCATTTGAAAAGTTTCATTAATTCTTTCAGCGAGGATCTCCCACGCATTTCCTATGTGTCGTAATGGATTACGGCAATTAACTGTACTTCATTTACATCTAGGTCCAATTTTACATGTATGAGTCTCGTAGAGTTACATATGAGAATGATTGACTAAGCCCAGTTCATTAAGTTAGTAAATTACTCGTTATTTTCCTATCATCGGAAGGAGAGCCAAAACAATTTGCATAACGCAGTAGATGTGTCATATATTTGTGTTATTTGAAATTGTATTTAAACAAAGCAATTAAGTGAATTAAAATAGTGTTGTAATACAAAATATTTTTTAAATGTTTTAAGGGGGTTCAGTTGTTACAATTTAAATGTTTCAATAATAAAGGACGAAATATGGATGTGGATATTTCCTGACTTTTGAGAAAAGTCTTTTTTAGTCATACTGTATTATAGAAGTGTAAAAGAAAATTACTGTCCTGGTTTTGAACTATGGTTTGTCCGGATGTGAAGTCTACCGAAACTTCCGATACCGCGTGCGAGATTCAGAATTGCCATTAAACCTTAATCAATTGGTGTCACCTCATAATCGGCCCTCTCAATTTTTAAATACGGGATCTTCTATCGCTGCCTGCTTCGACGACCCGCTCTCGATAATTACCTGCCACCCATCCATCGTGTATCCGATGAACGCGGATGGCAACAGCGAAGGCTGGGCTGTTGGAAAGGGCGATGCCCTTCTGTGGCTTCATGACCATCCGTGTTGAACCTCTCACTCTCGTCTCATCGAACACGACGTTTTTCAGATACGTCCGTTCCAAGTCTAGCGGGGTCACTCCGAAAACATCAACTCAAAGTGAAATGAAATTATTAAGGCGGGAAAATGGATTTGGCTTTACGAATTCTGACACTGAATTAATCTTCTATTAATCCATTGAAGGAAGTTAAATACTAACAAAAATTACTACGTTTCAGAAACACCATCCCTGCTGAAATGGAAAGTGAGAAGCTAATGAGCTCATTGATCCACTTCAACCCAGTAACCTAAACACTGCTGAATGTAATACTGCAGTTCCGCATTCATTATGTGCGTGTTCGTCATCCTTACAGGAGTGAAATTAACATTTCTTTTTGTTCAAACATATGAGTAATGGTACACAGTGAGGACACTTATCAAACACAGTTACACGTCGTAAGTGACATCGTTATTAATTTTTGATAATTACTTTAACTTTTGATGAAGAGAGATTTGTTTCTTTGTGTAGTTAACGATGTAAAAGACAATGAGGCTTAGCCATCCCTTCGTCACCCCCATTATTTATGGAGTCCGCTTGGCATGCTATTTATAAGGCGTTCCAGCGTATTGCTTGCGTTATTTATGTAATACCTCGGCAGCCTCCTTCATCAAGAGCGCCAGCCCGTATGGCTGCTGCTATCGTCTCTTGCCATTATCGTCGTCCGCCCATCGACCTCCGTCGCTGGCACTGGGTCATTGATCCCTCGCTGGAGGACAACGGGGAACATCCGCTGAGGGGAAGGAGACCCTCCTCGCTCCCTCGCTCCCTCGCTCGCCGCCGCGTTTGCTCCATACCACGCCCTACTCGCATCTCTCCCATCTCCCACACTACGTGCCATCTCTACACTTGTCTTGTGTATGAAAATGTTCCCATGTTTGAGGGATTGCGCGTTATGCAAATCTATACTGATGAATGGATAGAACAAACTTGGTGTAATTGTGTAAACGGTACAGACCAACTGGCGACCCGCGGAACTTTCTATACGGCCTGCAAGTTAAAGTACATAAAACGTTGGGGACATAATTTAAGTGTTGTGAATCTACACTGCCAGCATTAATATTTGACGTGGCATGTCCGATGATAGCAAGAAAATTGTGTTCGGAATTACCTTGTCATACATTTCAATAAAAAAAAACATTCAAAACTTAATATACTAAGTATTAAAATACTTTTTTAAAATAAAATATATATATTACTTAATTTTACCAGCTTGAAATAATATACCATTTTTTGTTGAAAATCAAAATATCGCATTCAATAGAAATAGGTATGACCCACTCGTCTTATTCGTCGGGCAACATTTTGCCAAACCCCATCATGTGCCGGTCCCATTTATCGTAAATGTGTACAAAATGGCCTTCCGGCCAAGTTCCGGATACTTTGAACAACGCTGGTCTACACAACCCGGTATATTATTTCAAATTTGTACCCGTCCCTCGCGATCGGAAATCCGTGCATTCTTGTGCGTAAAGTTCCTATGTGCGTAATAACAGTAGCCTTGCCTACGTTAGGCGGGTTGGTAGGCGCACTCTTTCTGTGGAGATATTTACTCATTAAACCACACGCAATTGCGTGAAGCGGTCGGAGACAGGTCGGACGGAGACCAATTCAATCCTCGGGCGAAGCTGGATGTGTTCAACTAATGTATGTATAAAGATAGACGTACTACAAAAAGGTGGAACGTTTTATACCACTTTGTCACAGGACTTAGTTCAATCAAATTTATTCCTTCAGAAAATTCACATGTCGATCATTTTGGTTTATTTCGTGAAATAGGTTTTTGTACCGCAGAACCTCATTTCTCCTTAGTAGGACCTTCAAATAAACAAAATAATGCACTGTGCATAGAACATTTGCCATTTATTCTGTATGAACATGAGGTGACAAACATATCTACGAAATAAGAATTACGTGCGGATATAATTTATTATTCCTGAAATAAATTGTTGGTATTAAAATCGGTTAAAATTCGAGATTAATAATAACAAGTTTTGAAGAAATTCCCACCCCTATATCCGAGGGCATATGCATTATCCGCCTCTTCTCGAAGGAAAACTGGAGAAAAACCCGGGTCCCGAGAGGGCTACGTTGCTCTTCTCTTTTCCGTTGTATTTAACATTCATCATATTTTTCATCGAGCATCCTTTGTCTCGACCTATCTCGCGTGTCTACCTCCTGTGCGTAGCTACGTGTCCACACGCACGCAGCCGTCGCTTCTCGAGGGGGAAGAAAGGGGATCCCCCGGGGAAGAGTGGTTTATTGTGATTTCGAGGTTTCTCTTCGCGATAGGAAGCGTTTCGGGCTCCCGACACGGAACACGCTGGAGTGAAACAAATAACTCGCCCCATTGTGTCGTTTGTTTGTTAACTTATCTTCCTCTGTTTAAGGTAAAATAGGGGTTGGAATGGATACAGGGGATATCCGAATACAGGGAATGCCAGAAAAACAAATACTAATGAATATGGACATAATTTTCTTTTCAAAAATGTCAGGTTCATTTTTAAAACTTACAATGTTAGTTTTTAACAATTGTTCGAAATTGCAAGAACTCGCGTGCAGAACTGGTCGGAGGGCTCTGTTTTGAATATAATTTAAGATAATAATGATGGTAATAATTATTATTATTCAATGTTAACATAAGAATGTTTTTGATTAGGAATTGTGGGAATTTGTTCGATCATTACAATTTTCTCACAAATATAATTTTTTAAAGCATACTTTAATTTTATCTTCTCCCATGTTTCCTTATTGAGTAACGGGTGACAGCATCAATTCGTATTTTATCTATGAGTAAATAATTCATTCAACAACGCAGTTGAAAACGGCATATAATCACGAGGATGTCAATAAGTAACTTAATCTAAAAAAACAAGCGAGTATTCCTACATTACTGATGGAGAAGTATCCAAATGAAATCCGGAGATAAACCCGGTTTGAGGTTTGCGTGATCGATATGTCATTACGAATAAATGAGAATTCGTTTAAACGAAGAAAGCTTATTTGCTGTAGCAATACGGTGGACTCTCTTTTGTGAATCCGAGTATTTTACTACTATTTGAGCATTTTATTTCGTTTGTGACAGTCCCCTCCAGCACTCGTTCCAAAGAATGATTACATTCAACATATTTCAATAATTTTCCCCCTTACGTTGAAATGTTTTTTGTTTCTTTTGAAGAGGAAGATGTGGGATAAGAGAAACGATGTGATACACTGGAAAAGAACTATTTTTCGACCATGTTCTCAGCTAATATTGTTTTAAGGATGTGCGTGATTATTGTATCCGAACTTATTGATGGCATCTTTTCTGTATCTTAAATCACATGTCGTTTCATGTATTACGATGTTGGAGAGTTCAAATACGTTTTTCTCTCACGACAGGCAAAAGTCATGGAAATATCTCGATCTTTCTTTCTGTATTGTTTCCTAAAAAGTATAAATAATTTTAATTATATCGTTTCGTTGTAGTCTAAACAGCATTTTTCATTAACTGCCTAAAAAGCCGTTAAAACGCTAATTTACTCTCCAGATGCGAGTTAGTTCCCTTCAATTCCAACGGAAAACGATGCCGCAAAAGCTCGTTAATGAACCTCAATATTTATTACTTCAATATCTTCCTATTGACGGATGAAAAAAAAAGTTCCAAAACTTTATTCACAAATGGTAAAAATGGTTAATTTTCAATTACAGTTACTTCCTTCATTACAATTGCAAACTGAAAGAGAAGTTAATAAACAGAAAGTAGAGGAATATTAGCTGTCAACTATTACTGACTTACGAATACCGGTGCGTGAAGTGCCATCTAAAAGGATGGGGACACTTCATTTGTTATCTTTCCGTGGAAATACTTTGGAGATGCTACTCGTTAGGTCTCATTTTAACCTCCATATTATTATTTTAATCCTGCTTAATCGCGTCTTGTTTTTCTCTAATTCTTTTCCTCCCTTTATCAAGAAAAGGACATGTGTTTACATAGACCTGTAAAATAAAATTCTGAAATAGTTCAAGAAAGTTCTGTGGAGAATTTGTTCCAGGAGATTCAATTCTCCAAGGTTAGCTGTTGAACGTCGTTCACGGGAATGTTAATGACCTAATTCCATTGTCATCACAAATTGTGAATGATACGTGAGGAACGTTATTGTGGTTTTGAAAGGTTTTCTATTTAACAGTCATGGTGACACCATTTACACCCGATCTATTAAAATCATGACAAAACCATGACTCGTTTGAAGATGACAAAGTTTTATTTGCGTGAACAAATTAGTATGTTTAATTGGAAAGGTGTCTCGCGGCTTAAAAGATTTATGAGAAAAGCGAGTCGTAAATTTTATGTAGCCCTGAAATTACTAGTTGTTTCAATATATTTCAATGGAATTTCATTTCACAAACTTCCGTTAGACGATGGGCGGTTCTAGGGGAGGGGGGGGGGGCTAAAGGGGCTANGACCTGAACTCTTGACAGATAAAATTGAAGTTGATAAATAGCAAACTTCGTAAAAGTGTTAACAGATTAATAATTGTTATTAGATATAATTGTTATTGTTATTAATAATTCCAGATTAATAAAATTAATAATACCATATTATATAAATTTAGTAATACCATGTAAATAACTTTAATAAATAATTGTTATTGTTATTAACAATACCAGATTGTTAATTATTTATATGATACATTTTATTTAAATGTAATGTTTATAAAATTTGTTGTAAAAGTATAATTTTTTAACAAAAATGCTCCCCGGTGAGCCCCACCCCTCTTGATTGCGGTGTAGATTCTCCACTGCTTAAGACGAGTAACGTGTGAGCGACCAAGCTGCTTTTTTTTTAATGTCTTGTATTTTTTTAAACGAACGAAACAAAAGTGATCTATGATTTTATTACGTAATAAAAAATTAAGTCTAATGAAATTTGCGGTTAATATTTAAATAACATTATCGGAAGTTACACTGGCTCTTTTGGATAAATCCTCTGGAGGGACTGATTTTGAATAAATTATCACATAATTTTCAATGGAATCTAAAAAAACTATCAAGTCGCACAAATTTAATATAGAACGGAACATTACGAACATAGCCTTTTCCGACAATTAAGAAAGTTATTCACTGAAATCTCTCGCGAAACTTAAGTCTAACTAGAGACCATTGTTCAAATACACTGTGTGAATTTAAACATAATAATTAATGATTTACATTTTTTAATGTACAATAATTCGTGAAATACTGTTGTATAAATAGAACAGATGAAATTATTGAAAGTTTCATAAATGGTTATGTGGTTGACTTGCGCCTGGTATCTTGGAGATTTTGTCTCCTTCACTCCTGTTTCTTCCACTTTCTTCCCCCCTCGTCATCTCACCGCTTCATCCGCGCCCTGCCTGCCTCAGCATGCGCGACGCGGCCTTCGCTGCCTGCGGCGGCTGTTCCTTTATTAAAGCGACGTTCGTCCCCGGGGCCGTTAACCGCCGACAGTATAGCGCTTGCGACGCCCTCTCTTCCTCTCCACACCCTTCTTCTCCTGCATCGCATTCCGCCTTTGCGCCTCCTGCGCTGTGTCACACAATATGCATCAACGCGTCGCTCGTTCAGTTGCAAACGACGGAGAAGGGTTTGATGAACTTCGCTCAAATTAGAAGATCGTCCTCTGTCATGCGCTCGAGTCCAAATGAATGAACAGTAGCGCATTGGATTGAGTGAATGGAATTATCAAATTTCACGAACCTCTTGATGAAATGTGTATCACCATACGCAGAGGCGTACGCAAGGGCGATGGCTCGAGTCACCTCCTCCAATCATTAACAATACAGTGTAAAATATTTAAAGTATTAAAAATTGGTCTACTTATATCTTCTGTCACTCTGTACGTTCTAGAATTGTAGCCCAATAAACGTCTTGAGAACCCCCCCCCCCCAGATTATTCGGAGGTTCAAGTCCCCATAAAGATATTTTTCTACGTTCGTCACTGATCAAATTTTTTTAAAATTTCTTTTCTGAACCTGGTTTCTCGACCGTTTGGCCATTACCTGTTTATTTTTTCTCTCACTTTCTCTCTGAATACTTTCCGTCTCTGTTGCTTTCTGTATTATTGTTCTCCTATTTCTGTCATTCATTTCTCTCTCTTCCTTTTTTCTTTCCTTTCCTTTCTATCCTGTTGTTGAGTTTCTCCTTTTCTCTTATTCTTGGTTGTTATATCCCGTTGATTTCCATTCATGACTGTTTGCCATTTATACTACTACAGTTTATGTGTTTCCCGTCCCTACTGCGAGAATATGGGGAACTTTCTACTATCTAGCAGTATTCTTTCTTCACATTCATAATTCTATTCACGTACTCTTCAAATTCATAGTATATTTTTTTCATTACCCATGTATCGGATTATACACTTAAATTTTTTTTTGTTATTGATTCACCAAAATCGCGCGGTACTTAATTGTTACTTTTTTTCTCCTGAATGTGGCACTGACGCGTGCTACTCTACCTAATCACATAATCGAGGGAAGGATGTTTCGGAAGGAGAGATGTTGAGGTTACAGCGCGACCGGGCGAGGCGTCAAGGTAGTTCCGGAACAGCGTCCGCTGTGCTTCCTCTCTTTATGACGCGTGTTATGCGCTCAGGCCATTCCACCTGCAAGCGGAGAAGGGGAGGTCTGCGATGAATTGACGACGGAGGACAATGTTCAGTTGAATTCTGAATCAGTTTCACGCTGAAAAAAGTCAGAGCATTAGGGGCCGTCCAAAAATTAGTTACCTAGTGCAAAAAATATTTTTAACATTCACTTTCCCTAACCATTATCAGAGCTGTGAATGACACAGCAATATTATTAGTGAGGTGGAATATGTTTATACTAATAAGGCTGCTACATGGGGTATGGATATATGTAGCTCTGGAAATGGTAATAGATACTGTCATGTCTTTTGTAGCGCTGATAATGGTTGAATAAAGGAACCGAAACGTTGACATTGTTAATAAATCTTTTAATTTATGTCAAAACCCTAAATATTATTACAGTATTTGTAAGTGTAGTCAAGAATCCTGAAGATACTTCCTTTCCTTCCATAACTCGCATATAATGATACATCATTCTCCCCCCCCCCTCCAATAACCAACGTTAGCCCTATTTTCTCCCTCCCGTAAAGACAAGTTTTTGTTGCTTTACTAATAATTTGAGGACAAATTTAGTCCAATTAATTGTCCGGTACTCTTGTGTTCTCACTGTACGGTTAAGTGTATGTATTTCAATCACAAGCGTATAGGTTCAAAGCGCCCTATGAAACGTTGCGGTTCGTAACACAAAGGCTAATTCCTCTGTACCCAGACGTAACGCAGTGTAACTAAATCAGAAACCCCTTTTCCACCAAAGGTATGTTATCTAATTTATGGGCGTTTACCTTAGCTACTGTATTCTGCATTCTAATAAAAATTAAGGGTCAAATTGTGGATCGTATGACGATGTGTTGGGTGATTGCGATGTAGCTTTGTAATGAAATAACATTACACGTCTCGACGAACACGTCTTCCATGGCGCAGGTAATTAAGTACAACCCATAGGAGTATATTTCAACACTGTGGTCAGGGCGTAATTCAATTAGTGTATATGATTTTTTGAAAAGATCGTTAAAATCCAATGGGTTGTATTTTTATCTTATGCTGTACTTGCGGAGACACGCCATGTCTTCCGAGACGTGATGCATAAAAGGAAACCAATCAAACCGAGAGAAACTGCAATTACTTGGTTACAATTTCTCCATTCTAACAAAAGTTACTTATTGGTTTCGTCTTTTAAAAAACCCCAATGACCTTAATAAGAATTGATTTTTATTACACGTTACGTTAAAATTACTGTCCACCTTTCATTTATCGATTTCAATCTTTGTGATCCAGCTATACTGAAGTGAAAATTTCATCTCTCTGAATTTTGTTGATGAAGC
Source organism: Laupala kohalensis (assembly GCA_002313205.1). Classification (NCBI taxonomy): domain Eukaryota; kingdom Metazoa; phylum Arthropoda; class Insecta; order Orthoptera; family Trigonidiidae; genus Laupala; species Laupala kohalensis. Next base: position 533,791 of record NNCF01129054.1, read on the forward strand.
AATAATCAATCGTGTACTGAATTGGCGACACGCTAAAACTAATTTTTTATGTTGATGGAAATATTTTTAAAATTTATAATTTGTAAGGACCTTTTTTTTTATTGTGTTGTATTTGTAAATGGGAAATGTAGCGTGCTATTGAAGCTTATCTACATGGAACGATAGGAGTTAGGAGTTGGGTGGTAGTTCATTGTTAGTAGGTGGGCCGGTTAGTTGAGTTTACCAACAACTTAGCCCACGTGGAGGGGTTAGTAAGAGTAGTTAGTAATAGAGTTATTGATACGAGGAGGAGGTGGATAGAGGAAGGAAGGTTTGCTTTTCAGTAGTCACAGCTGTATGAACTGGGACATTAATGTGAAAAACTACAAATTTTCTGGCCCCATCGAACCCGGGATGACTTGGTGAGAAACGACAACACCTGCGCCACCGGTGGGGCTTAGAGAGTTTGTTTGAGTACTTTGTCAATCCATAAAATATCCTACTCGTACGTGTGTAACATTTTTAATTTTACTGGAAGGGAATGTCAATTCAAACGTAGAAAAAGGAATATTAATTTACATGGATACTTAAATATTAAATTTCTACATTTTGATCACTAGATATGCCCTGTTGGTTGTGTATTGTAATATGTGGAAACAATAACTCTAAATTATCTCAATTCCTAGAATTCGTTTGTATTCCGAGAACTCTAAGAATGGCTCCACTGTATTTGTTGAGTTTGTCAGTTGAATATCATGTTCGAGAAATGAGGTGTTTTGAATTATATTCTATTACAAAACATTATATTATATTGTTATTATTATTATTGCATATGTTGATATATTTACGTTAAATTTTGAAAATAGATTGACCCTTTTTTTGTATCATGCGTTATGTCCGTAAACACTACGGAAGATTTCTGAAGAAGCAACTATGTAAGCCGAAAACAAGAAAGTATGCAATGCAAAAATATATTTACAAATTGTGAAATAAAATAGAAGTTTTTGTGATGGATTATTTATTTTAATAAATAAGTTACGTACAAAAAAGTAGTCTCTAGTCCATATAATGACATGGGGGATATTAAAATATTTTAACTACCGTAGAAAAGCTGGAGACTAACCTATGTTTTAACGAAGTACCCGAATAAGAAAATCGTGGTTTGATTCGGGGCGACAAAGATTATGTATACAAACGGATCAAGATCGTTTACACAATCAAGAAAACAAATAAGGAACATGAGTATGAAAATTTTCAGTTCTGGACTATCACTGCCTGTCACCGAAGCACGATATAATGGCGTATCAAAATGAATACGTGAGCATATTACGACAACTCACAGAGGCGGCTGAATAATTTTGTGATGTGTTGCATATAAGCTATGTTATATTTTGCATCAGGCAGACTGGTAACCAGAAATATTTAGGAGGGGGACAGACTTCTTCGTCAAAATTTTTGTGTGTTTACTTCAAAGTTATTTGACCGTAAAATATTTTAATTTTGTGGTATTGTTTCTTTCTCGTTGTTGATTCATTAACAAATACTAATCAAGTACTTTCTTTGCTACGTAAAAAATATGGAGAGGCCCGGGCCCTTCGAGCTCCTGCCCCACGGGTATGTGCCTGACATAAGCGTATCAGATTTTATAGAATCCTAAATTATATGTTTTGGACCATAATCAGCAGTCGATCGTCAGACATCGTCTGCAAGCCTTTCCTTCCACTCGAGCATTCCTGTCCATCGAGCGATGGAGGTTGGGGGTTGGGAGCGCGCCGGAGGCGTTGGAGGCCGGTCGCTGAGACTGGCTCGTCGTCCTCCGAGCCCTCCATGACCGCCTCCATCGGCGCCTGTCTGTGCGACGCCAGCGCAGTCTGGCGGCGCCGAGGTGGAGGGAGACAGGGAGGGCGGTCGCGCGGGATAGTCTCACACTGGCAGTGACTGCTCGTGGCTGCGGTGCTCGGCGCTCGCTTGCCTTCCGTCACGCTCATCACAGAACTCGTGTCGCTACGAGTGTATTTTGTCTCGTCCACGGAGTCTTTCTTCGTTTGTGAACAGTTGAAGATCAGTGAGTGAACACTACCCTTGGATCGATCGTGATTTCTTTATCTGGAACTCAGCTTGTTGTGGTGCGAAGCCGACGAATCCTGTGACGAGGAAGTGTATCGGAGGAAGATCCTCGGGTGATGCGCCCCGACGCCGAGGCGCGCAGCCGCTGACGCCGACGCCTCGCCGCCGTCTCCGACGCCTCCGGTCGGCCCTCGTCCTCACACGCTGGTGCCCCGCCGCATGGGGTCCCGCTACCACACGTACCCTGGCCATCAGGAGCGAGGCAGCGGCGGCGCGGTGGCTCAGCTGCGGCGGCTGCAGCTCCGTCGACGAGGCGCCACAGCGGTATAAACGCAGCTGCGTCCCTTCTGCCGACAGCCCCACGTGGCTGCTCCAGTGTGTGTGCTTGGCGTGCGTGCGTTTTCGTATCGCGAGTGAGTGCGTCGCTCCTGCTGCTGCTGCGGCCGCCGACGGGCATCGAAGTCCAGAGTGTTTCACACGAAGACAGCCCTCTGCGCGACCATGACGACGTGTTCGCTTCTACACGTCAAGCTGACCGAAATAGTAGCTATTCTTTTTTTTTTTTTTTTCATTTCGTTTTTGTTATAATTTTAGTTGTGTTTTTCTTTGTTTGGTGTAGTGAATGGCACGGTGTGGCATAATTCGTTCGACCATTGTGAGATAATACTCCCACATGTTTGTTCAGAACGTTTTGTGCCGTTCCATTCACTACATCTTCGAATTTTCTTATTTCATTTACTAATCACTTCTTTTGGTTGTTTGACTTGTGTTTGTTTCTTTGCTTTCGTTACTAATTTCCTTATTGCTTTCGTGAACCGCGGAGTATCATTTTGTGACTAGATCTCCCCTCCCCACCTCATTGCTTCCGCAGGATATTGGCGTACACGGGATGAGACTTACGGTCGCTAATGAATTCATTCAAAAACCATATTCATCCGTATATTTATTCCTCGTGAACATTTTAATCCGTGGAGACCTATCCACTATCAGTCATGACATTTCACATACGAGTACACAAATTCAATGTAAAATGGGATATTCCACCCTTGACTAGACTGGCTACACATATTAGGAAGAATTTTGTTGAATTATTCCTTCATCGTCGTTTTGTCACGATGAGAGTAATTCCACTGTAATTCTGACGTGTCTTTGTTTGTTAATGCAGAATTCCATTTATTTTAGCTGCTTAAAATTCTCATCGTTTAACATTTTGATTCAAGTAGGCCTTCCGCTACTCTAACCGTAAGATCTATAAAATGTGAGAACGAACTGGAATAATTCCTACATCACGAATTCATCGTGAGGATTCATTGAGCTCACTTAAGCAACAATTTAGTTTTTGTGTTGTGGATACGTACAATTATTGTTTTTTTCTATCAGATATTCACGAGAGGAAAACTATGTTGGAAATCTGTCGCGTTTAAGCAAGCGAAATTACTCATTGTTATGGTTTTGTTACTAATTGGTGTATCCGTATGCATTTAGGGTCCTAATTAATTGTGTGGTTATTAATTACTTGTATCTAATATCGAACGAACATATTTTGATGATAGTTCACGTCACATTGTACGTAATTCAGTCAATGAACGAGTTGAAGTGGATTAATTCTTTCCTTCGGCGACTACGCGATTGACTCTCGAAGCCCTATCGACCTCCGACGCCGACATGTAATCCCTTCCATCGACGTCTCCTCTGTCACTCGCCTCTGATTGATTCAATCAGCGTGACGAACGCCGATGCTCGTTTGTTGGCGGCGCCCGCCTTTTCTTGGGCGCTCTTCCACTTTTGCGTGACGTCAGATCCATTGTTCAATCTGTTTCACTTTCTCGAACTCATCGCCAGGAAAACGGGAGCAATTAAAGCTGAACAACGAGTCTCTTTCCACGAGCAGCAAGGTTCTTGAACTACTTTTAAATGCACTCCACTGCTAGCTGAATTACTACGACATTAAATCTGGAATGAACGAAGTATTTTTTAAGTAATTAAGGAGTCAGTTTCTTGTTCGTATATTATAGGAAAAATTGTTCTATATTGGTCATTTTTTAAGTAGCAAGTAAATACTAACTCGTTTTTTCAATTAAAAGAAACGTTAACATACTTTCACTTTAAATCTCCTCAAAAAGTAGTACGTAGATAAAAATGAATTCTCTATTTCATCTGATTGAGCTTTTCTTACTTTCTCGGGTTATTGCTGTTGCGGAAACATGATAATCACTTATCCTCGTAATGAAATAGTACGTTCACTTTTGCATTATTCAGTCCGTTGCGTCCTCGTTAAGAATGTACCACTTAACTTGGAGCTTTGCTGCGAAATGCTTAGAAATATTAAGATTCACCTCGACACGTATGTTCCCTTATTCGGAAGTAAAGTGCTCGTGCGAAATTGTCTATTCATTCTTTCTCCCTCTGGAGATTCATCAACAGTATTCATGAAGCAGAAATTGAGCGTGACAATGGCTAACGCTATCGATGTGCTAGGGTGATAACTAAAGAAACTTAAGAATTCTTTTTCACAAGTTACGGTCAAAATACATATGCCATCGAGTCCAAGTCCAAAAAGCATAAAATCTGTCTTCCAACAATTTTTGAAAATATTTCTGGTCAATATGTGTAATTTGTCACTGAACAGTTAAAATAGCACTCCTATTACGTGATGTGATCATTGAATGTTGAATGAGTTCACAAAAGAAATTGTTTTCATAAAATTAATTTTTCACTACCACTTTGCTTAACTTTAATTATGTGTCGTTTGGAAATTTGTCTGATTCCTTATCAAATTCTCCATTAATGTCACAGAAAATAGTCATTCAGGATGTATGTGAATTATATGAATAGTAATTGTTGGATATACTTCAATTAAGTTACAGAGCTTAAAAGCCATTTTCTTTGTTTGACTTCACGCAGGACAGTTTGAACAAAACTCTCCTCGTGAAGATCCATCTAATATCACAATCGTCATAATTTTTGTATACGAGACTTAATCTGCAGAATATTGGCATTTTCTTTCTTCATAAATTTTTATAACATTTTTAATGCCATTTTTACGTTCTTTGCATTCTGTTGAGTATATGGCTCGTTCTCCGACCAATCGCCGAGATGTGCAGCGTTTTCCCGTGTTGAAAACGATTCCCCCTAGCATACAACGGTAATTGAAGTTTCCACAAAACAAATCTGACATTTGAAAGATGACGTCATGTATACAGTGGGAACTCTCAGGTAACCGAGGCAACCGAGCTTCGACACGACAGCGGAGCATTCGATCATGTAGCGAAGCGAGATGACACGACGTCACTGGAGAACTGACTTCCTGTTTCCATAGAGGACGATGTCTGTTCCTGTTTCCATCTTGTTCGCAGGGAATGGCCTCTGGTTGAACCATCTTCATTCCCTGGTCATTCAATGTTATAAATTTAGCACTTCTTTGGAATTGCTGGCTTGAAAATTATCCTCGGGGAATTCATGTCTTGAGGCGATGTGTGACTCACATTTTGCCTTTTCGTAATCAATAAAATATTTCAAAGTTATTCAAATATTCAAAATATTAAGAAGGTTTCAGGGCGAAATCATCTTCATCGGAAGTAATATCCGTGACATCCTTCTCCCTCTCTAATCCTGAATGGCGGTGATCGTTTTCAATTAATTTAGTTATTTGTTTTTTATGATTAGTGTTTTGAGGCACGTTATCGTTTTCATTGGTTGGATTGGTTGGTATGTGACCACTGCTTCCTTCAAACGCCATATTACGAAGACAAAAATCTACTACTTCGGAACTAGTTTAGCGTGCAGATATCTGATGAGGGTAACTGAATTATATGGGATTAGGGCGAGATAAGTTCCATGTGTTGATAGAATGGAACAGTGAAGTTTACGACTTATGGTTTGAGTGCTAAAAGCGTTTCCCATCGGAATGCGAGTCTAAAAAAAGGCGCGATGGAATAGATCTGTGCCCAGTGTGTCCAGTTGGGTCTCTGGATCTGCGCGCATGCTCCGGCTACTTCTAGTGTAACCACAAACATTTGCGTGTCTTTTATACCTCTCGTTGCACAACGCAGTATAAAATAAGCTAAGTTTCGTGCTTGTAGCTTTCATGTGGATCACTTTCTGTACAAGTGCGAGCTTGGATGCTATTTTTATTCCGATAGTGAGTCAATGTTTTTAGAAAAGTATCTCTGCTGTCGCCCAAAGACTAGTATTCGAGCGCCCGCACTCGACTGATCGCGAAAGCCGCAATGTTTGCGTTCGATGTACGTAGGTGAGAATATCGACGGCGTCAGGAGTTGAGCCGGTCAGCTGCAGGTGACGCGAAGACGGTCATCGTCTCGAGTGCCTCCTTCGCCGTCGTCGCCTCGGGGACAGCGGGCGTTAATTGCGGGAGCGAATTGCGGAAGCAGGCGAGACGTCGACGACGATGACGCCCGCGGGCTGCAACAGACGCGCGAGAGGCGCGGCGGGCAGCTGCTCCTCCAAAACCCAAGGGAGGCTGTGGGGTTACATTGCTCTAGAATCGCAGCCCGCCCACGTTTATTAGGTTAGTGATGGTCAGGGTAGCTCTGGCAATGGTGGAATGGAGACCGACGTTTTATGCAGATAGTGATAATTACTGCGAATGACAATTCATAATCTAGACAACCCTTGGTAACGTTTCGATCGAGAAGTGATGGACGCGAGAGCAATTTCGTGATAAAGAACTCCTTCTTTACGTATGATTTGTGATATTCCCGTTCCGTCACGTTCGTCGATGTGAGTTCTGAATCTTAATATGGACTAACGGAATGGGGTTGGCTTTCTCAGTTGATATAGTCGAATTTAAACTTCTCTTTTATCGTTATGCATCATATGTATGTAGAGATATTTGAACGTAGCATTTTCATAAGCTTTGAGTTCCGAAAACCCCTGTATTCAAAATCTGTCCACTGTTACAACATGATGTTTCGGATTTACATGCATTGTCACTAGAGCAGTTTTTCACATCGTATATGGGTTACGTGCATGACTTAAAAGCGTGGTAGTATTATAAATATGGGGATACTTGGTTTCGTTGAGCCATTTTGCAACTAAGGTATTGGAAAATATTAAATAATTCAATGCAGAGTATCATCGATTATTAAAGAGGCAAAAACTTCTAGATTGGTTAACCATCGCTAGATACATCTTAATTCCTTCTCTTACCTTTTTCGTTAATTTAATTTTAATTTTCAACACAGACATGCCCAGTTCGGTACTAAACGTGACATTAAATTAATTTTCAAGTCAAATATCATGATGTGAATCTTGTACGTCTTGTTGATGCTCCCGTTGATAAATTACTTTTACCGTCACTTCTTCATGTTTCTAATAAGTGATTGTGAGCCAATGCTTTTTCTTGGCTTTATAATGGGTGAGAATTCCCCAATTAACGAAATAACTATGACTATTACAGGTTTAAGTACACCCAAATTCGTCTGGGACGAGAGCTTATTTGGGGCAATTAGGACTTCGCTTCGGGACAAAGTTGGTCGCGTGGAAAAGTGAAAAACACAAATTGAACTTTATTGCATTTCTGCACTGGAGGCAACGAAAATTGCACCGTGAGAACGTCACACGTCAAAACAAGTGAGGTGATTCTCACCGGCGAGGCTTTCTACTTCTTCAATACAGGATAACACGGGATCCAAAATATTTAAATTACTCGATACTTTCTGAGTAGAACTCTTTGAGGTGTTTTTATCGAAATTATTTTAAAGTAATGCTTTTATTACTTTGTGTTACGGAAAGATAATGTAAATAATTATTTGTTGTCTAGACGAGAATTGTACCTATTACTGCATAGAAAAAGAGTGGCGAGGTATCATCTCGTAAAATAAACGTGTTACTTGAATGCGGACAAGGCAATTCCCGGTGATGCTATATACCTGTCAAGTGTGGATTTAAGAGCAGTATTCTTACAATTGCAGCCATCTCAAGAATAACGATAAATCAACCAATGAGTTACTCTTTTCTAATGTGTTTGGAATTAAAATTTTACGTTTACCTTCCACTTAACGTTTGATGTGGAAAGATGAGACAAAAATGTATGATATGCTATAAATTGTTTCTGAGATTTAAAAAAATTTCACTTTCTCCTCATTCTGAACGAAGAACTTCGGACTACAATTTGCTGCATTTGATTTCAACATTTTTTTTTTTTCAATTTCATTTCTCGCATTATTTATCAAGAGATGGGATAAGAACATTGTACCTTTTTAGCTTACCAACGTTTTGACCGCTTATATTGGCTTATGTTTACTTGTTTGGCTGTAGGTGAAGACACCTTTGTATATAATAAGACCTTTTTTCTCTGAACAATGATTATGAACTCGGACGGTAAATATTTTAACTTTATGACCTTTCCCATAGATAATTTTTGTGTACTATTTCTAAAAACGCCTATGACAAAGGCCGTAAAGTTGAATAAATTAAATTATTAGATGTAAGATACTAATTCACGTGGTAAATATTCAATCTTTCGTTCTACATTGCGTTCATAATGTAGGCTCATATATGTCGCTTCTGTATGCAGTAGGTTCATTGATATCACCCCGTTGAAGATACGCCATGTCTAAAAACACATGAGCCAGGAAGTTTTTGATCACCTTGTAAACGCACCCTCCGGGGAACGCATGTCGTTAAGGAAGCGACTGTCACCCAAACCACCTTTTTTTTCGATGGCGTCGTTTACGCGGCTGTAAAGCTTCGACTAACGGCGCGAAAGGATTCCTCTTCTTTGCTGCTTGCTCCACCAGACGCGGCGGCGTTGAAATTCATCTCGTCCCGGGTTTACACGAGGGGAGAGTACTATTCCATAAGAGGTCTAGAGCGTGTCGCTTATAAATCGGAGTACATTTAAAAGAGTTCAAATTTATGTTGACCGTATGTGGGGGTTCACGGACTATATCACTCGTTATCATACTCTGTTATCATTTCTGGGTCTCTTGTGACACATTTAAAAATATTATTCTAATATTAAAAAAAAATCACTTTTTTCATTTTGTATTTAAAAGATTAGTACCTATAACTTATTGTCTTCTATAAAACATTTGAAATCTGCATCCTTTCCTTTTGTGATTTCGATAAATTTTCATAAGAAAACGGGCAGTGAAAATAATGTAATTAAACTGATTTTTATAAATATTCAAAAGGTAACAAAGTAATTGTTTTTTTTTCTTCTTTTATGACACTCTCTTTTAGGTCTATCTGTTTCCGTCCTCGTATGTAGCTTCATATTTTAGCGAACCGAAGAATGAATCCCAGTTTTGCGCATGTGGAATATCGTAGATGTAAGCATCCGAAACATTGCTACGTGGTTAATGACACGAGAAGAAAAATGAACTTGGAGTTCGGATTCATGTTGTCAAGGAAATTCGCAGAAGGGAAATATTTGGGTCAAGAGATATTGTTACGATAAAACCTCATTTTTGCGATCGGAGGTCACATATCAGTTCGTCCTCTTTTCTCGATTCTTTTTCTTCGTTTTTTTTTTCTCGTGCGTTTTGCCCGGTTGGATGTGAAGGACGCGTGAAAAACGACAGGTGTATTTTATGGTGTGCTACAATATCGCTTCAGTTCATATACCAGAACTATTTCCGGAGGAAACGTTCCCTTCTATTGGTTAACGCGAAGCGTAAACTTTCAACATAGTTTTGAACTCATAAAATAGTAATGCCATTTTTACCCAGTTTTATCTTCCTCGACTTTCCATGAGTGCTGAAAATAATTTATAGAGACGCTCTATTTTTCTTTCTGGTGTTTAGTGAATTTAACTTTGCTCTTTTGCATTAGTGTGTAATTGATTCGAATTGGTTGTCCATATTTCTAAGCATTCTTAAGTTCCAGAATTGTAAATCTAATATTTCTTCAGTGAAAAACTTGGTCTATTCGTTGTGGTAAATTTGAAACGAGTCTCTCTCGTGTGGCATTACAGTTCAATTCATTGCTTTAAGTAAATGAATAGTAGCTGAATGAACGAAATCAGCGAGACAATGAAACGGAGGAATTTCGACTACACCGCGTGCCGTGTGTTAATTGTTTGTGCGGCATGTGTGTCGTCTGTGTATGCGCCGCATCGAGACGCCAGCAGCAGTTGGTAAGCGAGGAACGACGCCCGCAGGCGTCCACCGCATCCCCGTCGCGACGCGTGACGCGCCGTCGAGGCGCCGTGCGTCGCCGCTGCGGCCGTGCCTTATGAGCTGGAACGAATCATGTTTTCCGACGACGGCAATACGAATGTAAATAGTTTTTGCATATAAGGAAACCTCATGGAAGAGAACAAGATTGATGTCTTGCAAAGATTATGAACCGAATCGCATTTACTGACATCTCTGATTCCCTGGAATACTTAGTGGGTTTATTACATTTTAACTTAATTTATAATATTCGCGTGAGTTAATGAAATCACATTTATTCAATAACATTTAAACTAACGATTAAAATATTCGGTATGAAATAAACTGTTTAAAACGCTTAGTTCTGTCGCGGAAAAATCTTTCATATTTTTGTAAAATTTTATTAACCTTTTATCAGTTATACTTTTAATTTTTAATTAATTATTTTTGTTTACTTAACTTTCCAAAGTATGATACATTATTTGTTCTATCAACACATTTATATCAAAATACTTATTAAGAAAACACGGAATAGTCAACTTATTAAGTTCTTATTTTGTATGGATTTGGAATAGCTTATTTAAAGTTTAATAACAAGTATAACTTTCTCCAAAACGTGACGAGGGTGAATGTACTAGGAAGTCCAGGAGAGGAGATACTGAAGCAAGAAAACAGACAGATGCAAATATAGCGGAGAGAGAGAGAGAGGCAGAGAGCGAGGCAGGAGAGATTAGCACGGTTTCGGATCTTGCCGGATGATTCCGTGAGGAGGGCATGCGCGTTAGTCGGTCGCTTGACCGCTCAATTGTGTAGCTCTGGAACGTATTCGCATCCCGTGAGTGCTTTGTGTTTGACTCTTCCGCCGCTGCAAATCTCGCTCAGTGCATCGAAATGAACCGCTGTTGATATTACTAACGCTTGTATCTGCGTCACGGCGGGTTGCGTGCATGAGAGAGTGATGGAATATCTGCGTAATGTCTTGTGTGTTAACAATAGTGCTAATGTTAGTGTTATGGTTGTATTACTTAAGAGCTCTGTGCTTAAGAGGTAGTAAGTAAATTAATTTATTGTGAAAAAGCGTTTATAAACTGCGTATGATCACGTTGAGGACAATAAACTCATTTTCTCTCTTGGAAGCAAACAAGGGACCATCCCACCAATTCTGATCAAGGGCTCTAGGGCATAATATAATTTACCACTTCAGCACATTGATAAGATAAGAACAAAAATTGTTGGCTACGTGTTATAATATTAACAGAATACCAACAAATAAAACATAAAGGTACTCAATAAAACATAAAGTTATTCGCAGCGAAAGTTATAGTGGTAGTATATTATTCTAGTATATGTAATTTTCTCGTTTCGTCCGTCCTGGTCAAATAATATTGATGAGTAGGAGAAATTTGTCACCGTTTCTGAGATTCCGGATAAAGTGTTTAGTTGCAAATCATTCGCCAAAATTTCGTCATACATAGATGATTCCTACCGGAACTAAGAGGTCAAATTTTATAATTTTTTTGCTTGGATTGTATTTTGAATTATTTGACTTATTTTAAAATATAAGTAAATATGAGAGTTAAATATCAATTTTGTGGGACTGCGAAAAAAAAAAAATTCTAAGTACTGTTGCACTTCCGAACTCGATGTTCGTCAGTGATGTGTTATTGCAGGTGCGAAGATATCTCTGGCGTATAAACCGGATCCAGTGCGATCCCTTGTTTTCCCTATTGGACGCATTCCGTTCTTCCGCTCCGCGTATCGTCGCGCCGGAAATATAGACGAGTGACGGATAAGAGCCAGAGGAAACACTTCCGCTGTGGGAATGAGGATGCGTGCAAGAAGGTTTCGCTCTGCGAACAGAACCGAGCTTCATTTCACTGAATCGAGATACACGTCGACCGTCGTAGCGATATCTTGTTGAAGGTATTCCTAGTGGCATTGGATCTTGAAACCACCGGGTCAATGAACACGGATAATCACGAGGTCGTCCCGCGAAAAGAGGACATATTGACACAGATGGCTTTGAATAGCACCATTAAAAAGCGCGCTCTAGTTGCTTTGTTTCTGTTACTGTAGTTTCGCGCGGCTCGAAATCGACTTCTGTGAAACTCGGTCATTTTATATTTTTGCTTTTAGATTGCATTCAATGCCTTACTCGTTTTTTGTAGATATCTTGAGAAACTTAACTCTCGAGTTCGGAATTTTGATGAATTTCTACGTACGAACACTTATAGACTTCGTAAGATTAGAGAGACAACATTTGTATTCACGTCTGCAAATATGCAAGTTTATATTTTGAGAAAATTGCAATTTTCTGCAAATAACAAATAGTTTGAAGGTCAGTAAGACAAATTCGTCACTTTCAGACAATTGAATCAACACAGTTTAAAACACAACAGCGTAAACAGGCCTCTCGCGGTGAATACATAATTTATACGTTTACAAAAAAAAAAAAAAAAACCATCATAGAAAGTATCATAGTCAGTCCCCGAGCTAACGGAATAATTCGATGTCTGAGTATATGGGAAAGTCGAAGATATCTCACTACTTTTACTTTCCAATTACACAGATATAAGGAAAGTATTGTAATCGGTGAATTTTTTATTTTTGAGAACTCTTCGGATCTTTACGAATTGGTTCCACAAGAGCGTATTTTTTGTCTGCGAACGAATCTCTAATTACATGTTATTCCTTCTTCAATAAATAAACGTGTATCCTAAGTACTTCTTTGTCGTGATCTAAAGAATGAAAATGTGTGATAATCATTTCATGCTTTTTGAGATAGATGTCGTGGTCGTTTTTTCCAAAGTGTAAAACGTTCTCATGAAAGTGTAAATACATTGATTCTCCGCCGTCCGTCATTCTATCGTGTCAGAGTCTGAACGAATCCATTTCTTTCTTTTTCTTCTTCTGCCCCAGTTCTTCTGATGTTTTCGGGAGCAACTATTTGAGAATCCTCTTATGCGGAAAACCCTCTTCTCTCATCAAGCGAACGAAAGCATTCATCTCGTGAACTGATTCATCCAATAGACGCTTCTTTCTTCTCAGCTGCTGCTGTTGGTCTCATAAATATTTAAAACGAGTCTGACCGCTCGGGGGCGAATAATTCTCCCATCTCGAGGTTCGAGCTTCTAATTTCCAACTGCTTACAGGGGGAACATGAGTTGAGGGCTGAGAGATCTCGTCTATGCCTTATTCCCGATATTTTTTCTACTCCGTTTAATTTGATAAGTATATTCGATTAATGAGCGCGTTTAATACATTGGGGTTCTGAATCGTGATATACCTAGCTTGATTTTTCAATTTTCATACTTTGTAGTCGTTGAAAACTTATGCTTGGCTTTTTTCCATATTTCGGAAAATGCCGCTGTAAAATACCGCAAGTTTTTATCAATAAGTAAGGAAAGTAATGGCAAATTATGTATTCTTGAAAGGGTATCGGCCATAATAAATTTTAGGGATTGACTTTCTTGTCAGACAAATGTACACAATGTTATGTCATTTTGCCAACGTTTCGTCTATGTATTGTAGTCATCATCAGGGCGCAATGGAAATAAATATATTTACCTAGCCACATTCTTACTATGCTATATGCTGGGTGCCCCATTTTGAGTAAAATGTGGGTGGCCACCATGGAGATGGTTAGGTACATATGTGGCTGGGTAAAAAGCAATTGTTTTCATTAATCCTGATGATGACTTCAATAAATAGTCGGAACGTTGGCAAAATGACGTAATTTTTTATATATTTGTCTGGCATAACTGCAAGAAAGTTATGTGTCGCATGTTGTCCTCGGTCAAAGTTTAGAGATCCCTGTTATGGTCGGAGCGTGCTGGGAAAGCTATTGGAGTAAAACGGTGATGCAGTGCATTTCGAATTAGCCGTGCGTTCCTCCGTTCATCCGGTGGACGTCAGTGCAACGGGACTGTTTTTATGGATCGCAAAACGGTCGTCCGCGTTGAGGGTGCGATGGAGAGGTATTTTCCTCAATGGTGGAGAGAAGAGCCGTATGAAGTAACATTGTTTGTGATGGAGGTCTTGAAATTCGATTGACTAAAACCTCTTAGTGAAAGTGTCGACACTTCACTTAATTGTGCGTTTCATCAATACTTGCAGTAATGTTTCGTTCTATACTTTCATTCTGCTTTTCGTATTAAGTACAGTCACAATGTGTGGTATTTAAAGAAAATATATATTTATGGTAATTTTTATACTTATCTTTTAATATTCATAATATGTAATATAATACTAAGGTGATTCCAGTTTAGTGACTAAAACGCATATATGAAGTATTTTGGAAAACTAATATTAAGTTCTTTCATGAACAATGACAATATCACAAACGTCCCAAATGAAATAGAGAATTTGACTGACAAAATAATTTACTCGCGTCTTACCCATTTAAGCAATTTACAAACTGCACGTGTAAGGAGAGATAGCGAATCGCTCATATTTCATGTTTCATTGGTACGAAAGTTTTGTTTCATAAAAATGTTTCATTTAATAATAATAATAATAAATTTATTGTCGAAAAAAAACAGTACAAACTGCGTATGACCACGTGGAGGACAATAAACTAATTTACTCTCCGGAAGCAAGCAAGGGACCATCCCATCAATTCCGATCAAGGACCCTAAGGCAGAGGCGGATTCAAAAATTTCAGCAAAAATTCCTAGATAAGATAAAAAGTTAGCTGCGAGTTGTAATACTAATAGAATGTCAATATGTTTGTAATTTAACGCAAAAAATGTACATGTATAAATTATTATCGAAGTATAGATTATTCTGAGTACAGTGTTTAAAAATCATAAGAATTGAAATAACACTAAATTCACGATTTCTCGATTCAATAAACATGCCCCTAGACAAAATCTAGAGAAACTGTATAAAAAATCCACCTCTACCCGAAGGGAAACCGGAGCAAAACCCGGACCAGGATGTTTTATTTTCACATATTGTTTCGTTGTTTTATTTTCACATACTTGGTTGCAATCATTTCGTTTCATGTTCCGTTTATTCGTTCCGTAAAACATTATTTATTATTAAAACAAAACATTTCGTATTTCTAAATGTATAATTAAACATTAAAATTGGTTTTTCCTTCCATTTATGTCTATTTTTAGCCAATTAAATTTTAATGATTCGTAAATATTTTGTGAGATAACTATCGATTCGTTAATAGCGTCATGACGCTATCTGTGATTCGTACGAAACGACTCGTTGTGAAGAAATATTGCGACCACACTTCCTAACACATGAGTGTGAACCACCGATGGGAAACTGACCTCCCCTGCGGAAACATGATCTCAACTCTCTAGATCCATCCTTCTGATGCAGTGGAGTGAAATGTTAGTCCAAAATTGCTCTAAAAGGTCCTTACCTCCGGTGTCTCAATTATTTTTATTTTTTTGTGGGGCTTTAGGGCTCGTCTCGATTATCAAATGCAGTAACCCATGAAGGTGGAATAAAGAGATAAGGTGGAGATTCCTTTCGAGACGTGTTGTCGCTATATCATGTTTATAAAAAAATTTTTTTTTTGTAAGTATCATTTTCGTCCTGTTCTTCTGAACAAATTGCTAAATTAGAGATATTTTATGGGTTCCAGATGAACTGCAGTCCTACTTTTTAACTATGTACCAATTTGCATCTTCTGCGGCCAAGTGAAAATTGTGACGGACCGAGACTCGAACCCGGGACTCGCACGTGTTCTACCGCTGCACAATCCGCTTAACACAATATCCACTTGGCCTGTTCCGGATCTTGATGTTGTGTATGGGCTTCGGGAGTCGAGGTGGATTGTGCAGTGGCAGCACTCCTGCGGTCAAAGCAGAAGGTCGCGGGTTCGAATCCCGGTCCGTCGCAATGTTCACTTCGCTGCAGACGATGCAAACCTTTCTCCCCGAGTACTCGGGTACTCGGAAGTCATGAGTTGAAAATATGTACCATTTTTTTAGTTCAAAGTAATAAGGAATTATCGTAAACGATCTCCTAGGTGTCGCTGCTGAGACCTCTTCTTCGCCGGTTTATAGAATTTGAATGAAGCGCACATGTAAACAGTCGCCTTAATGAACTACGGAACCACGGGTGCGCATTGTTTTTTTTCTAAAGAAACAGCTTAAAGAGTGTACATGCTAAAATTACTAAGTGAACTATTTTGTATATCCACAATGTCGACTAAAATGCTAATCATGGAATTTTATGATAAATTATGCGACAAAGTGTTCTCAATTTTTCTGTTTCATTCATGTCAACGCTTTCATTTTTCTGTATCTTTCATGGTGTATATTCTGTTTCGTAGAATGTAAGAAGCCCTGAATGGATTAGTCGTAACGAATGCGTTTACATTGCTCAATGTTGGTGTTGATTGGGTGATCGACCGCTCCGATCCAAGTATGCGTATATTCCAAGAGAACATAGTAGCTACTGTTCGTTCTAAGACGCTCAATAAGTCTTCTTCTTGTAAGCAAATAAAGCTGTCTGAGAAAAAAAGCGAAGGCGTCCCAGCGACGGCAGACTCTCTGCTAAGGGAGGGAAGAGTCTCTGTAGACCAACAGATCTCGCCTCAGGGGAGATCTGCCCACGGCGTCTTAACCCTTCCCCTTTGTCCCCCACACCACCCTTCAGGGACAGACATCCCTCAGGGCTCTGGTGCAACCTTAGCGCGACTTCTCGCACCTGCTGCGCCGGGACTCAGATTGTCTCTTGAATCGCAACTTACCCAAAAGAAACCGGAATTCTTGAATCGGGAAAAATATTTTCGTCTGAAGTCTGTTCTTTATTTATTTTTTTCTTATTCTATCCGAGATTGTTTTGTGTTATCTCATTTGTGTGAATTAATTACACTTACTAATTCGTTTATTACTTTTGGGAAACAACAATTATACTTTTTCCATTAACGTGTTGAATTGATTGTACGTACATGCAATTTAGCTGTTATTGCTTTTGTCTACCATACGTGATTTTCCATTCAGTTTCCAGCTCCTTCCGTGAAGGCTGTGAGTGCTGTGAGTAAAATTCTAAAATAATGCAGATCGTACATTAGTTACACGAATTTCTAATATGGATATTTAAATATTAGCGGAGTTCTACATAAGATCAGGATACTGAATAATGATAGGATATTACATATGATATTATCATTTCTGAACATAAGGATTGCTGATTTTTCTCTTTGACTCTGTTTCTTCCGCGTATATTCACGCTTTTTATTTAAATTCTGTTGTATCGGCGTTGATGATAACATATTTACATAATTCAGGAGTCACATTAATTTTGAATATCTGTGACATTAAGACTTCCTTATTGAAGTAAATGAAAATGAGATAATTCACTGACTTACAGAACTGATTTAGTTGCGGCGAGTATTGAAGTCTTTCTCCTTTCGAAGATGTTGGATTCCCGTATTGTGGCAACAAGCGCATCCTCTGAGGTCGTCTTGGATCTTCAACTCCCCCTTGAGGAATCGATTCTTTGGATGCGTGGGAGGGCGGGGGCTGAGAGCAGCCGCGAATACCATTGCGCTCGTTTAGACGTCGTCGAGGGATGAGGATGCCTCCCTGCCTCGGAGGATGGATTTCGGATTGGATCAACGAAAGGAGGTCGAGATGGGTTTTGCTCAGGAATAGCTGCGCCCCCAAGGTCTGCGATGTTCAGCCATCACAACATTATTGGCATAGCCATTCAATCCGTGTTTGTGCGCATCGCCGAGCACAATTCAGGAACAGAGAGGCGATATAGGCTTATCATCTGGGGAGGTTCGTTGCGGTATAGAATCGGGTCTGTTTTCCTCGTACGAGATGCGAATTCTTTGACTTTACCCTCCAATATTCATTAAGGTTGTGATTATCACATGAATTCGAGAACCAATATTCATGTATTTCTGGGGGTGTAACAAAGTAAATTATGTGTGTCATGGAAATCAGAGACATTTGTTGTAATCACGTATTTTTTTGCTGTTATAAAGGAAGTTTTGCAATATTTAAAATTTTCTTAGGAGCAGTCTCCTACCTTTTGGACCCCATGGACAACGAAATTTCTCTTATCGAAATCCGAGGAACACCATGTTAATTTTGTTTTTTAAAGATGAGTACGTTTGTCAAATAACTGCCATAGAAATTCATTAATATCAAATACACCCGTTTTATAAAACAAAAGAAAAATGCAATTTAATTATTATTATAATTAATAAAGTACTTTATTCATTTGACTCAAAAAGAACGTATTACTAATATTTTAATAAAAAGTTACGTATAATTTGCCCACGATATAGATCGAGTTAATTAAACATCGATTTCACTAAAATATAAAACTTTCTTTACTTTTACAGATTTTTTCTGTGTATGATTCGAAAAATAATTGTAATAGCAAGTTAGTTCCTTCAACAGATGATCAAAAAAAAAAGAAAGAAAAGAAGTTTATCTGCGGACCAGAATTTTTTTCTCGCGGACCGCTTTTTGAGGGGAGAGTTTTTCTCAAACCACGACTATCTGTGCCGACTACCCAGTGAGGCACGTACGCACCGCCGTCTTACGCTTTCCGTCAGTGTTTGAGGTCTGCTTGTCTATTTCGCTAAGTAAATGCTGACTCCATGCACTTTCTCCGTGACACTCCGAGTAAACAGCAGCGACGGGGAGAAAGAGCGTGTATGAGTCGATGACAGGCAAAATAGAAATTATAGGAGATGGAAGAAATTCTCGAGGAATTCTTTTGCGTGTTCATAGTGTGAAAGTAAGGGAAGGATCGTCTTTTTTATTGGCGAAATTCGAAATAAAAGAAAAAATATGTTACAAAGAAGTCTTCCATGCGTATTGGTCGTATATTCAGATCAATGATTTATTGTGTCAAATACATTTAGAACATTTCTTTCCAATTTTTGCACGCATTTTTTCTTATTTCTTGTTGACATTAATAGGTGCATTATTACTATTATTAGCTATTTTTTCCCTCTTCCAATTTTTTATACGTATTTACGACATTTTTCCTGGAGTGTAAGATAATCTCTTTCGTCATGTTACCGTAACTCGAAACAACACCATTTCGGGCTCATTAAACCTCCGAACAAGCTTCACCAACTTTTTAACACCTTCGTTATGGGCTTCTAAAAGCCAAACTTTCGCTGCGACACTATTTTGTAAAACTAAACATCTGCCTCGTGTACTTAGAGAAACCGTCGTCCAACGAGGACAGGACACGCAGAATCGAATATTGACGAGAAGAAAAAGTTGTGCGTCCACTGAGAAGGGGGAAGGTGTCTGGCGCTGCGCATCTGCGTCATTCGTGCGTGAAGCTAGTGGCCGAATTGCGGGATGCACATGACAGCTCATCTCTGGATACTTTTTGTCATTGTGATGTTTTATACGACCTTTTAACTGGACAAAGTTTTTTAACACAACGTTTCGACTGCTATTTCGGTCATGTATGTAAATATACTTAAGTTATGGGATGTTGGCCACGTTACCAAAGAATGATATATTATAAGGCGTTATTATGTTGCTTATGGTTTTATTTTCGCTAGAAAGCTTTATTTTATGATTTCATTTCAATACTTTCTGTTTTTCACTTCAATACTTGTTATGTAATTATTGTAATTATTTAATCTACGTATATATTTCCCGTGTATGCTACTGATGACTTTTTAGCGAAAATAAAACCATGATCAACATAGTAACGCTGTATATAAATAATAAATTAACTTGACATAAAATAAAAACAAATAACTACTTAGATAATCCATTCATTTATTTACGTTTATTCACCTGGTGTTTGATACCTCAAACTGAATAGCTTTCGAAATAAAACTTTGTCTACTCCTCTAAAATATTACAACATTACTGTGATAGTAGAATATTGTCAACTTTTTGTTTCTCATTGTAAAATTTTCCAGTATTATGTGGTGTGGTTCAACATTATTCAGAAATCTGGACCTATCTACTTCAGATACTACGTATTCTCTGTTTCTCTTCGTGTTCTGAATGAAGTAATTTTTAAAATATGAGTCATGTCAGTTATACGAGGCAGGAAGCTTCCGTAAATATTATGTTATGGGTTTAAAACCCCTCTATGGCGTGCGGACAAATTTTTTACCATTTGTTATTAAGTGGTTGTTTGGAGAATGCATTTTACGTTGCGCTTAATTATGGATTTACACACATCTCCCCATTGAAAATCAATAGAACTAAAGTATCACTGAGTAGATAGACGTTTGCTTCCATGTGACACTATTAGTTACATGCTTACAGCCCTCTTTTACTGATGTGTCATAAAATCGATGTCGCGAAAATGGATCTGACGAAATCAAACGAGTTGTTATATTGAGATCGGCAGCAAATATAACGGGTGTTCTGTAGTAAGGATGATATTTTTCTCCCTAACTTTCAAGGTGAAATACCCCAGCATTTAAGGTCGTACTGTATTTCTCGCTACTATATTCCAGGAGAAAATATGAATTAAAAAGAGATATCGTAAATCTCTGTTACATTCTTATGAAGTCCCTGGGGTAATTCCAACTTGTGAAAATCACGCTAATTAGGTTGCCAAACACTCGCAACCAGTAATAATTTCGATAAGAGAAAACTTAAAAATCAGTATTGTTATCATCGATTGGAGTCACCGGCGTATCTATCATTGGACCTGAACTCTTAAGAGACAAAATTGGAGTTCATAAATGGCATATTTTGTAAAAGCGTTGCCAGATTAATAATTGTTATTAGATACAATTGTTTTGGTTATTAATAATACCAGATTAATACAATTAATAATACAATATTAATAACTTTAATAAATAATTGTTGTTATTATTGATGCCAGATTGTTAATTATTTATTTGATGCATTTTATTTAAAGGTAATATTTATAAAATTTGTGTTGTAAAACCATAATTTTTAAACAAAAATGCTTCCCGGTTAGCCCCCCCCCCTTGATTACGGTCTAGATCCGCCACTGGATGGGAGTATAATTTCTCATTATATATGGTATTAACATAATTGATAACGAATTCAGTGTGTTGCATGTACGCGACCCCGTGTATATCCAAAGAAGTGCCTTGTAATGACTCATGAGATGAACTTCTTCATAACACTTTCCTACTGTAGAAAGGCTCCCCTTCTGTTGATTCGTGTCCTCCGTATGTTTTCGCTCGCTTCAAGAGGCTCCATGACCTTGCCGGATGTGTTTGGGTTAGATGCGGTAAGTTAAGAGCGGGGGCTGTTAATAGTGAACCTAAACACATATATAGTTGAACGACAGGGGCGTAAATGTTTGTATGTTGGAATAGTTTATGCTGCAGTGTTTGATCAGTTTATTTTTCTACGTATCTTCAGATTGTTTTTTGTGATAATTTCGTTGTTGGCACTTTATTTGTAAAGACTTTTTCCTTATGGAACCATGCATTGAACAATGTGTTAATGTTGCACCGTTTGATCTTAGAAAATGAGTTTTATGTGTATCTTAGAAAATTGTATTTTATCTTTAGTTTATGTTTGCCCGAAAGAAATCAAGTTCTTTTCTATGACTGAACTATAGAGAAAACAAGTTCATATTGATTTTAAGTATTAGAAATATTTTATTATTAATATTATTGATTTTAAGTATTAGAAATATATTGTGTGAGACGTTCTATATTTTTGATTGATTTTCATAGGGTTCGTTGAGTTATTCATTTTAAGTTAATGAACAACTCTTCCGAAAGCAAATTATATAACTTTTCACTCTCTCCAATGTTCGTACAAATTTACTGCAGCCGTTATGATGTTTGCTGACAAGGAGATCTCAATGGAATTTTGGTTTTCATACATTGAATACAATAAAGTGAAGGTCATGGTTTGTTGCTAACTTCACTTTGCGCAAGCTACATTCGTGGTTTTATATTAAACGAATAATTTGTTGAATCTCAAATTGGTTGTCACATTAATGAAATAGATCCATAACACATAATATGAAATATATAATAAATACATACATAATATATGAAATATAAATAATATAACACATAATATATGAAATATAAATAATATAACACTATATGAAATGTAAATAATATAACACATAATATATGAATTGTAAATAATATAACACATAATTTCGTAATACTATGCCCTTATACTATAGTTGACCTCGTTAGAGTCTTTCACACTTACAGAGAGAGATAACTTGATTTGACGTAATAAGTGAATGTTGCTCATACGTGCACTCGTCAGCATTCTCTTTTCCCTAGTTGTCATTCGCGAATTTCACGTCTCCTTTCTGCACGCTGTCATATGCGAGAGAACAGGCGAAATCTCCAACGAAAGTGGAATTCACGGAATGTCGCGTTGGGTTTCTTACTTTGGCACCTAAAGAACATTCGTTCACTTTTTTTTGTTTTTTCTTCTCAATTATACAATTATTGTAATAATTGATTACATAATTGATTACAAAGAAAGTATTGTAATCGTCCCAAAAAAGTTTGTAAATCTCGTTGCCACTAACGTTCGTGCCGGGTTTCGTTTCTGTGTGTGTTTCTGAATAGATTACTAGATTAATTTTTCTAGACAGTTTACTTTGAATTATAAGTTGTTATGTGAATAATACTTCGTGGATTATTTTCCCATTTACTAGTTCTATTACCATGTATGTCCACGCAACTAGCAAGTATAATAGGAAAATTTAGAAGGACACATTGCAAATTTTATTTCATCATATGATTCTAATTTACCTTATTATTATCAATGCAATCAATCGTCAGTTTCGGTGAAAATTGAATAAGCATTTGTTTGTGTGATTTAACTTTACCTCCGCGTTAAAGGAAGCCGATTTCCTGATCGTTAGGGTCTTCGTCTGCTCTTGCGGTGAGTTAAAATATTTATTTAAAATATGTAGTGACATACAGCATTCTAAACTTAATTTTCTCTCGTAAAGTTTTAAAGGTAAAATGATTTTTTTTTTCAAAAATAACTGTTATCTATCTATTTGAAAATGATTTACTCCCAGAAGGTGTATGTTTAAGGTAGTGTTTTCACTCTGCCCTTACGCGCAAATTTTAAATTATATAATTATGAAGGTAACACATTTATCAAAAACCCTTCTAAAATTTGCGCCAATCATAGCAGTACCACGTGTTTCTCGTAGGAACGTTGCTATCCAAGAGCTAAACTTCTTACGAAATCAGATTTTTCTCAAGGGGTTTTGGAGATAAGGCTTGTAGAGCGACCGGCGCTTTAGATAAGCGATGCGCTTGCTTGCTCGATCCAGGTGGGGAAAAGACTCCCAGCCAACTTTCGTGCAGAGAGAGGTCTACCCAAACGAAGTATGCTAATCGCGTTTTTTTCTACTGCTCGTTGAAACGATGTGTTTCCTAAATCTTCTGTTCACTTCCCATTTATTGGTGGAATTCGATTCTTACTTTGTTCATCAATGTTACATTTCCTATCGTATAATATCTATTTGTTATTTCCTAACGCATAACATGTTAATTTATAATTCAATAGCGTACTGATGAAATTTTTCGTTTTCTTCGTTTTATATAGAGGTGATGTAATAATACCGTTTACTAGCGGTCCATCTGCCTCAGTTTTATCTATCCTTATAATATTAAAATGTTAAATATTGTATAATTAGGATTGATCTTCAAATATCCATTGTATATGATTTTACAATTTATCAATGCTTTTTCATGGTTTCGAAGTTTACCCATATGTCGACAGTACGACACATGTGCTGAAACGCTGTCATCTTTTGATTTAAAATGTATTCTCTTTAGGTAATATCCCTTTAATATATTTCATCTACGAATAACAATTGGGTATTTTCTACGGTAAAACTTTGATCTTGGGTAAATTTATGAGTGGACCCTTCTTCTGAAGCGTGATTTCGTAAAAGAGTATAATATATGAAGTATTATCTTTTAATATGCACGTATAACTTGTATGTAGTTATTGTTTTCTTTCTTGTAGAGTGAATGATTAATAAAATATTTCATGGATCAAAACGTGTCTTTCCATTCACTCAAGGCAACTTCTCTCTTGAGATTGGATTGATCCATCTCGCATTGCTGAAGTTTTCCTGAACAAACCTTCGTAAAGTATGTGCACGAAACATGTAACTTTAAATTACAATTTTATCAAGTTTTCGTATCTTGTGTTTTGTGGTGGAGCTTCATGAATATGTAAACATTCAGTTCCAGCAAGTTTCATTTGCTTTTTTTCTTTAGTGTAAAGAGCAGTAACAGAATTCCTTGCACTTGAGATGAAACTTAACGCGTCGCGCTGCTTTGTATGGTGTGGTAATGGACGAAGCTTGTTGTTAAGTGCTGTTGGCTCATGGTTTCACGATGAATAGATCCAAAGACTATTGTTTCCTTCTTTTACGACCCTAGGTTCTTATAATTACAGCTAATAATTGTCCTTTATAGAGGCGGTTCTGGAATGCTCTGGAAAAGGCGAGACCATGTTCTATAACAACGATTAAGATTGTTAAATTTGTTTATTTGTTATTGTTTGAAACAAATTTTGTCTAAGAGGAATTGTTTATTTAACTGTTCTATAGTTTACTACTATCTTGTTCTTCGTTTCGTAGATGTATGGTGTGAAAGTCTTTAAACACTCTTTCGTATAAAAATGTTTGTAATTTTATGTTGGAATTTATCCATTGGTACGTTTTATACCACGAACTTTAGTCGTATTGCAGCGATAAAAATTATATTTTATCGACAATACATTAACACTATATTGTTTCTATATAGAATATCGTTCCTGTGTATAAGTTGTCTCTGTGATTCCGTGCTGATAACATGAAATATACGTTTTTTTAATAATAGTTGGAGGCAAAACCGAAAGACCATCCAAACGCACGAAGACGTGTTATAAATATGCTCTATGGAGATCGGGAAAAAAGCTTCGTTGGACAACCAGCGTAAATATTACTGAACTGCATGCTGAGAATGCATCTCAATGAGTAAGGATTTTGGCTCATCTGTTTCGTTCTCGAACTTTATCAGATATATTCGAATTTTCAGAGTTTTGTTTTTTACTACAGCTTACTTTACTTTACTAGTTTTAGTAAAGTGAACAGAGTTATTTCATTATTTATTAGTCGCAACTGGCTGATAAGTATCATATTGTACACAATTCAGTCGGTTTGCTAGTATTAAAGCGATTGTAATACCATTTTCGCTTGCAGCAATTCTCTTTTGGGAAACGGTTATTGATTAAAATTTGCTGGTACATCGGACGAATAAATTGGATAATAAGGTTCTTGACATTTTTATTTATTTATATTTTTGTTCAAATAAAGCAAGAAAAGGCAAAAAGTATCATTTTTCTTCAATTGACCAACTATTAATCCACTGTTCCCTTTTCTTCTTTCGTTATCATCTTTATATTTAGATTTGTGTGGGCTCTAATGAATTAGATGTTGGCGAACCCTGAATACCCATTCATAACAACAATAATAATAGTAATAATGTGAATATTCTGCCCTTCGTAATTTCCAACACAGGGTTCATACACAAGAACCTACGTCAAAGCCTCGTAGCCCTTGGGATCAACAAGGCAACTACATACCTTATCCAGAAGTCAGTCGTACTAAACACCTGCCACATTGTCAGGAATTTCCTCACTATTGATCTTTAGATAAGTTTATTCACTATTACTTGGAAATTATCCCGCCATAGATGAAGAGCCGGTATGGACCGTGAAAGAGATAGAAAAACAACAACAATATTAATAAATAATATTTCTGTGATTTTCCCCATTTCGTGTTGTGAAACATTGTTATGTAATTTTGTCTGTTGTGCACCCTTAAAAGCACAAGATGTGCTAGTATGAGAGCGAGCATTTTCAAACGCGAGTTGAAAGGTTGCCGTGTAACCACCCAAGACACCAAAGCCGCTGTCCCAGTCCGAACAGGTGTTCATGACACTTTAAGGTTTCGCGATCCCCGTCTTTGAAGGTGCTCTTTATTGACATGAGAGTATAATGTTGTTTACAAGCGCATTATATTATGTAAGAGAAAGGTCGTGGTAATACGTTTAGTTGTCAAAGCTTATTTATTAATTTTCCATGAAACTAGAGGGAACAGTTTTTTTTTTCACTTGACGGAGGTGTGAGAACTATGTATGACATCCCATCAATTCAATCAAATTACTTCCAGAAAACTGAAAAAGAAAAGAAAAATCAGAATTCTGTATCCATATTCCTCAGGATTATGTACAAATAAAGTTTAATCGATAAAATGTACAATTAATATTAAACATTTTAAAAAACGTTAGATCAGGCCACACAATTGCCATGTTCTTCATTTTATTTGGATAAGCTCAATTTCCTGTTTAGTTTTGTGTTGATTTTTATCTTTTTGGGCTTTGAGTGGGATGTAAAAATAATTTCTATATAAGCATCCATGCACAAAATTATATATGTCATTACTAGTAGTTGAAGAATTTACGAATTATTATTTTCTCGTCGTAGACTATGCTATATTTGTGCTACAAAACACTAATTGCATTTTTAAATGATTCACCCAAATATTTGGAGTATCGAGTTTTAAAAGTCACTGTTAAGCTGTTCTATCGCTCTTGACCGATTTCGAACCGTCGTGACGCGTTCAAATGCCACAATGAATGAATGCGTGATGTCTGCGCAGATGGTACGTTCACTGCGGAGAAATCGTGGCAGTGCCATCCTGATGCCCTGTGCGAGATTTCGGCAGCACTCTGCTTCTGCCACCTTTTTATTTATCAAACGTAATTACTTCCCCTTTCCATTTTCTAAAAAAAAAAGCAACTTATTTTCTTGTTTTCATACAAAGCTACCATGTTTTTTAAGTATTACACTGGATGCGTTCCCTAAAAACCGGCGCACTTGTGTGATAGAACAGTATCGCGCTACCGTTAAACCGGTTGTGACTCCTCCCCTCTCTGTCAGTCGGTTTGCTGACACTAATTTGACTATAAGTACATTACTTCAGCTGATTGAGAAAGAGAAAGGTGTAGGTAATCATTCCCTTGCTATACTTACTATCTCTATAGTTTTTTGTTTTTTTTAGTTTTACGAGTGCCACAGGAACACGGAAATATGCATAGTATAAGTAGAGATTATAGCTTGACAGAAGGCAAGGAGAGGGAAAGGCCTCCCATCTTTTACCTGTCAATTATTCCATTTCATACCTCACCTTATCCTTATTGTCTCTGTGATGGTGCCTGAGGCCGTTAACCACCGTTGGTTGCACTGTTGGCGATGGAGGTGGTTGCGGCCTTGTTCGCCCACGCGACCACTGCGGTTTCCCGCTTTGCAAACAAGGTCTCCCAACTGTCCTTGTCTGCCTTCTGCTACTTTGACGGTAATGCATAAACACTTGACGTACTTGGTCGCATCGTCATCGATATGGTTATGTACGCTCACGATCTATATTCTTCGAAATAAATGCGTATTCATGTATTAATTTTGGAAATTTATTGTGAATCAGAAAGAACGAAAATTAAATAAAGCTAATCCGTTTTTTTTAAAAATAATTTTACAACCGTTTATAATGTTTCTTTTTGTGCGTATTTGTCTCCAAGAATTTATTAACTCACTAGCAAAACACTAATGTCATTGTCGATTACGATAGAAGCATATCTCGTGCATATTTGCGAACAATTTTCTACTATTTATGAATTACGTGACAATTGCTAATTACCATTATTGAAGTCTGTTTAATATCACCGAAGTATTAGTAATACCGGAAATGTTCGTGAGTACTTAACTTGATGAATCGTACACATTTATTACTCGTTATTCCCTACAAGGAATTCTGTGAGAGAGAAGTGCATTTCAGTCTTACGGGAAGTTAATTTCAGTCTTTAATTTACTTCTAATTTTGCGGCTGTTGTACAATCTCTCACAACATTTATATTCCACGCCTTTTACTTGATGGATTAATACAATAGAAATACTGTCACTTCCTTCACTTATATTTCATCGAGCGAATGGCAATGAACCCACACATGGAGTTCATTTTGTGTACCTCGTAGAATGGGGATAAAAAGATGTATAGAGAGAAGAGGAATGCAGATTAATAAGATGTGTACGAAATAAAAGAAGGATTTAAAAATCTCGTGTTGTTGATTTGGAGGCCAAAATTATACCCCTTTTCAACTTTTGATCCCAATGTTCTATCAATTAAATCACATATTTTGTCTCTTCTAACTTCATTCCATTCGAGAACAACTTTCTTGATCCCCCAGTCATCAACTTTGTCATTTCAGAGTGAACGAACTCTTACACTTTGTTGGAATGCAGTCTATATTCTAATCTAATATTTAGCTTACCTCGTGATGTGTCGGACTCAACTTTTTCTTTCATTTTTTTAATTAATTTTATTGTTGTTACTCAGTTTTTGGCATTGCATAAAATGGAATAGATCGTATAAATTATTTCGTTTTTTATGATCATCATTAACGCCGCTTTTCTTCGCAGTTGATCCTCTTGTAGGCGAATTGACCCCTGTGTTGTAGAAAACGGAACGAATAAAATATTTTATGCTGATATATTAAACTTCTTGATAGTTTGGTCGGGCGACCGTTTCGTGTCGGAGTGGCCCTGCGTGGTCCGTGCTGAGCTAACCGCGTCGGTTGTATCAGCATTGCATAACTGGAAACGAACCTCTGCAACGACCGTAGCGGTGGCTGCCCCTGACGGTTAACGTCACCTTCAACCGTGTTGTTGCCCTCCGGCTGCTCAACTGGGAGTGGCGTTACAACCGTCGCTGTGGTATTTATTGGATGGTGACGTATGTAAAACTCGTTAGAGGATGTCTCTTGTTTTACCGTAGTTTTTACTTCATTGATGGAGGTTATTCCTTTATTTCACCGCAGTAAATGGACGCTGTCATCTTTCATAAATATAGCATTTCAAATTTGCGGTATTGAGAGAACGGACCAGTCCATCTAGACCTACTTGACTTTCTTCCAGCTCCGAGCCTCTGGTCAGATTCAAGAGCGGGAACGGCTCCAATGCACAGAGCCTCATACAACTCGCTTCCTGGAAGCACCCAACCAAATGCCATCGGTTGAAAGCACTCGACTTACGGACTCTTGACCTTACTCAACCTAACAATATTTGCAGTCTGCATCAGACGACACAGGAACTGTGTATATCATTATTGTATTTTTGAAGTTACGGTTAATTTACGACCATTTCTCAAATATATTATAGTTGAATATTTTGCAATCTTAGTTAGATTCTCCGAAATATTCACTGTGAATTTTCAACGGAACACCTGAACATTGTGTAGAGTCCAAGTTAGTTCCAGCAATATACTTTTGGGTAAATGCTTATCAAACTGTTGAAGTTGACTATATATACTTGACTACTATCGCTACTGCATCAGCCTCCACGGTAGTGAATTACCGTTCCGGGCTGTTCAATTTTCATTTGGTTTTTCATACCGACGAATTTTCTAACAATTTCAATTAAAATTATGTACTTTTGAAGTCACTTCAATTTTCGGTGAAAATGAACGTAATTTTTGTTATTTTAATTTTTTATAAAATCCTGTGTCCCTCGCAAATACAGTTAGTTCTGGAGGAAGGTTGCTATATTATTATAATATTTCTGGTTATCATTAAGAAGTATTTGTGATTTAACAAAGTATAATATTTCAGAATATACATTATTTTTTGTTTGTTTATTAAGGGAATTTGAGTATCAGTTCATAGTATCTGATCCTCATCGCATTTAATTGCGTGGAAGTCATTTAGTTTCACTTTCTTTCTTTCTTTCTTTCTTTTAAATTCTTGCGCTATGTTCCAGTAATTGCTCTGCGATTTATTACATTGGCATTCAAAACAATGGGTATGGTACTGAAAAATGTTTTGAAGAATAGTTGACCTCGTATTAACAGCAATGAGGCAAGAGGGTGACTAGTTACAGTGATATATATTTTCTTCCCGCGCACTCCGTGTCTGTCTCATTGCTCGATTGGGGAGAAACTCTCACTAGCAACCTTCTTGTGCGATCTCCATTGCGTCAGATCCAGTCTCTTACTCATGCTTTAAAAAGGAGTCTGGAATCATCGAACACTTTTCACTTTTTGTGCGAAAGTAATGCAATAAAAGGCGAGGTGACGTGGGTGTGGAATAATAAGATAAAGATAGAGTTGCTATCGTATATTTCCAAGAAGGGTGAAAAATATTCGCGATAGAGACATGTAAAATAATCGTAGCAATTAAATATTCATGAGGATTTGTATAGCAGTTCCTTTGCTGAATGTTTCGTCGTTTATGGAGTAATTTTCACTATTCATTATTGCCTTGAATTTTATTATCCTGTTTGGTATCGTATTCAGACTTCTTGTAATTGATTTCTTGTCGGTGTTCCATTGTATATTGGATGCATGGAACTCGTATCTCTAGTTCTTGTAACACGTTTTGCTTTAACTGATGAGTTGTTTTACACTAGAATAGTTTCGCTGAGGATTTACTTTTGCACAAATTTCCATTTCCATCGTTTTTTATGCATCTTATTTTACTCTTCGCGTTTTTCTAAGACAGCAGTTATTTTCGCGTCCAAGGTCACATAACGACACCCATTTGACGCTACCTACGCATGACCGTGGCGCCACCTGATTGGTCGCGGAGGCGATGGTTTTAGTTCAGTGTAATAAAAGGATATGTTCATATAAGAATCGTTATTCAAAATATACGCGGACTAATAGCTTTTGTAAATGTCTGGTATAGATTTAGGGTGTGTCCAAAAATCTTCAGCGAAGATACGTCTGCAGATCAATATCCACATCTTGACTTATGCCATGAACAAAATGCCATCCAAATCAATGTAGTGGTGGAAAAGAGGAAAAAAGAGACGGAAGTTTTTGACGAGAAATAATATATGTTATGTAGTCCTTTTCTTTCAGAGATTTGGTTAGTCTCACTTTCAAATCGTTTCGAAGGTCAGAGGTATTCCATTGTTCTGAACGTAGACTCCACTTCGGGGTTCTCTCTACTCGATACGCTGCCGTGGTACATGTCTTTCGTCGCTTCATTTCCTTTCTGATTATGCCCGAGAACAAAGGAATAGTACGCCGCGCTTTAATACATAACGTGTGTTATTCGCATTGTATACGGGAACGATCGTATGGAAAAGACCTCAAAATAATTCCAATTCCGTCGATCCAAAAAGTATCCAAACTTTTCCTAACTTTCGGTTACACGAAATGTTGCGTCCTTTTCGTTTCGTGAAAGTGTTAGTACTTAAATTCGTTTTAAGTTAGGGTGTGCAAGGAGACATTTCATGATTGCGAAATGTTATAACTCGACTCGTTTGCGAACTAACCTCCGCCTTTCGCGCCAGAAGGAAATAATTGTCTTCTTTTCTTTCCCCGGTACTCCATTTGGCGAGTGATAATCGTCGACGCCCCTTCCGCTCTCGTCTTCTCTCTTCCTCCGCCATCGCAGACGCGCTTGCGTACTGCGGGCCCTCCTGGGATCCATCGCAAGAAGTTGCGAGTTCGCAGATGAGTTGCTCTGCCGCTGGAGGTTGCCTCGCTTAGGTTCAACTCGCTAATGAAATGGAGTTGGAGAACAGAGTCTTCTGGACGCGCCAAGTTGTCTTTGTTCAGGCAAGCTTACTCCACAGCTTCCCCCAAATGTTACTGAATGAACGGCTTAGTGTTTGTGACCGTGCATCCACAACACATTCATTATTATTGTCATCGTGCCAAACCGACCCCGAGATTTCGACGGATTTTCGGAGCGTCTCCACAGGCGGTCAAAGAATGGGGGGATTGCCTCTCCCCACCCACAAAAAATGAGATAAACAATTGTGCATATTATATCCCAAATTATGTAGCCAATTTATCTTCTCTTGAAGAAGGATGTGTAGATAATTAAATTAAGTTAAAATTAACTCAAAGCTCCCATACCCCCTCGCTCCTCCCTGATCAAAAACTTATGTAGGTGCTCCCTGAAATTGGGAAATGTGTATATTAAAATTGGTAGTGTGTGTATAGGTACAGGATGATTTGAGAATGCATGGGTTTTGTTTCTCCACCTTTGACATTTACATGTACGAAGCCTAAGAGTTAGTATTTACTAGGTATGTTAAGTTGAGTTTTCTGCATTTTGTGGTTTGTTTTCATAATTTCTTCGTTTAACAACCCACCTAGTAATCCTTTTTCTCTTTAAAAAAATATTTATTCAAATGATATAATAATAGAAAATAGTCGTGTGATTCTGAGCTGACCGTAAACAAACTTTTTAAGTACAAAAAATTGCTCGTAATAGTGCACCTTTACAAATCGAGTCGCGTTGATGAGTCCACTTGATAGTTGAATGTAGATGAACACATCTCGGGTGTTCCATTAACATAATTCTTTATAGCCCTGCAATTACGAAATTTTTGGAAGAGGTATTTTAATATCATAACTGTTGTAAAGCAGCGTTCTTGCGGCGGAGTCGCGAAGCGGAACGCGAGCCTTGGCAGACCCACATCGAGTCCTGCATCGTCCGACTGCCGCTTCTTCGGATGTAGGCCGTAAATGGCAGCACGGCCGGCGCGAGGTGACTGCCGGAGAACAGTGGTTGTCTTTAGAAGGGGGGCAAAGGAGGCGGTGTGCGGGTATTGCGCTGCGAGAGCAATTGCTTTTCAAGCTATTCACGTGTAAAAAGAAAATATTGAAATTCACTCCAAGATGTATTTTCTTATTTGTAAATCAAATTATAAATTCAAGGCCTCTCCTCAATAGCATCTAAATACTCTAGGTGTGAATTAACATATTTATCCAAGTTTTATGGAATACACGTATCCCTCGATTTAAAGTGCTGCTTAACGTGATGTACTGATTATATTTGCAGAATAATATTTATGTTTTTCACCTCGGTTGCCATGGTGCTAAACATGGCGTTGTGTAACAGATGCCACAAGTTCTTTTGCTATTCATCGGAATATATTGGGTCATTTATGTATGGTATCATAAGATCCCACATACGTTCTCGGCGATATGAACTGGACTTTTTTTCTTCGTAATTTATCACAACGCGAATGTGTTCTACCCTCCATAATATATAAAGATGGTTTTCACCTGCCATAGAATGGGTACAGAAAGGTTGCTAATGAAACTTACTCCTTCATCCGTTCCTGGAAAATTGCGATTTTTGTGTAATTAACAATTGAAAGGGTACGTGGAGAACAAAGAAAATTGAATTACTTCTATTCCACTCTTCCGTGTTGAACGAGAAACTTTTATTATTCTTTTTTTTTTTTTCTTTTTTTTTTCTCGACTTCATCAAAAGACTTCATCACCAGAGAACAATGTTCACGGTTTTGTATGAGGACGGTACTGAAAAGCTCATATAATTTTTTGTGCTTTAATCAGTGAAGTAATAATATTCAATCCATCATAATTGTTTTAATCGAGTTGTAAATTGTCCGTTGTTACGCGCTACACGATTGTCCATGTATGGATAATTCGTGAATGGGAAATTAGCCATGTAGAATGGAAGTACGAATATCAAATTGCTTTCCGATGAACTGACCTACGGCGATGCATTTTGACATGCATCGCTCTCCCACATTTGTGGTTCATGTGTCGAAATTATTCCGCTAATTTGTTGGATACGAACTTTTGAGCTTGAGAATTGTCACACGAGACCAATATTTCTAATATTAAGTTTTATTGTAAATAATTATCTTCCAGTCTGACGGCGCAAGAATTCAAAACCTTACGTGGTGGGTTCGATTCCCATATGATATGTGAATGGACACCGGACGCGATGAAAACCGTGAAGAATAAGCTAAATCCAGCAGTATCACGTATTCCTGACACACCTAATATAGCAAAAGGCGAAAATAATGTCTTACTTTAGCTGTCGAAGTAAGCCTTGGATTTTTTTCTTTACAGTACGGTATTATTATTTTAACAGACGGAAATGTTTAAAAAAGACTCCGACTATGAATATAATGCATGACCTTTTACTTCAGGTGAAACATACAAGGTCATGTATTACATGAACTGAAATTGCATGAACTGAAATACAAAGAAGAAAAAAACGTTTTTGACGTTAACTGAGTAGTTTGTGACTTTTTTCTCCATTGTTGACGCATGTTCTGTGGAATGTACTCTGATGACTTGTCTCCCTCGCCTAACAAAAGAGCAGAAGCGAACCCAAGGCTCGTTCAAAATGAAATCGACTTCCTATACAAAAGTTGGCAGTATCGACCACGCTCCGACGTTGCCGTGTGACCGACTGATGCAAGGACATTTTGGGAGCGCAAAAAGCCGAGCGGGTAAACGGTCCGCGAATCGCTGGCATCCCGTGGAGGCATCCGCGTAGCAGCCACAAAGGCTGAAGAATCGAAAGGTTCCCGTGACGCCATGACGAGACAATGCGATACACTTAAGCATCTCCTATACGTGTCTCCAGAGAAATTAGGGACGGGAGTCATTTGAAGATATGGAGGACCATTTGAAGTATATTTTTATCATTGCATTTCATTTGCTTTTATGGTTTGACTCTATTCGAAATCGAAAAAAAAGAAGAAAAAAAATGGTTAGCTAGTTCTTACTTTAATCCTCGCAGATGCGTCGTTTACTGGTATGTGTGGTTTTGTAACTAAGGCAACAATCTGAATAAAGTGAGCTATCTGAAGCAAGTATGAATTGTTATTCTGCCTTCGGACTAGTTGATCGGAGTGCCGTCTTTATGTCACAATATTTTTTAAGAAAAAAAATCTATTTTTTTCTTGCAGCATCGTCAAATATATTGTTTAATATTAACACCATTTCGTCTCAGTTATCTGAACATGAAGACTTTCCAATGTGATTATGGCTGTCAATAATTCACGGGCTGACTTCCTTAAAATGTACTGAAATGTCCCATAATTTATTTATATAGTGATTTTGTCAACGCGTTGACGCAAAACCCAAGGCAATGCTCTAATTTGGATTGAGTGTGCTCTTGAACTCCATGCTCCATGACGGAAGTGTTGACATGATTTACTGTAGGTCTTTTCCTCGGAGGGATTGAGTGCTTCCATATCAATATTTTAAATGATATTAATTGCCATGACATTTATTACTTATAAGCCTGTGTAAAGTTCGAGCAAAGTATAGTGTTACATTTAATACAAAGAATCTGACGGAATGGGGAACGATCGTACAAAATTCTTTCCCGTCACGGCACAGTGGGGTGTTGAATAAGATATGAGTGATACATCGAGGCATCTGTCGAAGACATATCTCCTATAAAGTTTTGTCAACGATCTGTTCTGAAATTGCTGTTATTTTTTATGTTGATATTACTTCAAAGGTTGGTAGTTCTCCCTCTTCATAAATATCGCGTAAAACTTTCAGTCTCACGAAAGCAAAATTTCTTTATGTTTGTGTAACTTCGTAATAGCAAAGGTAGACAAATCCATAACCCTGTGTATGCGAAGTGAGTTGGATGCTCCATAACAAAGACGTTCCACGCCGCTGCGAGCGTTGCCCGTGGCTGTTCGCCTCTTGGGCCTAGCAACAAGCATGACAACGCCGCAAATTGGATCGCAGTGATCGGAGTCGACGCGCGCACTGTCTGGTGGTGGAGGTGGTGAAACGGGATGAGAGGGGGCAGGAGATGGAAGAGGAGGCGGCGGATGCTGGACCAAGACCGGTTTGTGACCGCATCGTCTGTTGTCGGGGGAGTACAGGAGACGAAAGAAGGGATGGGAGAGAGGAAAATAGAGATTGAAAAAAGACGAAAAGAGTGGGTTGGAGGGAACCAAATTCGTATCTCAGGTTTTCGTAAGGGAATGGGAGCAGTGTCATAAAATGATACTGTTGGAGGCGATATCATTTTGTGTGGATTGCATTCTCTTGTTGGGGTTCAATTGCTTTGTTAGGCACCAAACTTTTGCGTATGTTATAGCACTGGTCCAACGATGGTTGATTTCTGAAGTATAATGCAATGGAATTCTATTTCCTTTCCATAGTAATTTATCAGGTGAATCTAGACCTGGAAGTTGTTTAGTATTAAAACTGGCAGCTTTGTTTGTGAAGTAAATCATACTTAAATTTGACTTCATGTTTCGTCAAAATATATTTAATGCCAGTATAATTGTTCCAGAACCAGTCCTCGAGTAAACAACGGGGTGCAACCTGAGATGCGAAAATTGGTCATATTATACTCAAAGATTGACCATTTTCAAAATTTTATCGCGGTCAAAATAGTTTCTCAATTCGAGTGTGCCCATCGTTGTATAGCCCTTGTCCATCCATTGTATGCATTAATCGATTAATTATGAAAATATTTAAATTAAATACTCATCTTTCCACGTGTGATGGTTGAAAAATAATACTACGCTACGAACTAAACTTTCTTACGTGATTCTCTTCTCCAAAGACTAGCTGATGGGTGACCTGCCAACAAACGTCTTTGCTTGATGTCACGTGTGTCAATATATTCTCCTAAAACAGAATCCACATGACATCGTTCACGGAGTTGTTCACCGCATTGTGATCCTCGTCGCGTGTTTGATCCGCCGCGTGCGCGCAACCGAAGCGCGTACTCGATGCGTTTGTTTCTCTCGCATCCCGAGAACCGGTCCTTCACCTCGACCGCAAAGTGCGCCTGTGTTCAACGTGCGCCACCACGCACGAACGCAGCAGACAAAAAAAAACGCGTGTGAGTGAGGAGGAGTCGTGCGCGTGCTGGTGGCGGCTGCTGCTGCAGAAGAGGAGAAAGCGATTGTCGCGTGTTGGACGTGCGAAGGATTCGGCGAATGGACGCTTCGCTGAGGAACATTACGCGCAATCAATGGGGCTGAGACAAATCGCGGTTCCGGTTATTTAAAGCGCTCGATCGATACTCGTTGTGTACGGAAGATGTACTACGTTTTATCGATATGGCTTGATTATACAGGTTTTTTTTTATTGATTCGGGCTGGACGAATTCGACTGGAACGATGTTCCGGAAATGGATGAAGTTTTCTCGTATTATGTACTACAATTTATATGATGTAAAGCTTAGTTTGTGGCGCATAGTGAAGATCATACTCGCTTACCTCAACTCTAACTATGCTGGAGTTCTAGGTAAAATATCGTAATGAATAGCAGCCCATGTTCACTTAAAAATTTCTGCAATGGATGGATTTGTATCAATATTTTTCTAGTTTAACCCCGCAGGCAGTACGTCTAAAGGTTAAATATTGTAGGGGATTAAATCGTTGTTGATGGAAACCTCCGAACCTCCTTTGGGAACTCAGTAGTGACGTCATTAGGGAGTCTCGCGTTCAGTTTAATCAGTCGCAGATTCACATTTCTCGCATGACCGAAATATGATTCTAATTATACTATGGTGATAATTGGATTTCGCGGTGAGGTAAAATATTCCTTTGGTCGGATGTATTATATTGACATATTAACACGACGAGAAAAAAATTAAAAGTTAGTGGTGAAGTGCTCCAAATGTCGTATATTATACGGTTGATTTACTTAATGAGCAAAGAAAAATTAAAACATTTTTTGTGCTTTCAAAATATAATTTCGTTCATTCTATACGCAAAAAACTTTTCTATTATAATTTTAATTTCTAATATTAAAGGGTCCTCTTAAACGCTGCTTGCCAAACGGTGGTTTCTGGTCCTCTGAGAAAACTTGAGTGGTCTGCAGAAAAATCTGGACATTAATTGCAATCTGAGTTCTTCTGGTGAAGAAGCCGGTTTTGTATGGGACAAATATTAGTCGGTTAAATTTCTCCGAATCGTATGTCAAAAACACAAAACGAATAGTACACATATCTCGTAATTCTCTGAAATGTTTATCGCCGGATACAGCTATCACCTTGCTCAAGTATTGACTATTAAAAATAAACTAAAACTACTTAAAATCCTTTTCAAGTTTTCTAGAGAGTTTAATGACACAAATCTATCCATATTTATAAATTATTTGCGCGAGGAAACTTGGGAAGTTTACAATTGCCAAAACACCGACGATAAATTCAATGTATTTATCTCAATATTCCTAAAACATTACAACTCTAGCTTTCATATAAAACGCAAGTTCATTAACACAAAGAAATTCAATAGATGGATCACCCAAAGGATAACAATTTCTTCAAAAACCAAACGCCGTTTATATTATCTTTAATAAAATAAAAGTGTATGGTTAAATAAGCTTGTACAATATCGCTTTATTTAATTCCATTTTTGATTTGAATATGAAATCTACATTAAATTGGTGCATTTCATATTTGCTTAAATAGAAATTTCTGAGGTCATTATTCAACTAACGTATTCATATTTTTTTAAATCCCTTAGGAAATGGTGGGATTTAAAACAATGAACTTATTGGTTCGTCAAGTCCGGAAGGTTGGAGACCGCCGATTTGAAGTGTGACAGCCACCGTGTCTATACCTCGTGTCTCGCCTATCATCTCCCTTCCCCATTCCCGTGGTGACAGCGTTGCATCAATACCCTCATCGCTCCCAGAGGTGACCTCTATCCCTCTGCGTCGGTGACAGCATGACCGATGGCTGGGACGAGGCACTTCGTCATCGGAGCCTGTCTCATGGCGGACACTCCGACCCTCCCCATTTACCTGTCTCTGAGCGCAGACCTCAACACCCACCAGCAGTGCTCAAGACGTCACTCCCAAGGGGGAGTAATTCTTGTTTTAGTTACGAACGAAACGATATTCATTTGGAGCGTTCAGAGTACAAATGAACCAAGTCCATTTCTCTGATTTTGTTAACAAATGTTTTCTGTAAACAACTAATTCTGTAATCCGAAAAACATTAAACCTATCTTTTTAATCAGATGAACTGATGACTTGGTTAACTGTTACTCCGGAAGATTTCTGTTTCTCCTGTCGCGTTCCTTGACTCGCAATATCTCGAAATATGAAGAAGAAGAAGAAGAAGAAGAAGAAGAAAGTTCTTGAATTCACTTGTGTTCTGGGTCTCTCCTGTTCTGTCTTATTACGAAGAGTGTCAAATTTTTTCGTCAGTTGTCAACATTTGGTCCAATATTGATCAATAACTCGCGTAGGAGTGGTTCCAATTTTACCTTGTATGAGATATTCTACCTACAGATATAATATAGAACTTAGCAATGCAATAATCAGTTATCAAAGTCGTCGCGCAATTTCTTCTTAAATTCAGTCGTTCCTTTTTGTTACTTTATCGTTGAATTAACTTGTCCATAGCATACACATTTCACGAACGCGGAGAGGACTTAAAAATTTCCCTTCAAATTTTGTTGGACGATTTGTTGACAGATATGCCTTCTTTTTAGAAAGGAAAGTAATACATAGTTTATTCCTTTTTTAATCAATTTGATAGAAATATTTATAATTGTTATTGTCATGGCACAGGCATGTCTGTGTGCAGTTCCAGGGCAAAAATATATATTAGCAGCAATTTATGCCCATCATCATCTTGTTTTTCATTTGATGTTCTAATATAGAACAGCAATCAACTACAGTAATAATTTTGTGTGTTGTGGCATACGTTCTCTCGTATTCTGTTCCGGTCCAATGAATATTCTCTTGTTCTTCTCCAATTCTGTTTTTTCTGTTCAACGGCTGTCTATTGCGATTGGGTTTCATGTTCCTGTCTGTCCTTTCATTGATTAGTTTGTTTATTTGGTGGGGCACGGGTCACGGTCTGAACAAGGGCAATTAAGGATGCGTTTTCTTTTGAAGACAACTGAATTGTTTCCACGAGACAAGAAGTCGCTTCTTAAATTGAAGGATAATGTCATTCCTTTGTCCTCCAGTTCGTATCAGTTCCAAGGACTTCATTTTCCACTTCGTCGAAGAATAAAGTATTTTCACATTGTTTGTGGATATCTGATCTATTTCATCATTTAACCCAATGATTACCAAATTGGCCCTATTTTTTTTTACAACAGTGAAGTATTTTTGTTTTCAGATAACTTCAAATATTTCGCTATTTTATTCATTTTGTGATAAATTGAAAGGCGTTTCTATGTTGCTCATTGTTTTATTGGTATAAAGCTTTTAAAATAATTTTTAAATAATAAAATAATTTTTTTTATTATTGTCATTTTATGTACATTTATATTTTTCAGTGTATGTTACTGACGATGGCTGCTATGCAGCCGAAAAAGCTTTATACCAATAAAACAATGAGCAACATAGAAACGCCTTTCAATTTATCATGCTTTGATAATGTTGCTAAAGCTCCACAATTACCAAGTTTATTTATTTTGTTAGTCATCTGTTTCTCAAAGATTTTTGTGTTTGAAACAAAGGTGTAACCAATAGGATTGGTTTATTGTTGTTGTTCGTATCGTAACAGTTTGAATGCTTTGTAACGAATTTCCAAACCTTGCTATCCCCTCAATCTGCATTTATTGAATCCTATTTAACGCGATTGTTTGATTGTAACCGAAATTTAGGATTT
The DNA here is from genome assembly GCA_002313205.1 of Laupala kohalensis. Lineage (NCBI taxonomy): Eukaryota > Metazoa > Arthropoda > Insecta > Orthoptera > Trigonidiidae > Laupala > Laupala kohalensis. Next base: position 574,309 of record NNCF01129054.1, read on the forward strand.
ATCGTGCTAATAGTTTCCTGATCATTCTGACAAATTCACTGTTTTCTGCATCGAGTCCATCTAAAGGTTTATAATGTATTCGGGTACTTCAAGTCATGCAACATACAATACAGGGATCCTGAATGTGTTTTTCTGATCTCATTCAAGAATGAAGAGAGAAAAAAACCAAGCCGAAATAAAAGGGGCATTGTTATATTTTACATACAAAATAGTTGAAGACATGAATGAAGTTTTTTATCTCTACTTTCAAAAGTTTGACTATTTAGTGATACGATATCCGCAGCTACTTGAGCGAAAACATATTTGAATTAACCCTCGTGATTAGATTTATATAAACGTGATTTACAAAGATGCGTCATGGAATTACGGTTATTTGCTCGTTGTATTAATTAACCGGGAGAAAACGTATTTTATTTTGCACGATAGCCAATGTATTGGTATTTATTGAGCCAAGGCAATTAGAATCTCGGGAGATGGACGTGAAATGAAATGTTATTGAAATTCGGTGGCGCGTCTCTCGCAACCGCAAAACCACAGCGTTGTTTCTTCAGGGCACAAGAGGCGCCGTTGGCTGTCGATGAAAATCGAATGTCCATCCGCTTGCTGCAGCTCTCACCTTTCTTCCACATTCTACGCGACTTCCAAGAGGTACACGTTGCCCAACTTTATACCCAAGGCTTTTATTTACACCGAAAGAGTTCGGTTCGTGTTTTCAGGGCTTCCTTCGTTTCATGTGGAGAGACTATCACTTGATACGTCACTTGGTTTAGGAAATTGTGGCTGTGCGTGATACGCATGTAAGCTGGGGATAGGTGTGTCGTCTTTGTTGTGTAATAAATATTTATTGAATTCACGCTTTGAACTTAATGCGCGTGGACAATAGTCAAATACTTTGAGTTGTGCACTTCGGTTAACTTGGTGTTATCGAGTTTCAATCATATCATGTGATACATAAAAAGTACATATGAATTAGACGAGTTTTTGTTTTTGAAAAAACATGCTATAAGTTTGTTACAAAATAGAAATTCAGTGTGACCTTTGATATAGTATTTCTCTTAAAGTTTTTGATATTTTCTGTTGTTGTTGTGTTTATTTGGCGGACAATTTTGCTCCTAGCTCGCTGGATTGCATGAAGAACGTTCCTGATGTCACCAGAAATTGTCTATTATTTAGCTATTATATAATTGTAAAATTTCCAATTTTGGTAAACCAATAATACTGTGACACCGAATTGAGGTTTATGCTAAAAAATGTGGAAGTCATCTTTTGAGTTTTTCCGTTAACAGTATTCCCTTTTCTGAAAGTTAAGTGAGAAATTTGCTTCAAAATTATGTATACCTTATTTATCCGGATTCAGTTCATTTATTGCTAGCGAGATAATGAGGGGCGATCACTCGCACGTTTCGTACAGCTTTTGTACGTCCAAATGTGGGGATCCGGCGTAATTTAGTGGTAACTGTTTTTTTAATACTTAATGAGCTAATTTTTGAGCTTAATAAGTACTTGAATATTCCGCAAGGTAAACCTGATAATTAACTGGATGTGCATTTTTGGTGCATAGAGCTCCCTTCCCTTTTTAGTAAGTACACGATTCTAGAATTAATATTCTCAAAATATTGTTAAGTGTTCTCCTTTTGCTGTGAACAATATATCACGCATTAAGTATTCCGTCTCAGTGACCGTGTTCTCTCGAATGCCATTAGAGGACAGTTATAAGTTTTTTCTGACCACTTATAACGTCACCTCTTCATGACGCAGCATCTCATAGTCGGAAGACGTGCAAGATTTATATGGTTGCCTTTTAATTTCCTTTGCGAAAGAAAGAAAAAAATCACGACAAATGGCCATGTCACGAGACTTCTTTGTGGGGTTGGTTACTGGTTGTGGTGGTGGTTTCTAATTGCGTACCATTCATCTGGATACATCTCTCAGGCTCGGTTCTTGAAAACATCTGGGATGATCCTTCCTTTTTGCTTGTTATGCGCCTTGATGGTTGGACAATGAGTGGCGTATTATTGAACTGGAGAAGTTTAAATTTATGATTGAGTAGCTCAATATTTTTCATACCTAAAAATATTGTTTGTTTTCTCATATCAACATTAACACTCTACAAATCTTTTCCAAGAATTGATGCACTTTGAGAGTTTTGGTGTCTAAACCCGCCAGAAATGAAAGAACATGCTACAATAGTTTCAATCTGAAAATGCGGTGACAATTCAATGTGCTATTTCGGTGTTATTTGGCACTTTCGAGGAAATAGAGCTTCGATTAATTCCCCATTGCAGTAATTTATTTGACGTAAAACATTTAAGAAATATAAACATTCTAATAGAAATCATTGTCCGGAATTGGTGTCTCACAAGCGAGCGAACAATTTTTTTCCGTATGATGTGGGCTATGCTCTGATCTATTTGTATTATTGTGAAATGGAGAGTGTAATTTCTGGGGAATTTCCTCAACACCTACATGTCTTTATATTATGCTAACTTTCATTAAGGACCATGTTGTGTTGGAATTCATTTTCTTATTTTCCGAATAAATTGGCCCAGATGGTTTCAAGGATAGTAGACATGTGTTCTAAACTGCAGTTACTTCTAGCTAAACACATTGTGTAATGTTAAAGCGATAGTACATCCAGCACTGGACTTGATATGATGTAAAGGATCTGATAAAACATCACGCTCAATACTTTTCAACGATGAGTATGTAGATTTGTATCACATGACCTTCGCCGCGTTTTTTTCTTCGCTCTAGGACATGCTCAATAACTTTCCTTGGACCTTCCAGCTCATTCAGTCTGTCCTGGAAAGCGAGCGCTCACTGTTACATGAGAGAATCGAGAGTAATAAAATCCTTGAGGAATGGAACACGCATCCCTTCATCAACACAATTTACGTTTCACATCCAGTTGTGGAGAGGCAACACCGTAAATCGTATTCCCGCTTCCATCTATGAAGCCATACTTCCTCTATAAGGATCATTTAGATCACAGACTTATTTATCCTCATTTCCCACCCCTATTTATTCTACGGAGAGAATTTTAAACTCTTTGTTCGATATGGGGATGTTTTAGAAAGTGGTAAATTATTTTGATCCTTGGCGATGACGAACGTGTCGAAAGTTTATTGATGGAAACACGACTTTGTTTTGGTACAGCACGCTGAAAACAATTTCTTTGTTTAACGTAACCTGAAGAAAATTTTATCTTTAACGCCTATTTTTCATGATAATATTCAACAGCGTTGCAAGAATCGCCTTTCTTCAGCTATTTATTCGCTTGTTGGAACAGTACTTACGGGACACTTGGTTGACTTTGAAAACTTGTGTTGTTGACTGTCAAACTGTCTCCAAACAGGCCAGAGGTGTGCCTATGAGATTCACGGGTGATACTACTACTCAATTTCTGGGCATCAACACAATGACACGTGTCCTGCATTAGATTTGTTCCGTCAGATACCAGTAACTTAATGGGATAGGAGACGCCATTGATATTGACAATGATAATGGGGCACAATTTAAGAATTAATGAGAATGTACTTACGTAGAACCACCTGATTTCCTATTTCTGGTCTAGTCTTCATACTTAACCGTCCAATGAATTGAGCATTGAGATGTGTTATTTATTTATTGCACACCCAGAATGAGCTATGGAGGTTTTGGACTGCGACCATTCCTGTTGTGTGAATGATATTGATCATCGAGATGAACATTTGTGGAAAGAATCTTCATCCTACCACCTCTAACTGATACTACGTGTTTACTGATGTACTTTTTTGGAGGAATATACCTTTGTATGATATAAAATTATTTCTTGAAACCTCCCATGTGATTCTCATAAGAAACTCCAATTAGATTTGTAATACTGCAATGGAATAATCAGTTGATTAATTCTCCAATGGAATAATACTCAACAATGGAATTTAATAACATGAGTAAAAATTTGCCGTTTTGCTATTTTTCAGAATACTCCAATGGGATATTTAGTCGTATCGATGCGAAGGAACTTTTCTCCAGCGTTGTAGTGTGATCACGTGGTCCTGATAATTCTCCATGGCGACCGCTGCGGCGTACGGAGGCGTCGGGAGCTGCGGCAGGCCTTTTTGGTCTCGCTCGCCTATTCCCCTCCTCCCTCCGTCTTGGGTTGAATTATTTAATCGGGAGCAGAGGCTCTTCAGCCAGGAATTGGGGCGCGACCCTGGGTGAAGGCGTTTGCTACGGAATATTAATGTCAAGCTCTTGGGAGGACGCGTCGCATACTAGTCCATGGTTTCGTCCCCATAGCTTTGTTCTACAAGAAGGGGACTCGAAAATTATAATTAAATTGAGAGCATTTTGCACTCGGTTTTATATACTAACGAATATGTCGTTCTTTGATGAATCTTTGAGTATGGGCTTCTTGAAGTGACATAAGGTACTTTAAATTTTTATTATGACTGCGGAGGATATAAATTAATTCTGATGCATATTATGCCAATTTTACATTTTCTAAAATAATTCCCCCCCCCCCCCAAAAAAAAAAAGTTTCAAGCAAATTTTACTTGANGATCACTATATACTTGTCACGATCTAGACATTTTACCGTATTAATAAAACTTCCTCTTACTCTACGCGGTCAACGAGATTGAACTACACATTCAAAATGCTTGCTATTAGAGCTTTATACTATCTCTCACATACTTGATGCCATAAATGCCATTCTCATTGCGTTATATAGGTGGAAATATTTTTTTCTCAGATGTGTTATGACTCGTCGTAATTAGTGCTGACTTCATGCGATTCTGGCAAGGATTAGGATAGACACGTTCCTACGTGAGTGAAACAGGACTTCTTCGTGTTTCACGTAAAGGTCCCCGTTCTATTTGTGGCGCGTGAGAGTGGTAAGGGGATCCCAAAGATAGAAGTTCTTTGACAGTTCTGAATGAGAGGCTAAAACTATTACGATACATTTTATTCGACTGATAGAAAGTTAATGAAAACGTATTTTCTTAATTGGGAGAAGTATTTGGTAATTGTGGTGCTTTAGCAACATTATCAAAGCATGATAAATTGAAAGACGTTTCTATGTTGCTCATTCAAATGAGCAACATAGAAACGTCTTTCAATTTATCATGCTGAGAGAAGTATGTCTAAACCTACTCCCAATGGAAACTTAGCGTTGTACAAGTCACGTCATTAGGAAAGAAGATAATTAAATTATTTACACAAATTTTATTTCATGGATTTGTTTGTTTTGTTAAATTTGCAGGAATGAAATGAACTTTTTCTTTATATTTCGTTTCTTCTATGAAATCAATACAGAGTGTAGTAAGATTTTTTTAAAAAANACAGAGTGTAGTAAGATTTAAAAAAAAAATGTAATTAAGGAATGAAATATTTACTCAGTTTATACGAGAGTTGAACCGAGTCATTTCAGCATATATCTTTGAGGTCATACTGAACCTCCCTTTAGATAGACAATTCTATGCGAATTTCTTTGAAAAGTAAAATCCTCTCTAAATAAAAAGCAAGCCACAATTCGCCCTACGCAAACTCCACTATCCATTTGATTACCGTAATTCCGTTCCGAAAGGCCTCATCTGTACGTGACTCGTGAGTCCGACCTCCCGCCCCCCTATCCTCCGCCTGCTGAGGAGTCGTACCAAGCGAGGACAGGGGACGATGCGTCCCGCTGCCGTTCTCGGTTGCGCCTAAAAATAATGGGTGCATCGATCGTTGTTTGGGATCGACGGCAGAGCGTGGGGATGGGGGTCGCCGCGCGCCCCAGAAATCCTTACCCCATCCCACCCCTGCGCTTCGCAGATTCAATTTGTTTTCATATAATGGATGTTGGTCGCTTCACACTGGGTTCATATTGGTAATTATTAGGATGAGCGTCGGTGGCATCAATATAAGGGATATTATTTATTAAAACATTTTATTTTTAAATTGGAAGACAAATATTATGATTTTTCAATAATATAAACAGTTGAATAAATATTTATGTAAGTTTTATGAGCGAAATACATCGTATTAATAAAAGAACTTAGTGTTCGACAGGAACCAGTTGTTTGTAAAAAAATTATTAAAACCTTCTTTCTTAGCACATAATATTCGGGTAAAATAGTATCTTCCTGCATTACTTATGTTCCCTGAAGCGCAGTTTCCTTGAATGTCTTGTGCACGATTACGTTTATTCACGAGTACTATTTTTTTCTTCTAAAAAACAAATATTGCTTTTTGTGGGGCTTTAGGGCTTGTCAACAGCAAGGTCACTAGTGCCCTTAATATTATTGTTGAAAATCACTAGACGTATTATACAAATATTCTAAACAGAAAATAATCCAACATTACTTGAAAGTTTTTTAAAATCCGTATTCTAAACGTAGTCATTGTATGGATTTTCCTCTCGTTTACATACTAATTAAACTCCACGTCTTCGCTACTCGTGTCCGCATCATGGAGAGCTTTTAGGCTCGGTTATACCTTAGTTGTGTATTTCTCGAAGGGAGTATTTAACAGATTGTTGGATAACAACCCTACATCTGTTCTTATTGCTTGTCCATACCTCATCAACCCGATAATGTACTTTCTCCTTCCCTCATCGTATGAACGGTCATTCCATAGAATGTGTTCTGTAAGTTCAATGACTACAGAGAATTAATATTATGAATGAAAAAAAAAATCGATTAAAATCTCTCAGTTCCTAATACTCGACTTTCATAATGGAAGGTAGGGCCATTCGAAGGCTAGTTGAAAATGAACGCTTTATGTTTTGAACTTTTCTCATGAAAGTGCTCCCTCACGTAAAAAATTAGGGAAGCATTGTTCTACAGAATAACCGTTCCTGCTAACTGCGCAGATTCCGAAAGTGAGAGTAGAAGCCCTTGGAGTTCTTCCCCACCCACATTATCGAGAATTAATTTCCCGCCTCTAGTGGGTCTGGTTGGCGGGGTAAAGAGTGCTTTTGTGTGGGGTGATGCAGAGCTAATTTTATCTCCCTTAAATAAAAGATCCTCGGGGATATATTTTTCGGTAGTGGAAGTCGCTATGATTTTTTTTTCCGGAATGGGTAAAGCATTGGATTTTTGTAGTTTAACGTAAATAATTGAGCAGTGTTCGGTCATGAAATGAAGAATTATATATAAAGGGGGAAAGGGAAGTTGGGTAATGGATTGATTTGTCTTTATTGAATGCTCGAATGCATATTTTGTTAGTAAAATGTACTTTTAGTATATTGTGAATTTATCAGTGTACTAAATGCATTTAAAAGTAATCAAATTCTCCCAAAATAGAATGTTTGAAACGTTTTTTTTCGATTTATGCCATCATTTACACCGTTGAAAATTTAAGGACTCATTTTGTGCATGTGAAGTCAATACTTGAGTCAGAAAGAAAAGAAAGGAAAACAACGATAAGTAAAGTGAGGTGCGCTAAAATTTGTTGAGTCAACAGTCGTAGAATAAGGTTTTAGTGTATTATTCAGTGTTATAATTTTTTAATCGTTTCAAACTCGCGTGTTCTTGTATTTAATATTTTAATATTAGTTAAATTCTGCATTTTAGAAGTTTAAATTGAAATTATGTATTGTTCTAACATTATAGCTAAAATTATCTCGGTTTTAATTTCTTGTGTTTATTTTTTCTGTATTCTGCTTCCATGTAAGAGAATCCATTTGCAGTTGGTAAATTATTTTTTATTATTATGAGTTTGTCGTTTCATTTTAATATAGTATGAACATAGTAGCGGAAGCAACTTACTGCTATATGTCTTAAGTGTTTAAATCAATTCGTGTAAATTTAGTTTTAACTTTCATGCAATTTTCTTTCCGAAAATCTATTCCTATTGAAAGCGGGCGAAATTTTCGACAAATCAATTTCTTTTTTGCTGTTAAGAAGGTGTGATGGAACCCTGAGGTGTCCTCCGGTGATTTCCCTGAGCTTTCGCAGTCACGTGACCCGCTTTACACGCTTGATGGTGGAATGTGCTCGCGCAGGGGGAAATATGATGTCATGGGCAGTAGAACTGCCGTGGGTGGCTCCGAGGAGCGACCGACTTGCCGCAGAGGACGTGCGATCGTGTTAGAAGTAATTAGGGTAAGGTCTATCGTCAATGCCGAGAACATGTTACGCGAGCAAATTGGATAAATTAGGTTACTTCTTAACACCCTGAACTATTAGGAATTATTGATTAATTCCCTGTCTGTGTGGCAATTTTAGAGTAGTGTTCTAATTCCAAGTTGTAACATTAACTGAAAGAATGCTCTACGACGTATGAAACTTAACGTTTGTATATTATCTAATGCAGTTAGATGTACTGTGAAAAAATGTATTGGGGTAAATGTTTTAAAAAATGTATGACATCTGCAGTACGTGTGGTATTTCCTTTTAGTATCTGCAAGACATCCGTTTGAGGTAAATTAGTTGACGGTTATAATTCTAAAACGCGTAATTTCAGAATTGGTTAATTCTTCTTTTATAAATATTTTGTTAGTTGTATTTCTTGCCGTGTCTTCCTTTTAGTTGATTACATTTCCAATTAATTAGCTGCAGCTTTGTGTAAACACAGGAACGTTTGTGTTTACCTTCTCTCACGCTGACTTATTTCCCGGGTCGAAAGGAAACTCCAGTGACTGCGAGGCTTTCAAATTGCTTCTTCCCTTTTGTCACGAACACCCCCCCCCCCCTTCNCAACGGCTCCTACATCGGTTTACGGTTGTCGGTTGATCATTCTCTTCTTAAGTTCCCGCTTTATAATTACAAAGAACAGTTATCACTAGTTAATACTTGGCTGGTATGTTCGTGAGAAAGCTTGATTTGAACTTTATAATTACGTTTCCAATTATGTATAAATTTTTAATAATAATGTCTTTTTATTGTAAACAAGGTGTGCTAAGGCAATAGCTACTGACTAATGTCATCACCGCCTTCTCTTTAATTACCTTGTAATAAAATCAAATGAAAAGTATTCTATGTGATGGGTTTGTGATTGCGTTTAGATTTGATCCAGGAAGACTTAACAGTTGGACTTGTTTTTCATGAATTGGTTTTGTAGGAAAGAGTTTCAGAAAATTGTATTGAAAGCCAGATATAAGTTAACGAGAAAGCGATTGAAATTCCCGATATTTCTTTGATTGAAATAAAATTGAAGACCATACCAAATATAAATGGTGTGAATACTGTTTATAAAAGTAATACATTTTATTCCACGTAATTATTGTTAAAGGTCATTCCTGAGCATGACAACTAAAACCATAAGAAATTATTCAATCGTTATCGGAGTTCATGAAGTCTGGACAGAAAAAATATCCCGATTTCTCACAACACATTTTTTCTCGTTCGCTTTTGTCGTCATAATTCTCTCCCTTCCATTTTCTTCTTTTGTGAAGAGCTCCCCAGGAGAGAGAATGAGGAATCTCCTTGTGTTTCTTCGTAACCGTGAGATACGAGTTCTTCTCATGGAAGGAGGGGCTTCTGTCCGTTTGTCTGCTCTGGGGAAATTTCTCTCACTTTTCCACAAATTATGCACGAGGTGTCAGATTTCTTGCGTTTAAGTATCGGATGGCAGAATGTTTAAGAAAGAATGAGGAAAATTGATTGGCTACTGAGAAACGTTGGGCTTATTTAAGACTTCTGTGAAAATAATACAACACAAGTGGTAAATTATTGGGATATTTTTGTATCATATATTTTTTTTCCAATTTCAGTTCTTTTTCGAGTTTAAAAACTTCGCCGGTAATAATGTGTCAGGTTTGTTACTGTGTTTAAATATTAAAGGAAAATCTAGAATATAATTAGCAAGTCTGGGACAAAAATATAATAATCCAGCTAAAATATAGGAGTAAAAATGTTGATTTTTGGAACAAACAAATCTCATATTTCGTCAATAATTTTTGTCATTTCTTTTTTGTTGTTTTATCAGTCATTACAATAATGGAAAATATTCTGCCCTGTGATTCTATCGTTGTAAGATGATATAAATAAGTAAAACAAAAACATTACTAAATCATTAAAAACAATACTTCAAGATTATTTGCGATTTACATCAGCAGTGGACATCATATGTGTATGTAATCGTTCATTTAAAAATAACCTCGAAAGTGGGAGAGAAACAAATTTATTGCGGACAGGACGAGAAGAGAAAGATAGGAAAGGTCGCCAATACATTGGTGTCCATAGTTCACTGCAACTGGAGACGTGGAGGCGGTGAAGGACGGGGTAAACGTCTGTGCCAAATAGCTTCAGAGAATCTGCATTCAATTACTCTGAATTGTTCTGCGCGACATTAATGGCCTTTCAATTTCTACTCTTTCAGAAGGGAATAATTCGCTTGGCGGAACGGAGAAGAGAGTCCATAAGTCGCCTCCGGGAACTGGGGTGCAGTGAGAGGTTCCTTTTGATATTTGGTCTTATAGAGATTTTTTGATTTTGTCTTTAGTTCTTAATATTTCGCTTTTATTGATATGAATTCTGTGATTACTTGACTGAACCAAATCTTGTAAAGAATTTTTAAAAAAATTATCTTCGCTAGCTCAACCATCCTTTTCCACCCTATACAATCTTCTTCCATCTCGCATCTATTTTCTCTGATGTCATTATTCAATGTCGTCCTTTTTTTTTTTTTGTGTTTCGTTTTGAAAAACTCTTCGATTACGTGTGTAACGTATTACAAATTAGGATCTATAGTCTGAAATCAAGATTTTTTGTTATATCCCCCCCCCCCCAATTTTAGACTATTCATTTTCTCTGGTGTGATGACCGTCACTTGAGCTCTTGAAGTGTTTTCTACGTGACGCCATATGGAGAGCTTTGAACATCATCTGAAGAGTGGGAATTACTCCTGAAATCCAGCATAACGCAAGAAACGAAGTCAGAAGGGAAATAAGTTAATTTGAAACTACTGTCCAATTTATGGAAATATCTGTGGAGATAGAGAGGGTTCTCTCCAAATACGACCATATCCGCTGACAAACTCATTTCGTGAAAGGGAATTATTTGACACTTTCGAAATGAAAAAAAAAAGAAGGAAATTGGGGAGAAAGGCGTGGAAACGAACGAGAGAAGCATGAAAGAAGAGAGAGAGAAATGGGAGTTACTAAAAGCACTTCGCTGCCTCATCCGAAACCTCATCCCTCCTTCTTGGAGGAGGATATTAGGAGAAGACCTCGCCACCGCCGTCAATTGCGGCACCCGCGCATTGAGAGGCAGAATTCGTGAATGAGAATTGGGATGTAATGAGTTTAGAATGGCTTTGGTGGAGGGAAGTCAATGGGATGACGTCAGTTGAGTGAATCTCATCGGCGATGACGTCATTAGAAGAACATTTCTTCACTTGTGCTATTTAATATTTAGAGAAAGAATAGCGTGCCAAGAATTAATTCGAGCAAATGAATGTTGAACTCCTTCGCAAATCAAGAGATTCAGTTGAGAAGTATGTTTCTCATTCAGGTAAAAAAAGGACTTAAAATTCATTTCGTCTTCTACAATTGACGACCATTGTATAATATAATTAATGAAAGAAAGACTTACGACCTTTTATGGACGAATTATTTATTTATATTCTTCTTTGTAAGACTGCAGAGAAAGTAGAAAAACAATCATTTGTGTTTTGCATAACTATTTTAATTTAAATACCTCGTGTATATTCGTGTGAAGAAGTTGATTGAAAACTTAGTATCAATTGGCCTGGAATGCTTCCCGAAATGGTTGAACTCGTACTCCTGACGCGACACCTCCTGGACAGTCAAGATCTTAATTTTTTATCGTCTTGTATATGCTACATTTTATTCTCAAGTTGTCATTGCAGAGTGGTACAAAAACCCTTCATGTGAAACATATTAATGGTGTAGTATTACACCAGCGTGTTGTGTTTTCAGGTAACTGACCTATCTTAATAATACTCGATTCGCATAACCGCAAAATGCCAATAGCTTTTGGCGAATTTACCGGTAGATAGGAAGTCGTGGGGCTAATTCTCCGTAACAAGTGGCAACAACTGGCGCGTCGGGTGCAACCGCAGCTGCAACTGGGGTTTTTCGGTTACCGTCTTCCCACGGAGATTATCGGACTTACAGCAAATTGGGTGGTCCCGCGTTCGCTTCTCGACGTGTCTGTGCGGTTTTGTGGTCTCCAGTCTGTGATGCTAGAGGGGACGGAAAGAGAGAGAAGAGGATATTACGTCACGTGGTGTTCAGTACGACGTGTAAGAATACCAACGAATGCAAATCAGACCTATTTTCTCTTGTTCATTCGGTAGGGTCGTAATAAATTAAACACACCGTGCTCTTTTATCTTTTAAGTGTTTCAGCTTGCATTATTTTTTTTTTTTGTTCTGATACGTTCATGTGCTTGTTGCATTACGTTTTTGAAGTAGTAAATTGTTCTGTTGAAAGAGCTGTTATTTTGAATGTAACCTATTTTGAATTTTTTAAAATTATATATTTTGAAGGGAGAAAGTTGTAATTTTGAATATAGCCTATTCTGAAATTTTTTGAACTTTTTTTTTCAATTCAATCTCAATTTGTGGTAGACTTTAGGCAGTTAGCAAAACTACCCTACTATCTTGCAGAACGTAGAAACGGTTATGGAGAAAGAAAATGGGAGGTTTAAAGTATCTTTTGGCGAAACGTTTTACTGCATTGATTTTTGATATATAAATAGATGATCCATAATAATGATTCACAGAAGTCCTTGGTGTACAGAATTGTTTACTTCGTATGTTTACAGGGATATGTCTACCGTATATTTCCATCTTGTTTTGCTTTAGTATTGCTTCGTAAAGATGCGGTCCAACATTTGTTTGGGAGTCGCCCTTTCTGGTCGTAAATTTCGAAAGCAAACAAGCGTTAACACTAAGAACTACTTGACTCGATCCTTTGGCTCGTCTACTGTGGACAAATGTATCCTGCGGACGCTTGCAGCATCGTGGATTTCCGGACCGGAATTTTTCCCTCTGCGGTGTCGACACTGAATGTTGACTAATTCCAATGGTTTTTCTTGTGCTTTGGCTATTTGGAGAGTTTTGTGAATAGACGCCATCTCATTTTCAACGTTTCCTTTTGATGCTTTAATTAAACGGTTAATTAAATTTTGTCGGTTCAACATTTTCAGATTTAATTAAAATTTCTTTTTTATAGATTATTGGTATGTTGTTTGAACATTTTAGTTTTTTCATGTTTTACTTGACTATTTATTGTCACGACTTTATTTAAAATTACTGGTCATAATTTGCAAAGAGAGGCTTAAGTCTCTCAAAAGGTGCATTCTTTTCTTTGATTACAAAAAATTTCTTTTTCATCGTGAGGATATCAAAATACAGAAAAAGTTAATTATTTACTGATAGATATTTCTGTGAAAACGAAACGGGGGAACAAAATATTTCGACATACAATTCCATTAATTGATTGTTAGAATCGTGTGTATATAATGTCGATATGAGATTGAAGTGAATTCGTGGGAACTTAACCATCAATATTTAAAAATAAACACAAATCTTCATGAACTGCAACACGGCATATCAGACTGACCTATTTGATTAAATACGATCGTATGCTAGTCCTGTTATTGTTCGTGAGTTTTTTTGCTAAACATAAAGAATTAGTTACGAACTATTGCGAAGAGGTATATGTGTGCTTTATCACATTTACTGATGCTTTGTTTGTACGGGAACTCTTTGACTGTCATGCAGTGCCTATAATAGCTAAGGAAATGGCCGTAAAACATAACCACGCGTGTCTGCGTATTTTTGCAACAGTCATTCTAAGAGCAGTTATTCTAAGAGCCCTATCATTCACACACAATTAAGAAGCAAATGCTCCCTTATGCCGTTGGATTATCCTCGCTGATAGCGTTGCGGATGGTAATCGCCCATTGGTTACGCAGCGGGAACCACTTGTATTGGACGAGTTCAGCGACCGTAAATATTGCGACTGCACAATACTAATGGAGTGTATGAACTTGTCCGGGACAAACTGCAGAGTACGACAGCGACTTAGGTCTGTAAGACTCTGATATTGCCCTGAAGAAGGCCACAGCATGATAGCCGAAACGTTGGTAGTTTTATCTACTAACAGGACGCGGTCTGTCCCGGGCATACAAGTTCATACTGACTCCGACCGCGGAAGCCTACGTTTACTAATGGAGTGTGTTCAAGTATTGGATCAGTATTTCCCAGGTGGGATTCACGGATAACACGAAACATAGTTTTGGAAAGTTATACTTGTTTGTAGTGTTTCCCACTTAAATGATTTTATTTGCATGCTATTTAAATTGTTAGTTTGTGAATACGTTTATCGGGTTTTAGGTGAGGAAGCGAACGCTGGATTTTGTGTTGTATTTAGTAGTTAAATCAGAGTGCCATCAGCAAAACTATCCAGACACATCAAAGCAAACGCTAGGAGATGAATGTGTGTGTGAGCCACTACAAAATGATAGCACGGTAATTAAATGGTGATTAAGTTAATTGAACATTTAATAGCATGCTATTTTCGTTTTTCTCGTTCAAAATAGACACACATTTTAGTCTCTTCGAACATTTATTTTTCGGACAGTATTTTCGAGCTTAATTTCTTCTGCTTTTCGCAACTTCAGAATTTTCTTTTAATGTGTTTTGAAGATGTTACCTTAATTTCATTTATCGTCCTGTTTTTTCTACGTTAATACTTCAGCCAAAGAAAGGCTTATTCAAACCAATTTCAGAACGTGGTCCAAGTTGTAGAATCCTAACCCTCAATTTCTTACACCTTTTCGCGATTTTTGCTTCCTACTCCATCAGCAAACGCACTGGTGAATCGATTTTCGTTGGAGCGGATCGCCGGCTCCTGTAAACCTAACACCGTCGACTGTGGCGAAATGAAACTAGAAAATCCCGAATAATACAAACAGCACAATTTCATATTTCCGTTCGCTCTTACGAGTACGGGCAGTTACACGTCGAGAGCGGTTCAAGTGACTCACCTTGCTCCTAATCCGCGTCCCGCGCTGCCGTCGGCGACAGCGGCGGTGACGACTGAGGCTGTCGACCAAAGCGATCGCGTCGGAGTGGTGGCGCAGCGAGGACGGAAACGCGTGGAGTGGAGGTGATTAACAGGGAAGTGATTACTGGTCTGCTGATGCCGACGGCGAGGCTTCTTGAGGAAGTGCAATTACATTCGAAGTAGAGCTCTCTTGTTCCATATATGAATCAGAATATTTACTCTTTTTCTCTTCAATTCTTGAACTGGTGATTGGTTGGTTGACGCCATTCAAGTAATTGCATAATTAGGACCAAAAAGGATATTATTATTATTTGTTTAACAGTTCTTAGTAGCATTGCCAACATCTACTGTATACTCACGTCTACTTCCTCGTACCGAAGACATACTAAATGTCGCCGAAAGTTGTTTAAAAAAATGTTTGATTGAGACTACTGCTCCATTTTATTTCATTCAAAAATAAAAAAAATACATCACTTTTACCTAAAGCTATTTTAGAAAATATTAATAAAAATTATTCCAATTATTATTCACTTTTTGTGGTTGACTTGTGTCTGGGGGATTTCTGTCGATTGCTGAGAAAAACATCAAACCATCGACAGTAGTTATGAATTTAAGTATGTACGATTTCTTTAAGTTTGAGATTCGCGAAAATTTACTGTTTGTGTCTCCTCTTAGGACGCATGCATTGTGCAACTACATGTTTCCTTGGCAGAATGTTGTATTGAAACTACGATGGCATGCCATTTGATGAATACATGTTAATGTCATATGCGGATTGTCTATGTGTTATTAAATTATTTCTAATATTGATGAAATTTATGTCGAATTACTTCAGTATCAATAAATTTAACCAATGTTATTATATTACATGTGATATGAATATCAACCTGTAGTTTCGATAAATAACTCGCATGTATTTGAACAGTTAGTCCTTTACGAAGGGTTGTTTAAAATTTTCAATTTCCAGAGAAATATTCTTGGTTGATTCGGTATCGGGTTTCCATGAACAATAATGATTTGATCCTAACCGTTATCAGATTACTGCTGTTTCTATCCATTCGTGAAATTGCTTTTTGCTATGTGACAATTCACAATTAATTGCCGCTGAGATGTGGTTGGCCACGAACGAATCGATGCTGCCGATTGTGTGTAATTGAATTTAAATGACTAGGAATTGCTTTGTGGTATCCCTATATTTTATTTATAAACACTCTAGTTCAATTAGTATTATAGATTCTGTTTCACTACATAAATATCGAAGAATAAAAACAATTACTTGCTTTTTATTCTTATATAATAAAAATAATATTGTAAGTTCTTATTCTCGTTGTCTGCTTGATTTCTAATACGTAACTGTAACTACACAGCCATAATCGTGAATTTTGACGAATTTTGGAACTACATTCTTGAAAGAATCATTTACAGTAATGCAGTTGTTCTCATTCTCTTAGCAACCTTTTTAGCCTCCAACCCCAGTGACGCTTTAAAAGAATGACTTGTTTTTTCCCAATTTTTGTTAAGTATTAAAATGTAATTAGGTCAACAGTTCACGCCGAATAAAATTAAGCAAAAGCAACATTTGTCTTACTTTTTAATATAGGTAAATCATCAAAAAAAAAGAAGAAGATTTATCTTAACATTTTTGTAGTATTTATTTGTAATATATAAATGAAAGAAATGTATATAATGTAGTTGAAAGCAAATAAAATTTTGAATGTTTATAAAATGTTGACACATACTAACAGTTTTGCCCTCCTTGACAGCTTCATGTGTCCTCTTGACCCCTTTTCCCCAAACGTATTAGGAACCAGAACGCTAACAGATTATACCGCACGAATTTGTTTTCATGCTCATTGATATTAATTTGTTGCGTGGTGTATGTGTACTTTGGTGTTCGTGTATGTTAACGTTGTGAATTTGTGTGAGAATATGGAATTCCCTGATTGGTTTGAATTTCATTGTATTTACATGGTTGTGTTTTATTTTGACATTAAATTAATGTTGTGTTGTCTTTCTTTACAGGTGAGTTCCCGCTCAATGGCTTGGGCTTGATATGAGTGACGTGGTGACGTATCGTAAGTTTAGTGCCATATATTTTTATTTGACTCTTCGCCGATCTTGGTTTCTGGAAAGAATAGTTAACGAAGTTAGAAACCAAATTAAAGGATCTTGAGTACACGCTATTACATTCAATCTTTGCAACCCCTCTGTTAGAAGTTTTTACTATTTCATTTTTGTGGTATGTAGTCGTACCATTTACATTTTACCGTTTTTGTAGTAGTTACAAAAATATTGCTTAAACTTAAAAAAGCTTTGCAACTCCTCTGCTCTAATTTTTCCACTTATATTTAATTGGTGTTCGCAATAGCATTGAGTAGTTATCTGATGTAATCCAGATTATATTTTCTTACCTCCTTCACAGTACCGGAAATTAAAATTCGCATTATTATTGATTTTTATGCATGCATACTTTTATTATATTTTTTTTCTTCTTTTCTCAACTCCGGCATGAACTCTGTAGCCCAAACCCGACCCTGGTTTTAACTTCAGATGTTCTTAATGTGAATAGAATTGGTGGGATGATCCGTTGTTCCCCCGCCCCCCTACCCCCTTACAATGGATTCAATGTTTCTGGGCCCTCATTCATTTTTTATCGTGTCCTTCGTCCTTTGTCCGTGATCATTTAATCCCCTTCTCTATTTGCTGGTTTGAAAACCTGGTCTGCGTATCCTCCTCTGGTGTATCAAACAAAGAAACACGGACTCTGGGAGTGGGATGTGTACATGTGAATGTTTTCCTCGCGTGTATCGTGACTTGACTTTTTTCTTTTCTTTTTCTCGTCTTGTTCTCTCGCCTGCGGTCGTCCAGACGAAACCATGGGAACGTAGCGACGCGGCAGTTGCGACGATTCTGAAGCGGAGGCGTGTATCTCGAGGAGACGCCGTTTCTGGAAACTCAATATCAATCGTTGTATTAAATCCTCATTTATAAATACAAGATTTTGTTTATTATCTGTAATTGCGAAATCATAAAGGGTTATTGTCTTCGGGTTACTTCTATTTTTCTATTAATTGCGTTATGTTACTATCCAATATAACATGATTAATATTCTTGCAAGATTTCTCGTGTCCTGTATGTATGAATACATATCGAGTCATGAAGTCGACTTCTCAAGGTTTTCACATCGAACGTATCGTAAAGCGATACGGGAAATAGTGTCGGAGTGTTTATTAGATACACTGCATTCTCGTAAGTTCAATACATTAAGTGGCCGATGAGTAGACCTGATTGTATGAGCCACCCCTGTGAAGAAAATTTGTTTTTATTATTATTAATTATAATTAGTCTTTATTATTGTATATTATTATTATTATTAAATCTGTAGCATTTTCCTCCCTCTGCTTGTCTATATACGAGTAGTACACCGTATTTCTTCCTGTTGAAGGGCTTGACCAAGACCGGTGAGAGGGTTGCAGTGGACCGGGGCGAAGTTTGAATTTAGGTTCCTTCAACTCTTTCAAAGTCTTTCACACCTCCCCAATCAACAGGCGTAAAAAGCAAATAGGCGTACACGGTACTTCAATACTTCGTTTAACATACACATTTGGTTGGCTTATCGCAGTACGTGAAATAAACATTAAGACGGATAAGTCAACCTGAGAATATGTAAATAATAGTTTTTTATATCACACGTACGAATTTACTCTTTCTTCAGTGTCTGTAATGTAAGAACTGCCGAAATAATTTACCAACAATTATTTATCAAAAATGAAGTCTAAATTTACTCTTGGGGATTCAGACTCGTGACAAATTATCAATTTTATTTTCCGGTGTCAGCTTTTCGATGTGTATTGATTTCTCATTTAAAATGTTATTCGGTGGCCCTCTTAAGGACCTCATTTCTTGGAGTCGGGGGCAAACACTCCTCCCTCCTTACACCCCCATCTCGATGTCATTGGGTTATACACATCCTCATAAACAGTACTGGTCATTTGAAATGAGTGTGGACTTGATAGGTGTGCAGGTGCGGGAGCTGACTTTTACGGGCGTTAGTGCCTTCCTCGGGCGATCGTCAACCTGAGACAGTCTCCTCCACTCCTGCTCAGCTGCTAATCTATGCGCACGCTCTGTTCCCGGGGACGGTATGATGCTTTTACGACTTTCGGGACGCGAGGCGCTACTGCGGCAGCAACGGAATGGTCCATTCGACGCGTGGCGCTGCACGCGGGAGGCCCGGGATCTTTCCTCGGATGAATAATGCGCGGAGAGGGGGCGGATCGAAGGGAGGTTGTTGACGGTGAACGGGTGCCGTGTTCGACCATCTGCTCTTCGCCTTCCATCGCACGGAACGTACTTTTTATTTTCTCATATCGGAGAAAGAATTCGAATTCTGCTAGAAAGCTTACGTAGCTATTTTGAGTCTGTGTGTTTGAAACCTCTCTGTGTCCGGAAATATCACCGATGTCATTATCTCCTAAGTGTATGAAACCTTTACGTTGGAGATATTTTTTATTATGCATTTTGTTGTTTTGCTTTATATAAACTAAAACCAACTCTATGAGAATATACTTGAAGTTAATAAATAAATTTTTGAACAAATGGTTTTGGGAATTGTGGCACTTGCATAATAGGGTATTGTGGCATTTGCATAATAGTCGTTCTTGGTATTTGCTAGAATCTATACTGCTTCTTTTTTTGTATACGAAACCATAACTCAGAATTCTGTAATTCTGTGCTATGGTTTCGTACACAAAAAAAGCAGTGTAGATTCTACTGAATTATTGCAAATGTCATCCCCCTTGCGGAACTCCTAAGGGAAAAATTAAATCATTTTCTTATCTGTTATAAATACAAAGATGAAAGAAAAGAAAAGAAAACTGTATACCAATACATTATATCACAAACAAGGAAAACAATTTCTAAAGATTATATTTTCTAATTACAGAAACGAACGATGAAAAGAAAGAAGACAGTAAAGATGAAAATGGAATGAAAATTATTAATCCCTCCCGAGAACTTGTGGGAGGAGCCCCGATCTACTCATAAAATTCAATAGTTTATTAACATTAACCGTTTCATTTCCGAGAATTGTTGGTAAATCTGCAGCCAGACCAATTTGTCTCCGTATACTTGA
>NNCF01129054.1:594784-645604 GCA_002313205.1 Laupala kohalensis
TTCCTGGATGTTCTGGATCAACTTATCAGCCGGATACATATTCTGGATTGCTTGAAGGGCACTCAGCGAATCAGAACAAATCAGGAAATGTGATCCGCGGGAGCACTTTGTTGATCGCAATGCTCTCAATATGGCGTAGCACTCAGCGGTGTAAACACTGCATAGTTCGCCTAGACGGTAGCCATAGGTCTCATGGGAATACACCACGGAGCAGCCGACACCATCAGCTTGCTTCAACCCGTCGGTATACACAGGGAAATGGACCCGGTGTTTGTCGAGGATTAGGTAAAAGTATGCCCTCAACATCGAAGCTGGAGTGTTCTTCTTGTCATGGCGCAGAAGATCGAAAATAATCTTCGGCTTGTGCAAAGCCCAAGGAGGAGACTTACTAAAACCTTGGTGTAAAACATTAGGTGTGCGTATATTTAAGGTTTCTAAAATTTGTTTGGAGCGATATCCAAAAGGTTTGGTTGCTCTCAGTCTGTTGTAGTAGAAACGGAGGGAAGAAGAGGAAGGATGAAAAACCGCGGTGTGCACCAGATTGTTGGGTAGTTTGCACGTGGCAAAAGTGTCGAAGCATGAGGAGTTGCCGCCGGAGGTAAAGAGATGGTTCGCCACTCTCGGCATACAAACTCGGAATGGGACTAGTGCGGTAGACTCCCGTAACTAGTCGAATTTCTGCATGGTGGACACTATCCAACTTCTTTAAATAGCTTGTACGAGCAGAGCTAATTTGTTGAATTCAGGAGGGTTTTTTAGTGGGTATGGTCGAGATATTCGGCGAGTCCCACACACGGGGAAGAGTCACTACGGCTCTTCTCTATGGTGCGAAACTGCATTTTTCCCTACTTGCATGGGCTCTAATGACCTCGATGTTGACGAGCCCTAAAACCCCAACAACAACTTATCTGTTATATGGATTCCTGATTACCTATTATACGATGCCGTATTAGAGGATCAACTTCATTATCGACCAGGAGAGTAAAATACCCCGTTGACAGACACCTTTGTCACACTGGAGCGTTCTTCCTGTACCAGTGGCAGCATCGCATCCTATATACGAAGATGCAACCCCGAAAGTTGCATCCCTTGCACGAAGAGAAGCAGAGAGAGGTGCGAAGGGTGGGACGCACGGACGGGTATCGAGCGCACGGCTTCTCTCCCCTCCTTTCTCAACCTCTCGCGCTGCTATTGTGCACCGTTCAGCCATCCCCGCTCTTCCGACGCCTAGCCAATACTGCGAACCGTGGCGTAGGCATAGGAGCGGTCCATGCTGTGATTTCTGCTTGCACCGGTGGTTCATCAACTTCTCAACCCGCGGTATCATCCTTGATCTACAGTTCATTTTCGGTGGCGCCCCTGTTACAAATCGGTCATTTCAGTAACGTTTTATTCATATTTCGCGCTAGTTTATTTTTTAATAATACTGTAACGAAAAATCTTAAGTTAATTACAGATAAGACGTTGTCCTAAGGAGTAAATTTGCTTTTTTTGTGCATACTACTGAATTTGATTCGGTAAGATTTTACATTAAGACATCACGAGTGAGTCAAACTCAAAATAAGCTCTTCATTCCGTCTTGTGGAGAAAACATTAACTTTTGAAAATTATTTTCTTCGTGAAGTAAAATTCCCGAAATTAAAGTTTCTCGCTACTCCATGTTAGTGGGGCTTATTGCTGCTGTGCAGAAATGCTGCAATCTAGGACGTAGTCACGTAGCAACTCTGCCCCCCTCCCAAACACACACGTGCACGCGCAGTTTGGAATTTCAGATTAAGTACCTCCCACCATAAATAATACTTATTCTGTCTTTGGGACTGGTTGTATTTAAAACGTCAAGGTTCCGACTTGTGTGTTGCTTGATGAGATGATTCTCTCGTGTTAATCGTACAAAGAATAAACCGAATCTTTTGGGAATCGATGCAGCTATTGGGTCGTTTCAGATCGTCCGTAGCAAAGACTTCTCCGAAACATTTCTTTGTGATGTTTGGGGACATTAAAATTGCTTAGCGTCGAAGTATATCGAGAATTTGATAAATGTGAACGAAAAGCTATTCGTCTTCGGCTATGTGATCCAATTCAGATGCACTTTTTACAGTTTTCCCGCCCCTAACGTAAACCTCCTGATTTATCCTTTTCTGTCTAGCAGTCTCTCTCCCTTAACCGTACCCTTAAAATCTAATCACGTACGGCACGTGACTCAGAGAATGATTCTTTTTGAGGAAGTCACGTGTCGTAGTTATTTTTAGCCACGTTTGAAAATGTCATGTTTCCATTGTGGAAAGAATTGCTTCGGAGTGCATGAAAGCAATTATTAAAACAACGCAGTAGTGAAAAATCGAGATAAAATTGTGTATCCAAGAAACTTAAAATATAATAAAATGCTACTGACTTCGTTGTTATTATTTTCGTTGTGTGGCAATGAACGTAAAAATGAATTGTAGCATTCATCAGCTTTATTTCTTTCTTAAAAGATTTCGGCAATTTTTGAAATGTATTTATTACACCGCAGAAAAATATTCTAACCTTTTATTGAAGTAGTGAAGCATTATGTAAATCACGACAGCTATTTTACGAAGGTTTATATACGCCAAGGTTTTTATATTTATATCACGCCACATTCCCGTAATAAAACAGTTCTGAATACGACTGCGAATCTGATAAATTGTCAAATAACAAAACAAATATGTTAACCGACGATGAAAAATAATATTGAATTTTTTATTGGAATGGTCCAATGCACAATTTTGTCTCTGCATTTGCCAAACGTTCCAGTTCTTTTGACAGTAGGTCTCCTCCTCTCGGAGGCGTGTAACCCGATAACGAATCAATAAGAGCGAGAGCGGGTCGAGAAGCGGTGTCTCATTCTCGTCACGTACCAGCGGGCCGCTTCCGAATCGAAGGGACTTGTGTAGCTTCGCCACGCGTTGGACTTAACGACGCTGAATCAGATGGTGAATGGGCAGATGTGATGACGTAGAGAGTATGCTCAATACATTTATGTTTATTAAAATACATTTAAAATGGTATAAAACCAATCCACATTTAGTAGAATTTTGGACCGGACACGGAAATTTCAAGCACTACTTACAACTTATAGGGAAACAAGGACCTGTGAACTGTATGCTAAAGAACGAGGGAAGTGTATATATATATATATATATATATATTGTTGGGGCTTTAGGGCTCGTCAACATCNAACGAAAGGGGCTATTTCCAACAAACAATATGGATAAAATAATACAACAGGAAGATTTTGAGGAACATGCTGAATATATAACAAAATTAGGACACTTACGAGATATTTTCAATACTTAGAAAACCAAACAGATGATAAGAAGAAGTCAGTGGGATAACTTAAACTGTAGATCTGCGCCTGCCTCGGGTGCGGGAACGGAAAAACGTGGGTACCAGTTAAACGGCGCAATAAGACAGAAACAGAGAAAAGAGAAATAAAGAAACCTTGAAATGACAAAGTTGAAGTCAAGGTAACCATAAGGGCTAAATGGAAATACATTTAACATAATTCTAAATTTTAAAGAAACACACAAAATAAAAGGAAGAAGGTATTAGAACAGAATAATTCATTTATCCATCATTTCCCGTACCATAGTCTCCATGTTAATGCAACTCTGAGAATCACAATATAATGGAAATCGAGTATTTTGTTAGAATATTCCTAATACTGGTTTCATAGTTGCTCCACAATTTGGTCGTCTGGATAGAACCTTACGACCGCTTGGACTTCATGTATCCTTATCTCAAAGATGTATGTGTAAAACAATTTTGCGAAATATTTTTGTATAATACATTGTGTGTGTGTGTGCTGTGAAGTCTTCTCTCGACCGCATTGCGTCTCTCTCACCCTCGCGTCAGAACCTTTTAAGCCCTTCGGCGCTGTTATCTCCTATATGAGCACCGCACGACCTGCTTCCGAGCCAGACCAAGCAGTCGCGGTCGTAATTCCTGCGGAATTTCATCACTGTCCTACCACTACCACCATCCCGTCCTCCTGCCATCATCCCCTTGAAGGCTTCTCGAGGCCGCGTGTCGCATTGCACTGTGACACGCACGCACGCGTCGCCGCACGCAGGCGCACGCAGCTCGACACTCCCGCATCCCGTCGTCGACGTGGTTACCCCAGGGGGCGGAGGGGAGCCGAGCCGTACCACGCGGCGGCGTATCGACTAGACCTCGCTCTCTATCACCCCCGCAGTTGGCGGTTCTGCTGTTGGCTGCTTCTGGGTGACAATACGCTGCACACGTCTCCATCCAAAGCGTACAAGTTGTCATGGTTCATTTATTGTCGCCATTCGCTATTAATGCTCACAAACCTGGACTCCTTGTATCATATTTCTGAGGGACGGTGCACTCGTTTCATGAAACCAAACTTATTTAAAATATTGCAACTTACACGACGCATTTCATATAATGCACGTTTCACGTTAAGCGTTTCATGCGTAACGACGATTATATTTGGAGTTTTATTAAAAAATACCAGTTGAAATAATGTTAGAAATAGATTTGTTAAACTTGTGTTACGGAAGTGTAGGATCATGTTGAATGTGTTCATACCAAAGACTGAAATGAATTATCGTCGGTCACCAACCGGTTGTCCGAGGACCCTCATGGTTCGCGAGAATATTTATATGGACGCAGAAGAATCTAGGCATTAATTTAAATATTTATTAATTATAAAACAGAAAATTATCTTATAAGAAATGGGGTTTCAGTGGTGTGATCGTTCATACGAAACGCGTTTCATCGGTATGTACTGTGAAAGATAATTTTTTCTGAAGACTTCCAATTTCTTCTGTCATACTTAAACAGGTGCCAAAACTCTGGTACCGTTACAAAGATTATTTTCTGAACTTTGACCGTAGCGTAAACTTACATTTTACATCTATGTCCTATTTCTTTTTTAAGTTCTTTAAAAAACAATCTGATTTGGAACGCTCTCTGTTCCTACATTTTTGTACATTTGTGCGGATACTGCCCTAGCTGATCGGCTTTTCGAAAAAGATTTAACTGAGGTTACGGATTTTTTTAATCATTTTACTCTGAGTCTGAAGATAATTCAAGCAAATAGTTTCCTAGTAATTCAGTACATTTAAACTCGCTTAATTAAATGTCCTTCAATCTGCATGTGAGAATTATTCGCTCGGGTCGGGCTACTTTTATGTAAATCCTTTTTTATTGTAATATTTTAATGGAAAGTTGAAAACGAATACGTTAATTCGTGACACGACCGCTAATCTTTCTTCTCCACTCGATCTCTCAAAATGCTTTGTTTGTTTTAAAGATAATTTTTGTTTCGTCTCAATACGTGCATTTTACGTGTTTTATGTTAGTAAAATTATTTAAAAGCAGTAATGTGGAGAATTTGTTACCATTTGAATCGCTGAGAACAAGAGATTATACCTGCTACAGTATGCCGAATTTCAATGAACCTCCGTATCGTCTCAAAACGATATTCTATGAAACTGTGAACCTGCGTCCGTCATAGACTAAAGTAATCCTCCTGTTCAAGGACGTATCTCCTGCATTTCCCATTGCGCCAACATCTTCTCACCCTGCAGAGTTGTCGTCGGTCTCTCCAATTGTTTCCCATCGTGGCGGGCCCCATATTGTCCCAGTGTGTTCTGTGCACCATGAGTGCGCGCTTCTCTCTCGCTATTCGCCGCTCCGTTATGTATTGCTTTCAATGGGTATGTGAGCATGAAAACACTAAGCGCACTAAGCCACTTACGGAAGGAGTTTGCACCCACCATACCTGGTCATTTATAATAAAGATCTGGACAACCTAGCCCCACTCGGACGAAAATCATTAACGTTCCTGTTTTAGCTATTTGGTAACGACATTTACTGTACCGTCCATACCTTTTTTTCGTGGGTATGTTGTCTTAAAACATACAAAAAATAGTTATTACCAATCTCAGAGAAAACTCACTGAGGTTACGCGTTCCATGAACAATATCCTGTGAATATCCCCTAATTCGTTTGTATCGTTTTCGAGATCAATACCTAACAAAGAGATTGCATAGCTGGTTGCATTCATACGTGACAGTGTACCCGATTACCCGATTTTGCGGAAATGGTTCTAATTCATTGAATTTACCGAATAACAATAACCTTTGTCAAAAAAGCAGTTACAAACTTAGTATGACCACGTGGAGGACAATAAACTAATTTACTCTTCGGAAATAAGCAAGGTATCTTCCCATCAATTCCAATCGAGAGCCCTAAGGCATAGGCGGATCATCAATCCTTTTCTACCAATTTTTTTTAGATTTTTACCCAGAGTCCTTTTTGAGACGGAAAAATACACAACAATACTACTCGTTTATAGTAATAGGGTGATCCCCGAAGTGCCACTAGTAAGTTCTAATTATACGATGTACGTCCGTTATACAATTTAGATAAATGCGCTAGGTTTATATTTCTACTTGTTTACACCTGAGGAAGACGCTAATCTCGAGTCGAAATGTAGTGTACTGAAGAATCTCAATAAATCCATATTGTAGTCGTCAAAAAAAAGAGAAAAAAAGATCGCAATTCTTTTTGCCATAAGTAAGTTCCCTTTCTGTGGCTAACACAGTAGAACCTTCAATCTGGCAGGCTTGGGACGTGAAGCGAACCGGATTAGTGATTTTCACACTACAGAGGTTTCTCATGAAGACGAACATTAACAATGCAGAAGTGAGAAACATTTATATTCTATGTTTTTTAACGGAGAATTGTCACAAATCACGACCAACGTCAAGGATGTGACATGAAAATGTAATTGAAAACAGCAATATTTCAAAATTAACTCCCATTGCGAAAGTGGCTGAATTATAGAACACTCCGGATTGTCGAATATCGGACTAAAGAGGTTTTACTGTAACTTAAAAATATCGAAAATTTGCATTTATTTCCGTACTACCTCATAAACTGTTCTCTTCCGTTACTTACAATGTCTCCATCGCAATTTGTTCCACATGAAACGCAGAATCCCGAGCGTGGCTCAATGTTTGTGTGTCAAAACTGTGTTAGCATTCCGACGCTGAGAGCGAGCGATGTTTGCTCAATGGGAAGGGGAACTTGCCCTTTCTCGCAAAAAAAAAAACGTCCTGCAGCGACAGCTCGAGGGTTAGCGAATTAATATTCCGTGTAAATTAAAACTCCTTTCTTTTTATATTTTGTGCGTGCAACCGAGGGTAAAATCGTTGACATTGAGTTTCGCGTAGGAAGTGAATTAACTAAACGAGTTAGAATGAGGAATTGATATGATAATCTATACTAATAAAAGTGAATTCTTTGGATTGTCTGCTGCATGGAAATCGTAAAAAGTAATCGATGAAATAATTCGAAATTTCAAACTTTTTAAGGGATTTTGCAATTATAATGCAAAATAAATATGATTAATATTGATGAATTACAAGATCAGAGAAAACTGGTTGCTAATCAGCATATGTGAACTTCTATTGATTTCACTCACGTGACTGTTGAATATGAATATATTATTTATATATATATATATATATCTTATTAAAATATATTCTTCACAGCCTTTATATAAAATTATATGAAAAAAAATATGAAAAGCAAAGAATTCAGAGATCTTAACTATGAGCTTTATTTATTTCTATGTAATATGTATTTTCCTTCTGTCTGGATTTTAAAATAATCGTAATTACGTACATACTAGCATGCAATATTGAAAACTGTATATTATTCTAACTGTAGATTCTCGTAGAGGTATTTAATTTTTGAAATAAACAAAATTGAAAATTCAATACCACGAAAGTAGAGAAGTATGGAAGCTAACATATGAACTGAGAATATTATCTAAGAACGCAGACAAAATGAACTAAAATTGTTCACAGGGGTTTTATTACCCACCGTAGGGAAAAATGTATTGTTTCTCTTTGTATGTTTGAATAAAATTTCCGGATGAATATATTGCGATTTAGGGAGTATGTCTGTATTAAATTATATCTGATTAAATAAAGTAGTTCAATGTCCGTATTTTTCAAGCTCGGAGCAACACGGTGATCTTTTTATATTTGCTCTGCGGGGTGGATTTTGAGCTTTCGCGCCCTTGTAAAGGATGCGATCAAATAGTATGATAGATTATTCATTGCATTATCACGTGTATGTGTTTCTTTTGTAAAAACTAGTATTTAATTTCACCTCCAAGTCCTAGCAAGTTGATGAATCTTTCGAGAGGCGGGCTTTGAGTGAGAGCTGCTGTCTGAAGAAAGTACTCTTGCTGGGCGACGCGGAGTGAGGGAAGATTCTCACCATCAACAACACTCGACCTTCCGCACACGGAAGATAGTCCTTTGTGTTCAAAGGTTAAGGTTTTCTATTTCCAAGCTACCTTTCTTCCCAACTTCTCACTGTGAAAATGGTTCTCTTTGCACAGTGAGCACGTTTTAATACATTCACGTTCTTCAGTGGTAAAGTGAACGTTTCCGAAGATTTGAACGATTCTTTCCTGAGAATAAAGAAAATTATTTAATACGAAAATGCAGGTAAAGGAAATACGGACAAAACGAAAATTTTCCTGGACTGGAACACATTCGTGCCTGGTCCATGCGGTGAGGCTAGGCAGATAGTGGATGCGACTTTTAAGTGAGCATAGCTCTAATCTGCCACGACGAATGAAACCTCGTGTGTTCTCCGAGTAGAAAATGTAATTTGCACGAACTCTTCTTCACTCTTCAGCTGTCCATTTTGCAAAATAACTGTTTCCTTACTTTCCCAATATTTAATGTAGTTGAGAATAATTTCTGTAATCCAGAGAAGTTGAAGAAGAAGAGAAGTGTTCTTCTGAACTTGACAGTGAGTAACAAAATCAATTTAAGGCAACTTATGCGCTTTATTATATTTTTTCCTTTTAAATAGAGAGTAGTGAATCCATCAATATGATGCACTATATTCCATCAACATGATGATACGAAAATTGACTGAAGTATATTATAAAAAAAAAAGGATTTTGTCTCTTGCTCGTGGTTTTTCAGAATTAAATCTTCCCCCGACATTATCCTAGTAATTATTTACTTGGATCGATTCACTTTTTCACAGAACGCTCCTGTTTCTTTACTGAGAAATATAGTAAAGAACTCGGCTCTTCACTTTCTTGTCGCTCGTTTACACTCATGTCAGCAGGGTATGAGCTTATAAGTGTGTGTGTTCATCTAAGAGATGGCAGACTTTAGTCCCCTGGGTCCGCACTAACTCCTCCACTAGTCCTGAGAGACCCGAAGCCTGGCCGATGACCCCTGTATGTGTCAGAACTCCCTTGATTTCTCCTCCAGTGCTTCGAGGTCAACGACCGATGGGTTTGTTTATATTATGCCGGGGCAACTACACCAATCTTTCTTTTCCTTTCCTGTGGGATCGGTATTGGTAGTAATATGGGTTCCACGTGTTACATACCGCTAACGTCTTATGGTTATTAGGAAGTTTTATAATGCTTTGGTGGGATGATTTTCTTATTGAAATATTTCTAACATGCTAGCTCTGTAGTCGAAACGAATTTCTATGAGGAAACTAATTGGCCCTGACGACATTTAATACATCTTAACCTACCTTCTTTTAATAAACATTACTAAGATAAAATTATTTATTACCGAACAAAAGGTAAAAGCTCAGTTGATGAGAGTGAACATAAATCATTTTTTTATTTACTGCCGAGGAATTGATTCATCCGATGAATGATTTGGAAAATTTTCCTCTTACGTGCGTTTCCTCTGAGCGCTAAGAATCATTAACAATGAAGGCAATGCTGTCGAAATCGGCTTTGGATGAAATATTTTGTAATAATTCCTAACAATAAAATTATTTTTCCCCCAATTTTCATTTCGGTAAATATCGATCTTTTGAAGATTGTAAGAAGCGGGTACAAATGTGACATCGATCGCCTCCTGTGCAACGTTTTTCGATCGGAATGGAAAACTAACGCTTTTTTTTTTTTTACTATTTTCCTCTCTATAATTTTCGTTTCAGGACTTACCCGAGTCTTGCACCAAATCCCGCTATTGTGTGTGTTTCATAAGTATGGAGCACATCGGAGATATTGCGGAAGCGAACGGAACCGCTGTGTACGAACTATTGTGCGACTTCAGCTTTCATTGTACACGTATCCACTTCGTATCGCGTCATTTGGGAGCGGAACTGTGGCGGTGATAACATTGGTCACGCCGCTTGACGCTTATGGAGTTACTGTTGATTGTATCAGCCCGTAGCGGATACAAGAAGAGATAAACTACCGAACTACTAATTCTACTGCGCAAATCTTAATAACCCTCGAACTAAATTATGTTTACAACTGTCCTTAATGTAATTAACGTAATGCAAAAGTTTGTGCCATTTAACGGAACAGTACTTACCCTAGATACCCAATGTTTATCGCCATGCCAGTTGTCTTTTTTGTATGTCTTTACTTTGTTGCAAATTTTGTAGGGTGGTCTGTGGTAATGATGTGAAAGTTTCAATATCTCAGATTCTTTGTCAGTGGTTAATTGATACGAATCCTACTGCATGAAAATGAGGGACACGTCGAAAAAGGAAACGGAGTATATTGAATGTGACGTAATGTACTTTTTGAGTATTGGAAGTGGAATAATTGCGTATTTATTCAGACCTAAAGAGCAAATGTGACAAACTTCTCAGGTTGTCAAAAAATGTTTTTAATTCATCCTAAGAAATGTATCACTAATAGTTCGGAAAACGTATTAGCAGATGCCTATTGAAATAAAACATCCTTGAGTGTTCACATAGTACATAGTCAGCTATGACTCACATATTTAAACATTCTTTGAATCTGAACCGTCTGATCTTTTCTTTTTGTTCTTTGAGCATTTTTTTATATTGCCATTCTGACTGATATTGCATAATTAGATTTGAGTCAGGTGAATACTACGTCTACATTTTAATAATGCTTATTACGCATGTGTCCATTGCAATGGGACTGAAATATATTTAGAAATATATTACTGCGTGCGCAAGTGTAGTAGGTTTGAGAGCTGTTAAAAAGTCTAATAAATTTAATGTTCTGAGACATCATGGATTGTTATATTAGTATGAGTCATTGGATTTCCGTATGTCCTTGAATTGGTTGAGACATATTCAGTTAGATCTCCTATTTAATGCTATCCATGTTTATCTTTCCATGCAGCATTGAAACATATAGTTTTCACTCTCTGTAAATGGATCAGATCCCTTCTGGTAAGTGTTCGATGCGAGTAAAGAAATTGCACGAAAGAACGCTTCAGAATGATAAACTATTTTAAGTTTCTCCTTAAAATTATTTTTTACTTTCTCATATACGTAGTATATAGAAAATATTGTAATCGTTGGAAAATTCGAAAACGAGATTTTTGCGGAAATATCCATTTTGATGACCTCTGATTCCGAAAAATTGGTTTTTGGCTGGACGTCTGTCCGGTCCGTTTGTGCGCAGCACTCCTGACCGAATGGTAATTTTTTTTTTCATTTTTCGTATTTTGGGTAGAATTTACTTCTAACATATGCACGTGCTTTCAATTTTCTTTTTACTTGAACACAAAGGGCACTTCACATGAAGTTCAAAGTACATTTTTGAATGTCTTTCAAAAACTGGTCCAACGATTTTGCTTAAATTTTCTGTACGTAAAGTACAATTAGTATGCATTACATCCGCATTAGCGGTATTTCGCTTGAAAGTTTGGTATAGACGCAGTAAAATAATTTGTCTGCTACACATACACATTAGTTTACTGTTTTAAGAAGCTTAAATAATATTTAGCAGTGTAAATGGACCAACTTTTCGTAAACTGAAATGAAAGATATGATAATGATAAAATACATAGAACAGAAAACGCACTGCAGATACGAAAATACATCAATTTTTGCCTACAACGAAATTACATTTACACAAAATTTTACGATATTTATAAGACTAATATGTCGCTATTTGTTTTGAAATATTATTCTGAATGTTTATTTTACTTTCAAATTTCAAATAAAAGACAGTAATAAGTTCATCTAGCGACTTTGAGCATGAACAGAGCACTGGAAGACGACCAAAATATAGAGGACCACGCCAGAAATGACCCTTTCACTATAGAATTTTTTCACTCTATGCTGCAGACGGAGAAGCGTGTATGAGAAAGTATGTGCAATGGTTTTGCACCACTAGTGTTTCTTCTTATGTACAAAATTACTTGTTTTTCTTAAATGTCCGGAACTTAGTAGAATAGAGTCAGGTTGTCGTAATCTTATGTAGTGCAATTAATAATCGCTGTTTCTACATATGCTTTTATACAATAGCATTAATGAATATCGAGGTATTGAAAAGTTGAATCCATTTACTTCGTTTATGATGCTTGTAAAGATTTTTCCGATCAGTTACGAGTAAAATTAGAATTTTGAGTCTGTTAATTACAGTTTTTAGATAACGAATTATTTTAATGAGAATTCATTAAAATGTTAAATTACGAATTGGGTAAGTCAAACACTTGCAATGTCATGTGAACCAATAACACGCCAAAGCTCGTCCGTGACGTAAGAAATAAAGGATGAGATGAATCGTCCCAGTGCAAAATAGTCGCGTGAAAGCATTACAATCTGATGCATCACGTGTAGCATGCCTTGCAAAGTCAACAAGGCTGACCTCACCAAGTGCAGAGGCAGTGCGGCGAGAGGGCGNCACCTCACCAAGTGCAGAGGCAGTGCGGCGAGAGGGCGGATGACGGGATCTGCGCAAGTGCAGCGTCGTTCGCTTCTTTGTCGCCTCCAATTACCTCCATTCATGCGACAGGCCTCTTTGAATGCTGCTGTTCATAGTCTTCGTGATAAGAGCGAAAGGAATTTGATGAGAGAGGAAATGCATAGATAACTACGGACAGATGAAAATGGCGACGAATCGGGAGTGGAACGTGGGTTATGTGGCTCAATATTCGCTACCCCACCCGTTTCCTCTTAAAATCGAGGCATGTCAGTGGGAAAGGCTTTAATTCTTTTAGCGAAAAACGTTTTCTTGGCAACGCCAATGTTGTGGTAATAAATTCGAATACCTTCTTTCTGTCGATATATTTGAAAGATAAACGCCCATAAATTAATTGGGAATAGGTTTCTTGCATTTAGGACTGACTAAATTGAATAGAAGGATGACCAAAATAAATAGTTCAAATGCTCGCATAATGAAATAAATTTTTGTGGCCTGACTGCAAGAAACGTGTTCCCAACTTCTGTTGATGGTTTAAGTAGCGTGGCACGTACTCTTTTCGGTACTATCCGTGGTACTTGGAGCGGGGGTTTTTTTTTTAATTACATTCGACATTTTAATTATTTGACACTTAACAATAGTTTCAACAACACCTAAAATTTGGACATTTTATGCACCATTAGTTGCCACAACAAACAAGTAATCTATGATGATTTTTCGTAATCGATTATGTTTTTCAATTAGTTTTTTGTCTCCCGTAATAAACGTTTTTCAATCACATTCCTCAGTTTAAATTTCATTCACATCTTCTCGTGTAGGCACACAGAATGGTGAGGTGCTGATAGAAATAAATAATTTTGTTTTATGTTAGAACAATAACCTCTGACTTGTTCAGTGAAAAAGTTTGATATGTATTATGCAATAAGAGAAATATGCTAATTTTGCAATTTGGGTCATTATTCGTTTGTTATGAATTACACGGATCTATTGTTCCTCGATCCCCTTTCGACTATATGGGGGTACTCATTAAAGCCGTTAAAGACAGACATAATAACACTGAGTAAAAAACATCGTGTATTTACATAAAATACTTTGTGTGTTTAAGTCAATGAACTAAATATTCGAAACATAAATACACAAATGTGTCCATATTTTCCAGGAAAGGTGTGTAATTTCATGTGTTCTCTTACACATGAGCTCGTGAAAAATGGGATCTGTCTATTGTTGGGAACTATCCGCCAGACGTTATGATGCGCGAGTCTTCCAGTAATAAGAATTCGGTAGGTTACTATGAAAACTCAGCTTTGAAGGACTGCTGGTAACATAAATAAATCGCTATGCTCTGTTAGATTCATCCTTGAGAGTAGAGTGTTGCTGAGTTAAAAATCGTGATGACAATCCACGCGCTTCCAAACAAATAAAGAAACTTCGCATCCTTGGATTCCTTTCTTTAGCTGGCGAGAGAGTGTTGATGCCGGTTTTATTTTGCATCATGGCTTCCGTCTTAAACTTCATCCTATGGATCCGTAAATGTCTTGCCTGTCAGCACTCTTCACGTGTCTGGATAGCCATATGGCTCGAGACGATTTGATCACTTTAGGAGAGAGAAAAAGAAGTGTGGTTGAAGATTAAACAGAAAACATTGAAAGACTAATTTTGTGACGTATCACAACCGTTATATGTAAAACTGTGAAACACGTGCTCCACAATATTTCCTGATTTGATAAGTAAGGCCGAAGCAAAATTTATTTCGCTGGAGCCCAGACATTTTTCCGAAAATTAAATGATGTAAACTGAAAAGTGATTTGTCCTGAAAAAAAAAAACTCTTAAATTATGTTATTAAATAATTTTCTAACGGAACATTAAAAATATCCAGGGAAAGTGATTTAATGTAAAGTAATAAAAAATTGCGGAAAGAGTTCGGGCCATCCAAGGCCGTTCTTCTTCCCCCTGATTTCGTTCGTGTAGTTATGCCATACTTTGTAGTTCCGTATTTTCCCAGAAATGGTATAATGTATTTCAAATGAAAATAGTAATTGTTCAAAAGAAGGAAATTTTAGGGAATAATTGAATCGTAGTAATTTTATTTATGAAGTATAAAAATTGACTTTTCAACTCGTCTCCCTTCAACACTTCTTGTTTATTCCGCCCTCCTCTTCGAAAAGTGTTTTCCGTTTCAACCCTCTATACCCCCCCCCCCNTACTTTTTACATGTCAAGAATGTCCGTAGTGTGCGGGAAAGAATCGAATGCCTTTTTGAAGTCCATATACGTCATACTGACGTTTCCTTCCTTGTCCACGGCCTGAGACTGTACTTCCGTATCTATTATCAGCTGATCATTACATCCTTTTGATGACTTGTAACATCCCTTCTCTTCCTCCGTTATTATATTATTCTTTTCCAGATATGCATAGATCCTGTCTCTTATACACATCTACCGGAAGGAAGGAAGGGCCAACGTTTGCGGTTGTGCGGGGCGGGGGGGGAGGGGAGATCACGCCATCGATCCGTGGGCAAAGGGCTCCGCCTGCCTCCGCCTGGCTATCGCTTTCGAATGTCTATGCACGAGCGAGTGAGCGCCCGGTTGCTATCGAAAGGTACCTGCACTGGAATACTTCAGCAGCTTCAATGGAGGAGGTCTTTATAAAGAACACGTGGACTCACTCTTCCAATACAGAAATCCTCCGATGACCTCATGCTGGGTGTCAAGTTTGACCTTTCTGTAGGGTGGCTCACGCAGTTTCTGTGTCTCGTGAAATCGGCAATTATTCATCATTCACCTATTGAACCGAGAAAATCACGGAATCTCTTCGAAGCAATGAAAGATGATGGGAAACCGATTCACGACGATAATCCACTCTGACCAATACTCGATCCCGTGACCAGCGGAGTCAGAAGCACGGAGGACTCTGTTCAGTGATCGGTGACATAAATGTATTCGGGAAAATTTAATGTAGTTTATCACGTAACAACAGCTGCTTTATTTGTGTGATAGAATATAAAAGGTCGATTTGCATTTAGTGTGTTTCTCATTTGAATTGACGTAGAGCGCGTCTTAGTCAGTGAAGGCTAGCTGTCAGTGTGATTGGAAGCTGTCTCTAAAAAGGCAACCACGTTTCCTGTTGTCTAGATTCATTTTATAATGTCTAACATATCTGTCGCCTAGCCAAGTGTAGCTAATAGAGCTTCGCATTTCTAATGAGGAAACAGCTTGCGTTTGCCTGATAAGGGCTTCTCATTTAAATATTATTGGAACGAGTGGCAACATTTACAAATTTGTCGATTCGATATTGCGGTAGCTTATGTGATATTTTTCTTTATTCGTGTTGTGCGATGACATCTTGTGACACGCGAGAAAAATAAATCCGTGCTTAATGTCAATCGGTCTTTATTTATTTGCACGTGTTTCAAGATCACGCCATTAGCATATTTATTTCTTAAAGGGGAATAGAGATCGTTTATAAATCTATTTTAAACATTTATTTTCAGTTTTCGTCTTTGGGAAAAGATTGAACGAAGATTTTACTATTTAAGGTTTGTTAATTTGAACCAGATTCTCTTTATTTTAACAATTTAATACGTGTAACGTATCAAAGTTGATTGCTCTTCCTGTCATTTTAAATAATGTTCGTTTATCCTTGACAACATAACCAACGTCCTTAGTTGAGTAGACCATCCATATGTTACCTTATTCTTTGTCATTTATCCCTTGCAATAGTTATCCTTTGTTTATCTGCACCAGTTACGAGTGGAAAACAAAGCGGAAATCTTAAACATCGCTAGCGGAGCGCTCCGTATTCGGAGTCAGTCGGTTGTTTTTCTTGTTCCCGTGGGCGTCAAGCTGACCAGTTAGCGACGGGATGCGAACCAATAACCCCGTTCCCACGTGTTCGCTATTCCTCTCGGTATCATGGCATAGAACAAGTGGATTCTAGAACATAACATTAGTAGTGAAGAATCTATAATTACGACGCTGCAATTTACATTCAAAGATGTATAATTGAACATTTTTATTAGCAGTTTCCTAATATTAATTTACTGATAATTAGAGATTACATTAATTGTTGTGAATTTACCGTGAGAAAATTATATGAGAAATAGCGGGATTAACCTGGATCGATTGGAGGCTTACTATTTTCTGAGACTTAACACACTATATCCGCGAGTGTCATGTAATATATGAGAGCCGTTCAACGTTGTGTTCTAAACACAAAAGATGGTTACTAAAGCTTACTATAGTTGGAACTTTATAACATCCTTCTGTAGCAGACATAATTGACATGCAGTAATGACAAGATAGGTTGAATAAACGAAAAATTGAAAATTTATGTAAGATAAATATTAATAATGAGAGTAAATATAATAACTTGAGGGTTCGTGAAGATGAGTTTTCTTTCCTTTTTGAGCAAATAGGCGCCCTCCCCCTCCGGTGACTCAGGGGCTAGCATGCTTGCTGAGCACCAAGACACTACCGAAAAGCAGATCCTGCTTCTTCTATCCTCCTCCAACTACTACTAGTATCACTAACTCACTACTACTGACGACTCCTACTAACCCCTCCACGTGGGCCAAGTTGTTGGTAAATCCAGCTTACCGGCTCACCTACTAACAATAACCCTACTACCCACCACCTTTCTCCATCGCCCCGTGTAGATGAGTTTCAATAGCATACTACATTTCTCATTTACAAATACTACAATAGCCACCCTCAAGCTTGTCGGAGAATGTCTATCGGACTTCGAGTGGACCGCTGTATCGTGATTCCTGCTTTGTTTGCGAGCGAACAAGATACCGAACTGCGCCATGGTGACATCAGTCGATGTAATAACCTTCCGCGTTCTTCCTGTGTTAACACACTTGAATAAGTGGGTCTCTTCGACACAACACATTTCTTTGGAGCATCAACTCAGATATTCCTGTGGTGAGGTTTATAATACTGGCCTGATTCATCCCCACGGGAGATGTACAAGATTTATCCACGTTATGTAAATTACAATCTTGAAAATTTTTGCTCTAGTTTATTAATATTCACTGCTAGTTTACCTTCTGTCAGCAAACGTACGTGAAACGACGTTTACCTGCGCCATACGTACTTGTTTTGAACAATCGGCAGTTTGATTAAGTAATTTCATAATCCTTATTAGTTCGGATGAACAATATTTCCTGGGAACAAAAGGATAATGTGTGATGTAACGCCGCCTGTTCCCCTATCTTTCAAACATACATTATTGAGAGCTTTATCGTTGGGTACTGACTTGAAAGAGATGTGATATGAAAAGTATAAGAGACAGAGTTAATGAGGACACGAAATGATAGAAATGAGGTCGTAATTTGGGGTCAGTGTTTTAAATATTCCTAGCCATTCATTAAAGCGATATGCTTCGCACGACTACGTAAATAATATGTCGTAAATTGAAATAATTTCCTCTATAAGGATATTATTTTACATATGTAAATAACCAATACTAAGGTAAAATCCAAAAGGGAAAATGAAATGAAACGAATTAGATCTCCACACGCGTTGAGTGCTGAACCGCGTGATTGCCGGGTAGTCCACACATGCAGATAGTCAAGTGCTTTGTGTGGACTGAGCTGGTAAAGCGAAATCACTTTTATTTGTACATTGTTCGCGAATTTCGTTCGTCTGGTGTCACGTAGATAACCTCCAACGCTCTGTCTCGCATTCAATTTTATTATCTCGACATCAATCAGGCGTGAAGTGTATGAATGCGATATTCCCATTTGAATAACACATCTTTAAAATTATGTCATATTGTATGTATTGTTTTAGTTCTGTGATTTGAGGCACAGCTTAAGACTAAATAAATTGTAAATATAGATATTTGAAATGGAGATGCTTATGGGTACGTTGTAATTCACTTTTCGTGATAACTCCCATGATGGGTTCCAATATGGGCCACCTATTGTGATACCATTGTGAAATTCTCGACATTGTAATAATATTTACTTAAATGTGTACTTTGCCTAAAAATTGAAAATAAAATTATTTTTATGTTTTGAATTTGATATGTGTGCACATAATCACTGCACAGTACAATTATATCAAAAATATTTGTTTTCTCCCCGGCGTATTTAGTTGGTTGTGGGTTCCTCTTAAAATCAAGAAGGGATTTGCAAAGAGGATCATATCTTATTTCGTTTGTAATGGTCGCACATGAATAGCAGTGCGTATCTTTTCAGGGAAAAGTAAAGGCATACTTGACGTATTGTTCTTATGGTAGTACATTTTTAAACACAAATTTATTTTTTTTAATATTTGAATTGTATAAAAGATTAGGAATGTTTTTACGCTTAAACTTTATGTAAGTTCGCATTATCTGACATGAGTTTAAGTGTTCCTTCATAGACTAGCGATCGAGTATTTTCCACGCGCTTTTTCTGGAATTATCCCTTATGTATTTGCATCTGATAATTATGCATCGATAAGAACACTAGGATAAAGACGTCATCTAAATAAACTGGACTATTCTCCGTAGATTTCCGCCTTCCTCCGTTCGATACCCCCCTGACCCCCCGCAAAGAAATATCGTCTTCGTCAAAATATGCGATCCCCACTCCATACAGAGTCCATGCGTCTAGCACGCGGTGCACTCTTATCAGCGCGTCCGCCCGTCCGCCCAGTCCGTCTTTCGGTCATCGGCATTGAGTCGCTTCTGTCTGCGTCCTCCGCCTGCGGCTGGCGCGAACTAGCGTGGAAACGGCGTTGCTCGTGGAACACCCTCTACCTCGAGGGACGCCCAGTCTGAAGAAATACGCGCTGCACGATGTTGCGAAGACTGGTGCACACGGAACTCCTGCACGTAAGTTGGTTGTTCCTCTAGATCTACCGTAAAACCTCTTTAGACCAGCATTCTATAATTTATAATGTTCTATAATCTGACATTACCGTATCCGGCATTAGTAAAACTACCATTTTCGAGTAGTGCAACTTCCTTGACGTTTGCAAATCTTCCTGGCCGTTGTCACTATTGTATTTTTTAAAATTTGTCTATACCAGTGCTGTTCAACTTATCTTAGCCTCGGACAGGTACGGGGTGGGGTTTAACTAAATGTTACAAGACGAATAAAAGTAATGCGTAATATTTATTTATTTGTAACCGATAGTTTAATTCTCATCAACAAATTTCTGTTATTTGAAGCTGAAAAAGTTAAATAGCATATTTAGTTTTAGAAAATATTTGTAATATTTAGTGTTTTAATTAAATGTTGTCATATTGTAATGTATGGCGGGGTAATTCGGAACACAGTTTTCTCTCATCGGATATACCTCGTCAAATAATTCTGACATCGTAGACTTATGACACAAAGTTTGACTCTCCAGTATTTAATGAAAATATGAAGTAAAATGTATTATATGACTCGTGGGACATAAAAAATGTTTCGTGGGCCGCTAGTTGAACTATACCATTAAATTGTTTATTGTAAATGATTATATGCGTAATTTACAATGCAAAATTTAATGCGTAATTTACAGTGCAATGACAAAATTTTAAAATTTACATAGTGGTAAGGGTGCTTTCAATGAAAATAACCTGAAAATAGAATATTGGTTGTCGACAGTTATCTATTTGTTTTTTATACTTCACAATAGTGACATATTATGCGAGGAAGAGTTACGGAGAAGTTACTACTTCGAGTCATAACGGTTAATACTCGTGTGCTTTTCCGGCTCCAGCTGATTGATTCCTATATCGTCGAGAAACTAGGAACTCCGATCCGTAAATCGCGTTTGGTTTCCATCGTTGTCCTGAACAAATTCAATTTTGAAAAACTTCGTTGTTTTTAGTCGATGTTTCTGCCAGTTCCTTTGCTCTCGACGGATCATCGCGGATCTCAGTGGAGAGTGATTTACTTCCGGAACGACCATCCTTCGCCAAATGTTCCGATGAGTCGAAGACGAGAACTTCGCGATGTATGGAAGGAATTCCGAGGTGGACCCACGGGAGTCACAAGTTGGGCGTGAAGATGGAAGTGTACGTGCTCGGATCGTATCTTTCCTTGCTT
The DNA here is from genome assembly GCA_002313205.1 of Laupala kohalensis. Lineage (NCBI taxonomy): Eukaryota > Metazoa > Arthropoda > Insecta > Orthoptera > Trigonidiidae > Laupala > Laupala kohalensis. The sequence goes on from NNCF01129054.1 coordinate 615,509, forward strand.
AGATTTATGGAGAAAGATTTCGTGCGTTAAAGCGATGGCGAGGAGTATTAAAGATTTACCTTAAAGAGAAAATAAATAACCTAAGTTTCGAAGTTTCAAGAAAGGAATTTTAACTTGGAAGAAGGGCTACACATTGCATACCAATCTGTATCTGATTACCTAATGTTCCCTGCGATCTTTCTCTGGTTTCCTTACATTTCTGAAGGACGTTTTTATGATACTCGAAAAATTTCTATAGAAATTTCAAAGCGATTATTTAGCTAACAACATCCTTCATAAGAATAAGTTTTCCGTAATTCTTCTCGCGAGTTTTACGGTCCTACTATTCCTCATTTTTCGCTCGCGTCATTGTCACGTAGGTTGTATTCGATGTTAAGACTTTTTTTAAAAATTAAGTATCATTGATTAATTGGGACTGGGTCGATTTATTTAATCGTTATAACCTCGTCAGACTCCCCTCTTTATTATAACTCTGCAACCATTATTTTTATGCTTACTTATTTATTCTTTGTGAAAGACTCCAATCAAAGGCAGGAAATGGGGTGGGGCGGGATGAATGGAGAAGTGTTGAAGGGTGCTGTGTATGGGTACGGGGTGCCCTCGACCGCACAGCCGGCGCACCGATGATCCTGGGGACGAAAGCAGTCACGGCGGCAGCGGCGCCCACATCTGGGTCGCCACTCATAGGGGCTCCCTGTCGAAACTGGATCCAGTTTTTTTTCTCTCTCCACTCTGTTGAGGAAACACTCGCTTTCGACACCAGAAAAGAACTGCGGAGCGTCTCTTGGGCACACAAATACACACCGTGTTACTCACGAACTGAAAGGGAGACGATCCTAGTCAATTGACGTCCTTCCGGGTCTTAACGGAGGAATTGAATTACCACAATATTGGGTTAAAAGAAAATATGTACAGAATTGAAGAGAAGTTTAAAAACATGAGATGTTGAATTTTTTTATCACTTTTTGTCAGTAAAAAATTATTTTTATTTCAGTAGAACCAACCCACCATTGTAACTAGAGAAATGATTATTCCTACTGGCATATTTTACTATAATATTATATATATATATATATATAAATAAATNATAAGTGAATCATTGATTACTAATTCCAGTTTTCTGGCGTTTCGAAATAACGCTTCTGATAGTTTATCGCAGTTTTGAATAGGTGTATGAATAAGGATGATGAGGAACTTTCCGCGCGCGAAGTGTATTTCCTTGCACGAGGAATTTTCCGTGTGTTGATCTGATAACTGCCTTGTTCTCACGGTTTCGTTGGGAAGTCAACGGTCGGCAGATCAGGATTCTTGAGCTCCAACGTCTCTCCTTAAAAAAAAAAAATTTCCGGTGAAATGAGTGTGTGCGACGCAGTGTGGTTAGTGGTTTGACCGGTGAACCCACGAGAGTAATCAATTGCCCAGCAACAAACTCCTGTCAGGAATCGAATCGGAATCTATTTGCGTACGAACAAGTCTTGAGGATATGTTTCTTCTCTTTTAATTTTATTTTGAAAACTATTATTAGCAGTGATCTGCTTTACTAGTTTTCTATATACTATTTAAGCGGGATATAATAACAAAAAAAAATAATTTCAAAAATTAAAATAAAATTTACATTAATATTCGTGTGAGGTCATCTCGTAAGACCTCCTAACGTACCTATACTGACGTGAGGACGTGTCGTGAGAGACCTATAGAAATTTAAAACAAAATAATAATAATAATAATAATAATAATGCTTGGATTCTACTTATATTGCCATTTTATTTTCGTTAAGTTAGGGAGGTTCGCATTATTGATCCTTTTATTTTCTTCGACACATTTACCGAAATTAAATATTGGGAGAGAAGGGATCTTTGAAGACCGGAGAAATGAGGAAATGTGTATCTGTATAGGCAACGTGGTATCAGATAATACTTGTTTTACCGAATTTCCTTTCTTTTCAGAACCCGTTTAAATAAAATTTTCGTTTCCAAATAAGCTTTATTGTTTATTACCATTTGTAAACGCTTTTCCTTTTTGCTTTTGTTTAAACAAACTATGAAATACAGTTGGGAATGACAAAAACAAAATTTCATTGATGTAATTGATTGATGATTTTTTGTTATTTATGTACAATTTAAAGCGAAGTTTCTATTAAATTCAGCCTTTGTATATTATGTTTTGCAGAATACGTTGAAAATGTTACTATGTTTTGAAGTTGAATGATAAAAGATTCCATTTGTTATTCAGTAAGCTGTATACTCCGATGCGTATCAATTTATTCTGAATTTGTACGAACACATTAACATTTGCAACTGATAACTTAGTACGGCTGATAACTTTCAGTGTGAAGTTCGCAAATTCGATATATTTTTATCGTTCGACCTCGGGTGCTCCGGGCAGCATGCTCCAAGTCACAGTTTAGTGGAAGAGCAGACCTAGACCTCGTGGACTGAACCTCGTCAAAAGACATTAAATAAATTAATAAATATGCACTTGTGGCGATCGATCTGTGCGGAGTACCTGCTACGAGCCTGAACACAAACATTGCCATCGCACGAGACAAAAGTTTATGCTTCTTATAGTTGGTCACAAGTTACAGTTCCAGTAGGTTAAATTTTGGTATGTCTAGCTTTCATTCGTGTCTTCAGGAACACTGTCTCAAACGGGTACCAGATTATCTATGATGTTTATTCCGATATTAAGTCAATGTTTTTAGAAAAGTGTCCCCGCTAGTCTCTTGCCTAAAGTAACCAAGGTCGTGTCCACAAATGCGGCTGCCGCACTGTAGATTGTAAATACGCCAAGTCGGCAGACACATTTCGCTGACGGTGCGGAGATTCGTAGGCGCGTGCGCATCACCCGAAGAGACAGTGCAGGGCAAACACGTGTCCACTTGGCGCTTCCTCTGTATGAGGGCGGACGGGCGTCTAAGAAATCTCGGAGCCGAAAGGAGGGCATCTCTGTGGAACCAAGGCTATCGCGGAGTCACAGGGGGAATCCTCGAGCAGCTAAAATTAAATAATCAACTAACACCAGCGCCCTGTACTCGATAGCTTTTGTGACTTGCCAAGTCCGATAACGGTATTGGGGTGCTTGGGTCGAAAAAATTGATAGCACATGCTTTTATTCATTTTAGCACGTGATGTCATATTCCATTCAAAACGTACATTTGTATTTGTGGAGTAAATTGATTGTAGTCTAATGGATATTCGCATGGCGTTGCTTAATAGGAGTCAGTTGAAGTCGATATAATTCAATGCAATGGACTGAATTCATTCTATGATTCTCTAGATCTATATGTATTTCTTCTCGGTATTTATTTCTTTGTTCATAAAGTTAGATAAAATACTTTAGGCATATTATTATTAGCAAATATTTATATTTGTGCGTTTAGTAAAGCTTGATAAAAATGAAATTACCCCCGTAAAGTAAGATTGGTGACTCTAAAATATGCTTTACCTTTTAGGAAACAAGTTGAGAGCGTGTGGTCACTTATAAAACAAATACAAAGTATAAATAAATTGATGGAATTTGGCACATATTTCTCGAATGAAAATTCTTGTGCTTATGTCTTAACTGACGTATTTCAAAAATGCATATTTGATCGGAATTGATGTGATGGTCCCTTGTTTGCTTCCGGAGAGTAAATTAGTTTATTGTCCACGTGGTCATACGCAGTTTGTAACTGCTTTTTTGACAATAAATATATTTATAGTAAGAGTATTTCTAGTCGTCACACACTTTATCGGTTTCTTCTTACCTCTATTCGTCTATCTTGCTTCTTCATTCATAACTTCTTCGTCTGTTCTTTATTTCGTGTAACCTTTTATTGCCTTCGACTCTTTCTTGTGTTTTTCTTTCTCTTTTTGTGTGGATCCTGGCAACGATGCGAGACAGTGATCCTCCACCCTTATCAACTCGTTTCTCCAGAAGAAAGTAACATTCATTTCTTGTCTGTATCTCCAACGTTTTTATCAAGCCTCTGAATGTTTTCTTCTTTATGTGAAATGATTTTTTTCCCAATGTATTCCCTTCTCATATATACTTGGGAGTAGATCACGTATGAATAATATTTTCTCATCTTTCATCTTATAAATTATAGAACTGATTGATCTTGTAAAATTATTTTCTGATGTATAGGGTTTCGTTTAATAGCTCACAAAAGTATGATCATTATCTTAAGATTTACGATCATTCAGAATATTGTATGTTAGAAAAATCGACCGTTCCAAATTGTAAATAATGAAATAATATTGCGTTTGGTGCGTAAGAATTATGTAGTAAAGCAGGAAATTGCATAGTGTCACAATCTCAAATTCACTTTAATTTTGAAATGCCCATTATAACTGGCACGTATTTACAAAATACTTCTTAGCTACAAAAGGTAAGGAATGGACGGTTCCTGACATTTTCAGTATAATTAGTAGCCACAAATTAGTTCATATACCTTTGTGTGGGTGCGCGAATTTTGTTTTAATGAACTTGGCGTCTATGCCATTCACAGCTTCATTATCATATCCTGAGGGTATGCCTTCTGAGGTCGTTAGTCTCGAATGAAATTCATCGCTTGGTATCTCATCTACTGATGACTCTGAGATACGGACATTGCTTTAAAAGTATTAAATTTTAATTCATTTCAATCTTGTCGTCAACGGTAGTTCGGCACATTGGTTTTCTTCAGTCCTCAAATTTTGACAAATTAGACATAAAAATATATGAATATTTGCATTATTTTTGAGAACCCATTCTTTTTAACTCGGTAGAAAGCTGCTTTACACTTCCGAAGACGTCATCTCGAATATTTTTTCGGTGATAATATTCGATTACTTATATTCACGTTTTCCACTGGCCAACTACTGAGACAAATGATTTTTGTGATTTCCACTCTTCGAATGCTGGAGTACAACATATTTCAACGGGTTACAAATCTCGCTCTATCCATGCTTTCCTCTTTGCGTGCGCCCTGGTCATAATGTCCGCGTATGTAACAAATGTGGAGACACCACTATCTTTTATCTTTGAATTGTATTTTTCACTCTACATGGAAAATCGTAAAAATTTAACGACCAATCGACGTATTGATAGTTACCGTGTCAACGAGTTAATTTAATTCGTCAAGCAAACATAAGTAGCACACATTCTTTTCCCGTCTTGATATTTATTCCTTATCGCTAAAAATGTTGATGTCAACTTGTTTATGCATTCGTTTCAAGAAAGGGAAGTGTAGGAATGTGAGTGTAAGAAAAACAGTAAGTGAGACAAGTGAACGTTATAGTAGCGAAGTATTCGAGATAGTAATGAACATGTGGGTAGATATACCGGGTTCACTAATACACGTAGTCCATTGTGGCCTGAGACAAAAAGAGGACGAGAGAAAAATGTAAGGAGTTATCCATTACAAGCGTTGAGTTGTGTCATCACATGTGTCTGGGACGAGGGGAGGCAGCTTCTGCATCCGGGAGAGCGGGAACGGAGCGCTTTTTATGTCTTTCGGTCGAGAGCTCCCTCCCTTCAGGAGAGTCGATGCACGAGTGGCTTCTTGTACCAACTGTTGCAGTTCACCCACGCCACTTACTTCCATCCACTAGCCATGGCAGGCATCGTAAGGGTTCACTTATTTTAATAACCCTCTTTGCTCGGAAGAAGAAAAAAAGATCGAAATTTTAAAAAATGGTTTACATCAAAATATACAAAGATATCCGGATTTCGAAATTCACGTAGCTTCCGTTAAATAAAATATTGGGTGGGCGGAATGAAATCACACGTACAAGGTACAAAGCTTAGTTCGAGATGATTCTGAAACTCTTTTTTTCCACTTCTCTTCGCAGATCATGGAGATAATGTCGAAATCGTTATTGAAAGGAGCCTAAAGAGAGGTACAACACAAACCGACGTTCCAAATTTTAAAGAATATTTCATTAATTCTTAGGTTGGTTTGTGGGACAGGAGAATATGTTTAGAACATCTTTTTATCAGTGAATAAAATTTAAGTAGTCGTGTATTGGTGTGTACCCTTCTGTAATACTGCCTACTGTATTGTGTATTTATTAGTTTGGAAGGAAGGAAGCAATCATTTCAAATGTACTGTATAATATCCATACTGTTTTGTATATTTGATTTATTAGCTTCACACTACGAAATAACTTACAAAAAGTAATTCTCGAAGAGAAATTTAGCGCCGAATGTTGACAATCCCGTGAAAGTAGAATAGGCTTCTACAGAAGTCGATGCGTGACTATCTGGTATTCTCTCATGGTTACAGAGTTCTATTCTTAGCTGGTGAAGGGTGGCTTGCGTGTGGATAGATACGACTCAGTGAAATGAACAATTTATCTGTTAGCATCCGATTGATCTGAGTGAAACGTTTAAACTAGTGTTCTTTGTGCTTTTTAATATTGAGGTTGGGAGCATCGAAGAGTAAAAAGTCGTACATTCTTGTCCTCTCGGTGATATATCCTCGCGTCACCCTCGACATGTTGCAGAAGATTATTTTCTTGTTCAGTGTAAAGCATAAACCATCCTTCTATTCCTCTTGGTATTCCCACTCACATCCGGGCATCGTCCTCCGCACCCTGCACCACCACCACCATCATCATCATCTCCCCACTACCTAACCCTTCGCTTTCTACGCAAAGGGATCTCCTTCTTCCTATCTTGACTCAACCCTTCTCGGGTTCCGCCTCATAGGAGTTCCCAGGGACTTGAGTTACTCATTATTTGCACTCGAAAAGTCTCAATCAATTCGTTATTGTAGAGTGACGGAACAAAGGCTTTTTTTCTTTTCAGAATTCGGTTTCCTCTGGGAAAATTCGTTTATTCAACTTTCAACACGTTCAATCTTCTCAGACACAACAGTTTTAATTGAAAAAGAAAATAAACTTTATGTCGTCCTTTGTATTCTCAGGGTTTTTTTCTTTCCAACGAATGAGTTGTTCCTTTCTGAAGCAATAGGTTTATAAAAGAACATATTAAGAAATACGACGTATATAGGTCGTTTCTTTTATATGTTAAAATGATAGAAGAAATTAATTTTTACAAAAGAAAGCTACGATCGTTGACAAGTCCTTATGTTCATGAAGAAGAACTATCCTCATTAAGAATAAAACATGGTTTTGTGCAATCATTGATTCCAAATATTGTTTGATGACTTAATGCCTTTTCGTGCGAAATGAATTTCTCCAACCTCCAAGAATGACATGAAGGATTTTCGAGGGCAATGAATATTCCTTTTTTTAAGCGTAGGAACGAAGTAAAATGGATTTATTCTGTGAAAAGAACACTCGACAGCTTCATTGCGCGATTCAGGCTAAGTGCCACTCTGGTATATATTATCTTCATAAGAACGAGGCTCTTGTAAAATAACAGTGCAAGTCTTTTTTGATGAAGAACAGAATGTAAAGACGATGGGTAGAGAATTTACCTTAGTGACAAATCTCTGCACAATTTCACTTCTCTTATGGTTGCCGGAGCGACAGAAGTTTTACAAACAACCTTCCGGTTTATCACCAGCGACAATTTTTAAATCTGTGATCGAAGTTATGTGCGCATTCAGTAACTTTTTAATGAGAGTAAGAAAAGTTTGGAAGAAGGTCAGTTAATCCCAAACTCGAATTCGGTAACGCTACTCTCAAGTCCAGGGGTATGGTGCAGGGAGATATCGTTTGGACGTAAGGTAATCAGAGCAGTAGTAGACAACAATGTCAACAACAAACAAGAAGTTAAATTTAGTAACAAAATACATCAGTAGGATACATGGGCTTTATGTTCTTGGATGTACGCCTTGCCCAAGACGTATTAACATGGGAAGATGGTGATCCATATTTACTATGGTTCACCTTCCTCATTCTACTAATTCCCTCCCTCTCTATCCGAATTCGTGCGCTTCCTGTTAGTGTCAGGTTCGAGTTGCCGAATGCGTATCAGCCTGTCACAGATACTGTTCAATGTTGTTTGTTACTCATCCTCAATTCCCTTTCATCCCCTTTGCAGACCTCGTATTTCTTATGAAGGTCTCGCCTGCGGATGTCGACCCCGCATGTCCTTGCACCCGCCTATTGCTTCCTGTCTTCTCCTGTGGTTTTCTCAACAGGTGCTTCCTTCCACTCAATACCATCTCTCTTTCTCTTCCCCTCTCCTCTTCCACCCTTGGCTTCGTTCCATCATGCACTTCTAGAGACCCTGGGATCGAACCCACGCACCGACCACCGCTCTCTCTCTCTCTCTCTCTTGTTAGGGATAGCCAACTTCTCTATTCTTTATTGAGGAAATATGTTTCTTCTTTTTACTCGCAGAACTTGTGTGTAGGCTGAAACGATCGGTTAATGTAATACATTTTTACGTAAAATGTGCTGTAAAATAGTTTAATACTTATATAATGCACTTATCGTAAAGAAAGCATTTTCATTATTTAAATATTTGGTAAAAAAATGAGCTTCTGCCGATATGCGATGAGTAAAATGAAAATCGTTATGTTTTAAATATATTTTATTCTTACGCTTGGCATATAATCATAATACTTAACGAAATAATCTCCCCCACATTCAATGTATATCAGTCAGCACATCCGAGGTATCTTATTTCCGACACAGTGTAGAGTAATCCTTATTTGATTGAACGATATTTTCGGTTACAGTGAATTTGGATCCTAGCAAATACTTATTATGGTTTAGTAGGGTATGGATTTCTAACGCAAATGACGTCTTATGTATGTTCCTCCAGATGTTCCCAACATATTTGATCGCATATGTAGGTGGTTCTTCCCTTTCTTGATGGCGAGGTGTTGCCAAAGTCCTGAAACTAATCCTACAATTCTCGTTCTGTTTCACTAATGCTTTATGATTCTGCTTGGATTGTGTTGATAATCGAGGGTTAGTGATTGTGGTAAAGAACTGTCGAATTGAAAAATATAGCGATTTGTTGATGTTGTTCCAAGTTTGCTCTTCTGAATATAACTAATAAAGAAACGCGACCCGAGTTTTTCTAGCAGACAGTGTGTCGTGAAGTCTCCCATTAGAGACGAAACGTAGTGTTGTTTTGTATGTTTAGAAACCAAATTGTTTTAAGAAATTGCGACACGCGTATTTATTTTTTAAAATTTTGATTCAAAATTAAACTCTGCTAAAAACCTCGGGATGTTTTACTTTATTAGTTATTAGTAGAAATGTCACCTATCGGTACTATACTCTCGTCTTGTATTTGCTCTGTTGTATATTTGTATTAATGAAAAAATAGGTCACATCCTAATTAGATCACATCCACGTTAAAAAAAAAAACTCATTTAGCAAAAACCGGTCCTGTGGGGTGATGCAACTTGGTGAAGCGATAAGGCTCGTTGATTTCGAGAAAGAGTTGCAGTGAAAGAAAAAAAGAAGATATCACATTCCGGTGGAGTTGCCGCGTGGTAACGTTGAAATAAGAACACCGCTTGTTAAAAGAGAATGGAGGGGTGATAAACTGATATATTACCTGTACATTGCATACAATATTACGAGAATATATTTTAATGTTCTCTCACCTCACTGGGCTGGAAGACAGATAAAACTTCAGCAACAGTAATGCTTAACTTTCCGTAATGTCCGTCTTTCTCTGCAACTCTGTCTCTTCCACACTGAAGCAAAACAACAGCACAACGCTTTCCGTCTGACGTGAATCCTGGAGTGGGCTTGTTGAAATAATCCCATTGCTTTTATTTTCTTTCGTGGGCAAAGCCTCAGTTCATGTTGTAAGATAGTGTTAGACCTATCTCACATTTGGGTTTTAAACTTATGTTAATGAGTCAATTTGTCCCAGTTAAATTTTATATTAATTTTCTTCGTGGTAATAGGACAGGAAGAGCTTTGCTTTAATTGCTTTAATTTCCATTATATTACTTATCAAAGTGTCAGATTTTAATAACGATTATTAAATATTATTTTCTATGTTATTACTAATTTCTTAAATAACTTATCTATAATAAGTAAATGGTAGATGTGGTCGTAGAGGAAAGAAAAGAAGTAGAATGGAATGGTTTAGACAATGAGTAGTTTGGAAACGGAGGAATTTTTTTAATAGGGCTCTCTATTCTGAAGCTTAAAGCCCATATTCACATCAGAATTGTATAAAGGCAATGGATTCATTCCGAAATTTCTATATTGTAATAAAAGTATTTAATCTATATAAAATAATTTAATTTCCCATTTCTTCATTAATTATTCCCACGAATTTCAACATATTTAAAATATTTTAATAACGAAGTAAACATCTACTTTAATTAACGTCCATTATATAATTAAATTAAATAAATTCAAGACTTACGACCTTTAACGGACGGCTGGAAGGCGAGCTTTAAATCACAAAATATATCTTGTCTTGTTATAGGTCTTAAGTCTTTTTTTAATTAAATCACAAAAGATATACTGTTCATCCGTTAAAGGTCCTGGTATTTATGTAATTTAAACGCCAATGAATTTTTGACGGGGTTTTCCGAAAAAGAATTCTGATTAAGGGTCTGATAAATGCATTTGCCATTTCCTCCCGTTGTCCATCCCTGAGTGTCGGAAGCACGTCGTGGTTGCAACAACGCTCTCGTCACAGACGCCTCGCGTCGCCGCGCGGCGGTCGGCCTTGATGCGTTGCCAGCATCGACGCGTTGTCGCATGCGACGTCCCAGCAGCGATTGCCTCCTCAATGCCATTACCACACTGTAAACACACAGGCGTCACCTTTGTTTGGCGCCAAGCGACATCAAAACATTACTGTTCTCCCGTGTATTTAGATGGATTATTTTGCCATTTACACATGTCATATGGCGCTACATTAAAAATAATAATTGCGAGATATGTTTGAATTACCCTGGCTGGAGTCAGATATGGAGAAGGACGCTGAAAGTTTATCTGGATAGCAGCATTCAAATGCATGGAATTTTATTTTTTCCTCAACGCCCAGGCCTACTCAGCCAGCAGTAAAAAGAATACCGGGTCCATCCAGGGGATCAGAGCGGTCGGAGCTTGATGTGTCACGAAATCACAGACCTCTACTGCATGTGACCGTCAAAATGTCTGTGCATGTAAGGGCACGTTTTCAGTCAACCCCGGTTGTCTAAATCTTCTTTTTATTCCTTCCCGCGAGAATTTGTATCCTTATCTTTATATGACAATGTCAGAGCGCATTTACAAGCACTACCGTCTTAATTTGAGTCTTATTGATGCATATTAAATACCTTACTTCATTTACTCGATGCATCACAAGTAATTCATCTCTTTTATCTATAGATCACCGGACATTTGCGAAAGTTGTTTTACTTCTTCTGTAGTGAGATGCATAAATCACAAACCCTTTGCGCTCGACCGCCATGTTTGTACATGCTCTTATGGATTTCATACGAGTCCTGAGAATTGCTTGTACTTACTGCTTTATTAACTGATACATATAAATTAAATCATATTTATTCTTCGTTATTATTTATATTGTTGTGCTTTAAAACAATTAGAATAATAATAAAGAAAACAGTTACACATCTTCGTTATTTGACTAACGTCGAGTGCTGTTCCCAGCTTAAGAGATTTCAATATAAAAGAATATATAAATCCATCTCGTGTGGACGCTTGTACATTTACAGCCCAACATGTCTCGCAGGAAGTTAAAGTAGCGTGTGAAGCGTTTTGACGTATCATTTTACTGCACGTTTACCCCTTGACCCGCTCGAGCGCAGTGCGTGGGTTGCTCTCGCGACAATCTTTATGTTCGAAGGAAGTTGTGGTCCTACCCGTGTCGTGCGTTGGCAGTCTGATTGGATAGAAATGTGCGAGCTTCCCTTGTGTTATTGCCTCTCAGATTTCTGAACGTATTTCTCGATGTACATCAAGTGGTTAAGATACGTACCAGCACGCGGCGAGTCAGATTCAAAGGTTGCCATAAGATCGTGTATTCTTAAGACATGGCAAGCCGAATGGCGAAATTGCACCTTCAAGCTGAGGAAGGTAAAAGACTTCGTTAAGACCTGGTCGTCTTCATCCCGTTCGAACAGACGTGAAGAAGTGATCCTCACACGTCTTCGTATTGGCCACTGCTCAATTACCCATGGTCATCTCATACGCGGTGAACCTCCTCCATCTGTGAGACTTGGAATACAACACTTTCTTCTGGAGTGTCTCAAATGTAGTACCAGCCGACGGCGACACAATCTGCCCAACAGTTTGGACGTTATGCTTGGGCAAAATGAACCGATTTGGATTCGCCTTTTTAAATTCCTCCAGTAATGTGACCTTTGGCACCTTATTTGGTCTTTATTTGTATGTCATTATTGAAATCCACAAACGAATCGGGGTTCCTCCCACAAGTTCTCGGGAGGGTTTGGATTTAAATCCTTCTCTCTTTTTCCTTTTCTTGAACTTGACATTTTCTCTCTCTAAATTTTCATCTTTCTTTGTTTTCGGTTTTTATATTTTTTTAGGAAACTGTTGTCTCTTTTTTCCTCTCTTTTTATGTTTCGACTTATTGTAATTCAGGAGGGTTTTAGTGGGTATGGTCGAGTCATTCGGCGAGTCCTACACGCGGGGAGAGTCATGTTGGCTCTCCCTAGTGCGTTGCAGCATTTTCCCTACCTGTACAAAAATGTTAAGGTTCTAATGACCTCGATGTCGGCGAGCCGTAAAGCCCAATATAAAAAAAAAACGATGCGAGTCTAACCACTCAACGTGCCTGGGATCATTCACGTTAAATGCATGCTCAATATTGTAAATTGTGTTTCTGGAAAGAAAATGTTGGATATGCATAGCTCGACTTTCCAATTACGAAGCGTACTCTGCGTGACCCCATCCTGTCTGGGTTTTTCTCCGGGTTTCCTTCGCGCATTGATGGATTTATACATAGACGGAATGTCATTAATACTGTTGTTGTTATTGATGTCTAATTTTTACTGATTTGAATAGCTACAATTTATTGTGGGAATAATAAATAGACCACCGCACGCATATTCTATTAGAAATGCTAAAACCACCACTGTGTTTGGATCTTGATCAGAATTAATTGGATAGTGTCATGCTAGTTTCCGGAGTGTAAATTAATTTATTGCCTTACTCGTGTTCATACGCAGTTTGGAACTGCTATTTTGACAATAAGTTTATTTATTTATTACGCGTTAGTATTATTCATCCAAAAAATAACTATAGTGTGACAAAATGAGGAGTACGGACAGCGTGAGGCAGCTATTGCCCGGATACTAATCCTCTGCGCTTGAATCAGTGGACAACATTCCTTATTTGCTGATGCTGTTTGTTCCAATGTAATGTATGTTCATATATACCAAAAACAAGACACATGCAACCAGAGAATAAATGAAACATCGCACGGTAGTAAAATTACATGTTTACTTGATTATGTACGGTAATTCAAAGACACTTCCATTAATTTTTAAATTTTAACGTCTAAATTTTCTATCCAACTAATAGCAACATCTTTATAATGAGGTGCCACATTTTACCGTTGTACCTGATCAACGTTGTAGGTTCACATTACAAGTGGGATCTTGTAGTCCCACTTGTGCGAAGTATAATAACATGCTCCTTATCCACACACAAATTCACGTATTCGATCCTAGTCCTCCAAATACCTCAATAGAGATTGAATTTCTGGGTATTTTCAGAACCCGTGATTCCATGAGATTTATGAAGGAAGTGGGGTTCAAAACCATTGTTTTATTGTTTTCTTAGTGATCTTTTTAAAAAGTATTATTTCTTAAAACTACTACTTTCTTGCCAGTGTGTTAATTTAAACAGTCCTCTTCTAGATGATCCCCTTCTAACAATTTTTATGATTAGCATCTATTTTTCATGAAAATACCAATAGAAATGTTGAAGAAGCGTTCTTTCTGTTTGCGCATTCCAAAGCTTTATTTTGCCGACTGTGTTCATAGACAACTTACAGTGACATTGTAGAAACAGCAATTCGCACTCCTTCTGCCGATGACATTTTGTTTGGGAAGACCAGTCTGTTAAAATGACGTCGCTACAGATCCGTTGTAACTGCAAACCCTCAACTTGCATTGTGAGGACGCATATGAAACGTCAGAATGTCATCGCATATAACTTCGAATGGATAACGGGACTCGTCAAGCCATGTAGTCATGAGCGGATGTGCGCTGCCAGGGATGCTTCTGTCAAACTTGCTCCGTGCAGAATACTCAAGCATTAACTTCATCTTCTCTATCACATTTAATGGTGCGATAAAGTACATAGTCGAATATATCTCTGTGATGTTATTGGGTTCATCATTTAAATGACCTTTCCACGTGTCTGCTTTTGGAAAAACGATCAAGGAAGTAATGCTAAATTTAGTTACTCCATTTAAAACATGAATCATAAACATATTGTTATTGTGGTTTTTTTTCAAGGGGATTATATATTTTTGGCTACTATGAATGACTTCTAAGTTTGAAGGACGTATTAAGTCATCAATGGCTTTTTTTTCTTTCGTGATAATCGTTTGGACCTGATTAAAATTTGATATCAAATATTTTAGTTTTCGATTACAGTGAATGAATGAATGAATGGAAATAAAAAACACTTAGTAAATGTGTTAACTGTGATTTCAAGAACTAACCTTAATTCTTTAGTTTCGTTTTGATTTGTTCAATCCTTCATGAGAAATCGAAGTGACAAATTCGGTCGCGCCAAACATATCACAAAAAGTCACTTTGAAATTATGAGAAGATGAAAGACGTGGGTTTTTGTTGTTGTTGTTGTATTTTTACATTTTTCCTTCGTTTTAAGGGCTGATGCCCGTGTATATTTTCTCTTTCACAGCTACCTGCTTTCGTAACATTCGTATCCTAATAGGTTGAAGTATTTAATCGTGGGAAAAGAATCGTGTTGCATTTGTAGAACTGGATAAGAAAACCCAGAAACGTCGCAGCATTAATCCTTGGCTAGCGTGAACTCACGGCGCCGCATTGCAGAAGTCGCAGCAGGGACCGAGAAACGGAAACTTGGATGTGAAGTGTTTCCGCTCCTTTGGCTACAGCAGAGTCCAGGAACACACGATCGACGTGTTACGTTTGTTCCAATCGTTTCTGAAAATGGGAACGAGGAAAGGGAAAAAAAAAAGGAGAAACTTTTGCATCCGCTACGTTCAAAGCCAAAGCAAGCAGCTCAGCATGGGTTTCACGGTTCACCGCAGATCCAAACTTTCCTCGTCGGAAATTAAATTGAGGCGACCCCTTCCATGGCAGTTATGACGATTTTAGTGCCACTTCAACGGCAGTCCGAAGGCGATAAATTATGTTCTCTGCTCATTAAAACTCCTCGTTTCGACCCAATATTACTTTTTCCCTGTAACAGTGATTGACAGTTTCAGTGTATTAAACCCGTGTTTTCGTATAAAGTGTGTCCAATCTTCTCGTTTACGCGTTAACCCATTTTTTCTTATTCCTATATTTGGAGATACGAAGTTTTAACATCAGTACTTTTTATTACACTATGGTTTCCAAAAAGCATTATTATTTGGGTTGTACTACCATTGTATCTACCTTAGAATTATAATCGCACACATTGATAGACAATCATTGTAGGTTTCTTCTATTTCATTTCGTTTCGCGTTTAAATCTAAATTATTCCGCTGAGCTAAAACCGATGGTTTAAGGGGCGATGTTGATAGCGAAGAAAAGGGATGCATTGTCAATTTGGATGATTTCTAACGATTGCCTGATAAATTTTTGACAGAAATAACGAAGTTGAATGCATAACTATTTATAAAAACTTGACTTTTTTATCTTCATTAATTTTTAAATATTTTCTCCCTTGTTTATCATATGTTTGACGAATGATATACCATCTTAAATTTCTAGTATATATAGTTTGAGTACTCAAGTTTCATGTTTGTAGCAAAAGTCGAGTACTTACAATAGTGAATGAGTATTCGCCCATTCTATTCTCTTCGTGCTTGATTTCAAAAATAAAGCATTGAATTCAAGCTCTTAAACAATACAAAATTGTTGTTTAGATATCGTCAGAATTGCTCGAGAAATTTTAGCACTTTAAAAAATTTAAGTCTTTGAGGACATGTGCAGCAAACCTTTAAACGAGTATTTTAGTTATTTAGTGTAGCAATCTCCTGCAGTTTGCAAAAGGCCTCACCTCTTTACACGGTGATATTAGTGAGCTATTAGTGATACGATAACACTTCAAACCGTGCCAGTGCTCTTGCGATGCAGATAGTTCATTCATGTTGCTCACGATTAGCGAGACCGCAATCGGGCGACCTGTTTGCTGTCTCTTCCATTTTTCAGTGACTGCTCTCACGTGGGGTGAAGATGCTTGTTTCGAAAGGAGCATGCTATGTGCATTTCGATCGCTTTGTATTGTTTGAATATATTTCTTGCACTCATTTAATATATTTTAAAAAATTTACAAGAATTTACATTATTGATCGATGTGTTCGTTGATATACGGATTTGAAAAATACGTGTCCCCTGAAATTTAAATGAATAAATTAAAAATTACTTTTGTATTTGATTACAAAACCGCTGACAAAAGAACACACAATAGTTTCAGCACAGTGGATGTTATGAATAAAGTTAATTTTGCAGAAAACTTGCTCTTAATATTAAAAATTCTTTTGTTCGTTACAGAGCATTTAAAAGTATTATTAAATACCCTATGGCTTGTATTAGTACAATCAGCAAATTATAACAATCGATTTTAAGATATTTTGCAAAAAGTATTCGCGTGTGATTTCGAGAATGAAAATCCCTATATGATTGTTCCAAATGCGATAGCCCTGGAACGTGCTATTTTGATGCACTTCTATCACCAGGATTGTTACTTCAAATTTTATATTCACTCACAAATACCCTTTAAGTTTCTAATTAACGAACTATTATTGTACTGTCTTGTTGATAAGTATCACTCACAACAATCTTTTCGTAATTACAAGTAAACTAGTCCTAAAAACAGACTTTTTAAAAATTATATATATTTAGACTTTATCTACATTACTTTTAATTAATTTTCACTGGATTAATTTATTTCTTCTAACTTTTTTAATTTTCACTGGATACATTTATTTCTTCTAACTTTTT
This sequence comes from Laupala kohalensis, assembly GCA_002313205.1. Classification (NCBI taxonomy): domain Eukaryota; kingdom Metazoa; phylum Arthropoda; class Insecta; order Orthoptera; family Trigonidiidae; genus Laupala; species Laupala kohalensis. The sequence continues at coordinate 632,547 of NNCF01129054.1, forward strand.
TAAATTTTGTGTTCTACCTAATTTTTTGTTCGAATAATAGAAATTGTTTCAATTACATCTAAGTTATGTTTTTTATGTTTACTAAATATTGATATGATTTTGGAACAGAATGCCATGTATCCATGAAAATATATTTTTCAAACACATGAAGTCTAAAACCTTTTGCTGAAACCTTGTGTAACGAAAATTAAAAACATAAAAAATATAAGTAAATTCGTTGGTGTTAATATAGTGAATATCACAGGATGTCATATTTTGAATTATTAATATTTAAATAGGCAAGTTGTGAGTCTACCATAAACAGCCCCCCCCCCTCTCTCTCCACCAATGAAGTTGAGGATTTGCCGTTCAAGTTCAAGAGCGGCGAACTCCATGTTTTGGCTTCTGTGACGAGTTTCGCACATCGAAAGTTGAGTGAAGTTGTGGGTCGCGTGCTGTTGCAGTTTCAGCGACGGACCGGACAAGGAGGATGACTCTCTCAGTGGGTCGACTTTCCCTGACAGGCGTCGCGAGGACCGGGTCTGTTCGGTGCTTTGCGAACATCCAGAATGAGGGACGCTGCTTACGAATGAAAAATCGTGTTTCGAAGTAATGTTTGTTCTATAAAAGTACATCGAATAGTGTAAAACCCCAATAAAAATAGTGTAAAGTCCGAATAAGAAAATAGTGTATTTCGTACCCTCGGTTTAAACGAACGAAGAGCAGTTTTCTGGAATTCACTTCAAACGATCATTGTCTCAATTTCCAAAATAGAAACAAAAACTAGTTTTAAAACAGTGATTCTTATCATAAAATTAAAAAATACGCTTCTAATAAAGCACTTTCTCCAGGAAATTCCTTTTGGAAAATATTTCACCATTAAAACAAATCAAGGAAATCAACAATATCCCTAAATCGGATTCTGGATCGATTTATGAGCTTTTTTGTTTGTAAACTCTTCTTCGAGAAGAAAAAGTTTGGTTTATTCAGTGGGGAATGAGATGGAATCGCTAGGCGTTGATGAGAAACCAGAGACAATGGAAGAGGTAGTTAAGAGGTTGCGTTTACTGGAAGGAGCCTGTTATTTGGCGCAGATGTGTGCAAGTGGCACAGACAATCGCCCGAGGCCAACTGTCGCCCAACAGCCTTACTGCCTTCAGCGTAGCGAATGCGATGGCTCCGTAGAAAGTTGTTCAAGATGCGGTTTTATTAGTCTCCTAGAAATTAAATTTTGCTATGGTTTGCTAGTAAAATTTATCCATTTGACAATAATTAGCTTGTTTCTTTGGCACGAAAGCAATATTGAGAAGTCAGGTCACGTAGGTTTAATAAATAAAAAGAAATTGCGCTTTCATATATTGAAGTTATTTTCTAATATACCTAGGGTGGTAAATTTAAAGATGATTTCCATTCAAGTACATCTACAATGCGAAACCTGACATTCGTTTTACCGCGTCATCATTTTATTGAAAAGTTTTTGAAATTATTCTACAATATTTTAAGTTACGATAGGGAGTATTATATTTATGAAGTTCCTCAACTGAATAACAATCACAATAAGATTGGACTCTCGTTTATGGCCAATGTGCTTGAACTGGGAGAGTAAAGGTGAGACAGTACAAGAAAACGAGAAAGAAAGGGGGAAAATATTCTAGCATTGGTTCCGGACGTGCCTCGGAAATCATGATTAGAATACTTGGTTTGAGAATAAGTGTGTATTGGAATGACATAAATCCGTCCAGTCCAGTGGCGGATCTAGACCGTAATCGGGAGGGGGGATATATTTTATAAATATTATTATTCATATTATAGCGATTTTGTATCTTAATATTACACAAGAATTCATCAAATAGATAGTTAACAATTCATTAAATAGTGATCAAATTTATTAATTGTTTAAAATGACATTATATTTTATCAATTTCAATATTATCTGTTGAAAGTTCAGGTCCAATGGGGAGAAGCTATAGTCCCCTTAGCCTCCCCATATAGATCGGCCACTGGTCCAGTCCAAAATCCCGAGTGAAATTGTTTCTATCTGAAAGTTATTTATCAGAATCTAAGGGTTATCCATTGAAATAAAATATTATATCATTCTATCCTTTTGTAGCTTTTCTACTGCAGTGTATTTCTCTTCGCGACGCATTCGCCGCGCGGAACAATCGCCAGTCCTTTATCTCGGAGACGTGCCGTATCCAGAAGCAGCGTCCTCTCGGCCTCCCGCAGCGTTCGCTCGTCGTGTTTCTCGTGCCATACACACGCGTTCGTTCTTTTGTTTGTCCGAGACCCGCTTCCGGAGTCGTGAAGAGCGCGCCGCCGGTGTTGTTCACTCGGCGAGAGAGGATGTCTCGGTTTCTTCTTCGTGACTGGAAGAGCCGCGCTCCATTGGAAAGGTAGGGCATTTCAGAGAAAGTGACGAGGTGAACTATCTCGGTTCCTTAACGGGGAATTGTTTAAACACTCCAGTGACCGTTCTAATGGTTTGATCACTTTGGTATTTGCTCGGGTTCAGAGGTCTCGGATTCGGGAGAGATTGCTGCGTGAGTTATTTGTGAGTTCGGAATATTTAGTGTTGCCGAGGAAGGTGGTTTCACTGTTCGGAAAAATAATTTTGAAGCGATAAATAAAAAACAGCCTTGGGCGTATCTATGGGAAGTTAGTTCTTGAAAGAAATTTGTGAAACAATTTCATGTCTTTATTTTAATTACGTCTGTAGAATTATAATTATTATAAGAGAGACAACGTTTCGAGCCTCACAAGGTGGCGGGGGGGGGTCGAAACTTTGTTTCTCCTTAATAGTAAATAACTCAGTCTGTATAATTCGGTCGTTTTATTATATAATAATTTCACCTGTGTTTCGCTTGTAACACAATCAGCTTATAAGAAATTCCATTCGCCTGATATGTTACAATGAATGCGACGATAACTCTCATCGCACAACCGCAAAGAATATTTTTATTATGTCTTAGCTTTTATTTAATAATTTATAATACATCGTTTTCAAAATAAATGATCTCGCTCAAATTTCCCACATTCTTTTATTCGACTTTGCAAATATTTTCTTGTGTTGGGAGGTCTCGACATATTGTAAAAATGTGCGATTTAATATCTTATATGTGTACACTATTGTCATATATTAAAATAACAAATTTCTTGGAATTATTTCTATCTTCCTTTCCTATTCGTAAATCCGTGCATGTGGCTAAATCCAAAAGAATCGCGTCTCAAACGCTCTTCTTGGCGCGTTCTGCAAGACTCGCATGTCGAAGCGCCGTCATATTCCTGTCTCTTNTCTTCGCAACGCTGTCTATCCGATAAGGATTTTTTTTCTCATTCAGACAGAAATTTCGTTTCGTCGTGTCAAACTCACACTTCGAAGTACATTTCGCTCAGAAAAAAGAATATGACATTTTGTCAAATATTTTGAGGAGTGATTTTCACATATTGAGAAGGTTTTATTTGAACTTGTTTTGTACGTTCTTTTAGAAATTGGGTAACGTATTATCAAAAATGGCGAGGGCGTGCGTCTTGCATGTCAGTCAGTTATCTTATCTGTGAACTAATCAGATTTTAACGCAACATGAAAACTGTTACGCTGCTTCCATTGAGTGTATCTACATGTGAAGAAACAAGTTCTGGAATTTTCCTGCTAATCTCAACGGTGAACAGGTGCAGGTGTTATTAGAGGCACCCATGCTATGAAGGAAAAATAAGGCAACACATGCAATATCCGTGAACGGTACATTAATAATGATATGCACAATCAAATTATGTCATTAATCCGTTTTTACGAATCAACACGTTTCGACGAAAAAAAAAAATAGAAAAAACATTTGGCAGTTGTACTCTTGTATTGGCTGTCAATATTGTATTATCTAATCAATATTGTAATTTTGTGGAAACCCTCTCAATTTTGTATGCACTAGCAGTTCAAAATTCCAAGGATAAATGAAATAAGGAAAGAAAGTCCAATAACTTCCTTAGAGGATTTTTGAGCCGATTAATAAAAAACTGTTCGACGTAATCGTATCTCTTAGTTCATGAATAACAATAACCATTTACACCAATGCAAATAAATGGAGTGTCCATCCTCAAATCAATGTAGTTCAATTTTTTTCAAGAATCCTAAGTGGAAAAGTATAATCGTGGAATTTATTTTTCTGTCTTCTGTATAGATAAACCGACTCCGGTGCATTTCTGCATTTCAGCTTCGTTCCTTTTTCCCGAGTGTAAGAAGATGCTTGGCTTGAGTTGCGTTGAATTTCAATCTGTCTGCGCTGGCAGCTGATCACATGCGAGTGAAATACACCGAAACATGTGGATAAGAAAAGAAATCCTTCGAGAGCGTGAGTCACGCGTGTGGAAGGCGACGGCCATTGTGTGGACATGCAAGCACGCGACATGCTAAGCTACGACTGCATTAGGATGCACTTTACGAAAGTAAGGATTCTTGCATTGTGTGTGTGAATGAAACTAACATCAAAACCCTGGTACGAAAACTAAAGAAACTGATTTCATATTGAATTTAATATTAACACTGTTCTATAAAGTTCTCTAATTTAGTCATATTTTTAAAACATTATTTTCTAACATGTTTTTGGCACTAATACAAATTTTCTGAAAATTGGTTTGTGTATAAGTCCAGCAGGGGACTCAATTTCGACTCAGTATGGGTTTGGCGAACCCACGGCCCCGAGCTGGGAACTGGTACTGCGCCACCAATCCCCGGACACCGTAAACTTTGGGCATGCTTCTGCGACCATCATTCGCGCGATGGTGGAAAGTTTTGTGTTACGAAGAGCGGGGATCTTGCCTTCATCGGTCGGGTAGCGAGGAAGGATTAAACCTCCACTAAAAATCTCAGATTTACCAACAATTCTTGGAAATGAAACGGGTGATGTTAATAAGTTATTGAATTTTATAAGTAGATCGGGGCTCCTCCCACAATTTCTCAGGAGGGTTTATATTTGCATTCTTCTTTCGTCTTCTTTTTCTTCTTTCCTTTTATTCTTTCCATAGTTTAAACATTATAATTTTACAGAATTTATTTCATTTCTGTTGTAATGCTTTGGGCAACTGTTTCCTTTTCTTTTCTCTCATCTTTGTTTTTAGATATTTGTTGAATTCAGGAGGGTTTTTTTAGTGGGTGTTGTCGAGATATTCTGCGAGTCCCACACACGGGGAAGAGTCACTACGGTTCTTCTCTATGGTGCGAAACTGCATTTTTCCCCACCATAAAGGTCTCTAATGACCTTGACGAACCCTAAAGCCCAAAGAAAAAAATATATAAACCGTATTCATGTAAAAACGTAATATAAAACGTCGATTTGTCTATTCTTTCTAATTTATAAATAAGCGCTGAGAAACTGTACAAACATTTTTTTCTCTGGAATTGATTGGAGACAAATTCGAACAGAAAAGTTTTGTTTTCTTTAGAATTACGTTATTATTCATTGTAGTAATTTGTTTCGTTCTTCTTGCATTTTATGTGAACGGAAAGCTCTCCCGTGTTGATAAGATACACAGTTATTTAATGGAATCAATATATTTCTGTACCACTCCTGACTACTAAAGACCACTAGGGATTTTAGTATGTAAAATAAAGTTTTTGCATTTAAGTTATTTTTAAGTTGTTTTGATAAAGTATTTGTCATTATTAGAATAACTTTTTTTTCTTTCGCATTTATGCCATCGAATCTCTGGTTTTCTTCGTTATTTCTCTTCGTAAGGGAATTTTTTTTAAGACGATCGCCAATGAATTGTTTTATTTTGTAACACACAGTTTTCATTATTTTTAGTAAAAGCGAATATAATTTTTCTTCTGTAAAAATAGTAAAAATTTAAGTTTCGTACCTCTAACAACTTAACCGAATTCTTCCATTTTTTAAACGTTGATATGACGTCGGCAAAGTATGAGGTGATTAAGCTCGCACGTAATTAGAAAGAAATGTTACAAAATAATCCACTGAATCCCCTTTAGTATAATTGTTCGTCTTCCAATTATATATTTTGAGTGGTTGCACGGTCGATAAGTGTCGTGTATCCTTGGTTCGTTAACAAGGACGCGCGTCGCGTTGCAACTGTTCTTCGCGTGCGCCCGGTTCGTCCTCGTGCTGCAGTTTTGGACGCACGTATGTGCTATTAAGGGATATTTATTGTTGATTCAGAGATTTGTGTTTCCTTATCGATTCATCAAGTCTATTTATATTTTTAGCATAAATGTCCATAAAACTGCGAAGCATTAATCATTGCTACATCAAGTGTTGAGTGTTGAAGGGTTGCAATATCTAATTAGCGAAGAGATTGTTAATAGTTATACTTATAGTTATAGAAAGAAATACGTATATATGTTTATGACAAATAAGCGGATAGTTGTAAATTGTAATTATTGTAGATAGAGATGCGTCTGCACTGAACCGAGCGAGATAGTACAATTGCACTATCGAAGTCAACATAGTATTAAAAAACGAAGAAATGTGCAAAAATTTAGATATGAAATAAACATGAAGTGTTATTTTCATACAAAAATTCTAGTTATATAATGAATAGAAAATATTTGCTAATGATGTCTTATCCTAAAATCTCCATATGTGAACGAAAATCTTGGTACATTCTTATATTAGGTTGCTATATATTTGGACTTATTTTGAATCAGATGAATTTCTTTCTGAGTTGAAGGAAAGAAGTACTTCTGAACTTGTCTATTTATACGTGTATTGCTAGATTCTTAGTTCCAAAAACAAAAAAAACCCGTCTAATTTCTTTTATAAAATTCTATGCCTAAACGAAATGTAAGAAAAATGCTTCGGGCGATATCTTTGAAGAGGAATTATGTCAAAAGGTTACTCCCATTTTTATCTAATCTCATCCAGATTCGTAATTTGAAACCGTCCAATGAAACTTAATCGGCAAAGGCAATAGGTTGTGTTGCTGTACTTTTAATTTATCGCGACGTACGTATTTTGTATTGGGAATAAAAACTTCGACCTAACTCAAAAGTGTAGACATAACTAACTTGAGGTATTATATGTTCTTTCATAAACATAGTCGTTTTTGTCGGCATTATATTTTTACTAAGGAAATAAGATGTGTAAAAAATGCGCCTGGTATTGTTTTAAGGAATACATGATAGTATGTTCTATTTTTAAGAGTGCGCTCTTTTTGTGTGAGGAAATAATGTAATCTTTTGTATTAGAAAAGATATTAATAAATTTGACGCGCTGGCAATGAAACGGAAAGACCATGATAGCTTTTGAAAATAGAGACGCAAGGAATTTTTTTTCATTTATTTGAAGGAATTATATCTCCACATGGGATGTGCTCTGGCAACTGCCGTTGGCAACTTCACCACGAGTCGCGAAACCACGTCCGTTTCTGTGGTTTCTGGCATCCGCTCTCAAATGATGGGAAACCGTATCAAATACTTTTTTCTTTGTTTACAAAACATGGTAATGTTTTATTTTTCTTAATTTGTTTGTACGCTCACGTAATTGTGTTTTGTCCTTCCGCTGATTTTACAATTTTCTCAATATTGTGTTCTAAAAGATTTGCTGTTTTTTTTGTTTTGTTTTTTTCATATTCCAATGTTTTTTGTTCATTCGTATCAGGACAATACTTCTATCGGGCCATAGACCGTAATAAGGTCTACAAAAATGAGCGGAGTTAATTTTTAATTTATTATTCTTGTTCACATGAAATAATATGAATTCATTATCATATTAATTACCGGAGGGTCAACTCTCCTATCTTGCTCCCAATTAGCAGTACTACGCCACCATCTTGTTTTGGTCGTTTTTCTTTTCGCTAACCAAGTCACCACAAATGAAGGAACATCTCGTCGCCCTACATCCACTTCTCCATGAAAATTATCCTGAAATATTCATTGGCTCGGGCGAGCTGTCTCTCCTGCGGTTGGAACAGGGGTGGGGGGTGATTAAATTTTACTTCACCTCTCACATGTGAGAGGCGTTGGACAGGAAAGACCCGTGAAGTGAGAGAAAGGGAAAATAGGATCCATCCATTCTTTTATATATATCTTAATATTCGAGTTCAATATTTTCGCATGTTTTATTACAAATTTGTATGTGTGATTTATTTGTCAATTACTTAACTAAAGTAAACTTGAATTAACTATTCGGTTACGTCAAAAGTAAAATATGAAGATATTCTGGGATTCTGCAAAATGTCGTATGACGTGGGAATACTGGATATTGTGGCTTAAAGAGAGATCTTTTTCATTTAAAATAAGTTTTGTTGCCGTGTCTGATTTATCAACTAATGTATCCTTAACCAGTAAGAATCAAGAAAAGTCAAATAGATCGTGAACTTTCTCAATTTCTGACGAAACATATTCGTATGTCTTATTCAGCTTATCAGGATCATTGTCAAAAATGAAACTAATTTGGTGGGATTAGCACCTTTATCACCTTTCGTGACAAGTGATGGCAATGGTCGGAGATTCAAGTCTTTGCCAATTACAATTAAATGATTGAATTGTTCATGAGGTAGGGTAAAGTTTTGATGTTCAGACATTAATTAAATTGAATTATGGCATACGTAAGCCCCACATGGTCAGGGTCCGACGCGTAGCGGAATAGCTCTGTGCTTTGCGGTATGCTTCCCGTGGTCAAGGGGTTTTCGAAACCCTCAAAGCGACCTTTGTTATTCTCACCTTGCCGTAGGGCACAGAGGCGAGCGGGTGCCCAAAGCTCTGTCTACCGGTGCAGTGTAACCTCGTTCCTGCTTTTCCGCCTGCACCTGCTGAAGACCCTTGACACACCAACTGGGCGCACCGCGCTGTAGAGTCCTTAATTTAAGAGAGAACCGACAGCCGTGTCCTCTTAATTTCTCATATCAGATATACTAACTACGCACAAATTCTCATCGCGTCTTTGGCGCCAGCTGTTACTCGATTAGTGAAGAAAAGGAAGGAGACACGACACAATCATGTCACCTTCTAGAGCTGATTGACACCACTATGAGGTATTGAACGTAGTATTTTCCGGAAATATGAAAAATTCCGCGTTATATTTCCTCCCCTCACAGTTCTCTACCGCGCCGTCTCAGCGAGCGTCTACAGCGATGCCGATGGAGGAGGAGACATCCATCACTTTCCTCGCGAGGTTCCAATCTCCCCCACCCCCTCCTTTCGTGCTTCTGCAGACGACTCCCACTGGTTTGTGGTTCTGCTAAATGCGATGGGGGTCAGCGAAAGTAATGAGAGTGGATGGAGAGCCATCGTCTCGTCTTATGGTGTCGCGAACTCTATTCATCTGCCTCCTAGTTAGATGCAGATTTCTCGAAACTTCAAGCGATAAAGACTCCGACAAAACTCGATTTATGCTTCTTGGCCTGCTGATTGGGATGAAAAGTCAAGCTCATCTATGGAGTGCAACAAATATTGTTTCTTGGCATTAATAGTACCGTGTGTCTCTAAATGTGAAAATAGCGGTATAATTCAATAGAGAACCATCCGTTTGTAATTATGTCTTGTCTCTTTTATGCTGAAGTATTAAAGTGGAAAATATTTCTTCATCTCTTATTGGACAATACCTAATAATTGTGTGGTGTATATATGTTTTATCTCAGTATATTGCATTTCTTTTTCTAATTTCGTCTTACGAATTGTCCATGAATTCAAATATGTGTAGCCATCCGAAATGCGTGGGTTCTTTTTTTTATTTATTTTATCAGTTTCAGTAAGTTCCGAAATTGAAACTGTTTTATTGGGTGTCATTGCAATAGAACTCTTCATTTTCATGCAGTGTATATCCAAATTTATTATTGTAAAAATCTGTGATATATAGTTAATTGATTTTTCCGTGATGGATAATTTGTTGTATTATTAAAAAAGAGTGGTTTCTAATGAAACGAACCAGCTCCGTAAACAGAGAATGTGATATTGATATATTGCCGGGATGTTTTAAGAGATTATTGTTGATGTTTATAAACTACTTAGTATGAGACCTGTTTGGTTGAGACCTGCTGGTGTTTCACGCGGTCTTTGCGTCTTGAATAATCCGCGGTCATGTTTTTGCAGCTCTGTCATTCGCTTTTATGTCTGTGACGTATACCATTCGCGGAGGGGGATAGCAGGGCCGATTTCTTTTTATTGGTTTTTAATGCCTGTCCTCAATGAAACATATTTTATCTTCAAAATATATCTTGATTTGTTGGTCCCTCACCATTTCTTTTCACCATCAATAAATTCAACAATTATTGGACTGTTGAAATTAAATATTTGTAATGGATAGAAGAAAGGCAAAATACACTGTATCACATTGTTCGGAAACAAATCATGCTCGCATCTAATTCGAACATTTCTCCAGACAAACTTGAATTATGGTATTACGTGTTTTATTGTTAAAACATTTCGTATGTGTTTTATTTGTTTTTCTATAATGATTGTGGTGTATTATGTTTTCGTTGAATTTTTTGTGGTTTTTCGTTCATAAAAATAACAGATATTGCCCCGAAAACTTTTATCTTCGTTTGATTTCCACGTTTTTGTAAAAGAAATCAAAAATATTTCACAGTTATGTACATGTATAATATAATGTTTGAAGTTCGACTATTCACGTTGGAAGCTTTAGAAATGGCATTCTGTTGTAACTCGGGATTCGTTTATCTGCTTCTAGAACGAATGATACAATTACAGTGTAGAAAGTAGTAGAAACCAAGCGTGATTGCTAGTTGACCACAAGGAGAGAAAAATATCCGTGCCTACGCCACTCATACATTTACATAAGCGAAGTGAGGTACCTTCGCCATATGGGCTCTTGGAGAAAGACGAGACTGGGAGTGAGCAAGCCATCTGCGGTTAACCGTGCGTGTTGTCACAGCAGCCGTGATTGCAATACGGAAAAGGTTGATTGCTTTCAATCGGGTTTCGAGTTCCCGACCTCGTAGTTGAGAGCCACCACTTCGTCCGGTCGTTCACCGCTTCGCAATCTCAAATTGGTATTTTCTATGAATAATTACTGAGGCTTTGTTAACAATTGGTGGATCGGTTTACAAACTTACAACGTTACATTCCATTCCTCAGGAGGTGCAGAGTTTATTCTTACTTTGTCTTTTTTCATTTCTTTGTAAAATATTCCTATTCCAAGAAAAGGAATTTTTTCGTATTTTCATCTCGAATTGTATTAATTGATGCAATTTGTTACTAAAACACTTAATAGTTACATAATAATACATATGCAACGAACACTTTTGTTCGTATTTTGATAATATATGACGAAGTAATACAAATAACACGCACGTGATTCGCTAATATTTTCTGAGATACGTAGTATGGAACTAAATGGATAGTAAAAAGCTGTTTAAATTGTTTTATCTGACGTTTTAATTCCACCGAATTGCTTAAGCTATCCTGCATAGCTTCACTGTAATTCAACATGGCGCATACAGATTAAGAGTCGGGAGAAAAGCTTATGGAGAGAAAATTATTCGCGGGGTATTTAACGAGCATTTAACTTCGCACTTCGTTTCGCATGTGTTTTCTGAAATTTCTTCTACTGAACATTTGTCGCCCAACAAAATTGTTTTAGTATTATGGTACACTGCATACAACTCCATATACAAATTTGGGCTCTTCTATTTCCTTCAGTGGTTATTTGGTGACGCATGTTCTCCCTTTGAATCTTCCCACGTACATGTGAAGGAAATCTGAAAGTATTCTTCCAATTAGTTGCCCCAACATCATGGCCGTACGAATGCGCAAGTTGAAATTCGTTTTACATTAATATTTTATTTCTTTTTATAAATAAAAGAAATTTTTAAAAAATGTTTAAATGCAGTTACACTCTGCGTATGACCACAAGTTGACATACTTTTCTAACGAATTGAATCATACCGTGTTATATAATAGTCGCAGAACGTTTAAAATTACTAAATTTTGAATACTCTGTTCTACCAATCGCTATTACTTGTATGCTGCTTCATCTTGTAACTTAAACTATGCTGCCTAACCTCGCTCTTACAAGATACCGTAAGTACTTTTCTATTTTGAGTGCGTTGATGGAAGTCGGATATTAGCTAATTACAGACCTAATCCTGAAATAATCTCGATGAAGTTTAACATAATGCTAATGCATTTCGTATGTTTATTTGGGTTCAAGAGCTTTTCTTTGAAGATATGGTACTATTATTCTTTTTTACTTTCTTGCAGATTAAAACGATTCAATCACATTGCTTTAAGTATTTCATTTATGTGTTAATGAAATGAGAGGCGCAGTTAATTGGTATGCGTTCCCCGGAATTTCTCATTTCTTGTCTCAGTTTTGTGGTGGCAGCCATGCAGAAGGCGACTAGAAACTACCTCGTTCATTAACATCTACCTCCTCTCATTATTTTCTTGCTGTAACCTCATTAGTCCGCGCTGCGCAAAATCTCTGCGACATGCTTGTGTCGCTAACCTCCATAAATTAGAAGAACATTAAATACGATTTATTCATATTGCTTGAAGAATTTATATTTCTTGAGCTAGTGATCTTTCTCTGTTTTTTTAGAAGTATTTATCCGCAGGAGAAAGAAGTGAGAAGCTATTGCTGCCTACATATGAAATCGATAAACGGGTCTTGCCGGTTTTACTAGAATGAACTATACATAAACTTTACATAACTGAGATAGAATTTTGATGCAGAGGATGCTCAAACATAGAACAACTTTTACTACAGTCCAAATGAGAGACATACATATTGGTTTTTTTGTGGATTTGCTAATTCTAGATTGTCAAGTTCAGATATGTAGCAATATAATATTAAATAGAAAAACAATTTTTTTCTGAAAATTCTCCTGAAACAATGCCGTGGAGAATTTTAAGATTGTAATGGAAAAAAGTAATTTGAGACTACGTTTGAACTGTCCTAATTGTTTTTATTCCTTTGTATTTTTCTTTTAATATAAATTAAGCTCGAAATTGCTAGAACTCGACGACTCGCCGCAAACACGGGGCCCCGAGCTGAGTCTGGCATTACTTCCACTTACTTGTGCCATGCTCCTTCCTTTCTCTTTTCTGACCTCCCTTGGTCACCTCTTGTTCTTTTCGATCCCGACGCTATTAGGGCTAGGGTATCTTT
>NNCF01129054.1:645757-670705 GCA_002313205.1 Laupala kohalensis
TGAGTCATTCGGCGAGTCCCACACGCGGGGAGAGTCATGTCGGCTCTCCCTAGTGCGTAACTGCATTTTCCCTACCTGTACAAGTTTTAAGGGCTCTAATGACCTCGCTGTTGACGAGCCCTAAAGCCCCAAAAAAAAAAAAAAAAAGACTCGCCGCACTCGGGTGGTCTAAGCTGGTGTTTTAAAGCTCTAGTTGTCGTAAAAATTATAGATCCCTGTCGCTTGAATAGAAAGTAACCCAGAAGACCCACATGGATGCTAGATGTACCCAAATTAAGGTTATTCCAGTCTGCGTTGGCCGATACGAAATATAACGTTTTAACAACGTTCTTTATTTTTTATTATTGGTTAAAGAAGAAAGCGTGTCAAATTTGTCGTAAGAAAACTCCTTCTTTTATTGAAAGGATATTTTAGATGTTTTGAAGAACGTCTTGTTAATGTATATTTTAAATTTAACATAACACAAAATTTATTACATGTTTTATCGTAAATCAAACGAGCTTGCTCGTAAACTCGTAAGTTATTAACATTTTTATGTGATCACATATTCGTAATATCTTTGCATTTTGCCCTGCATCTATGTGGATTCTCCCAACTGTCCCCGTAGTGACGTGTGGGCACTAGGCATCGTGCACCAAGCGAGTCGAGATTCTTCACTGCACACGCCAATGGCGCGCGGCAAGGTCAAGCGAAACCACTTGGCCATTGGCATGCATCGGACGGTTGCTTACTGGAATAAGCTGTTTCTCATAAATTAATTAACGTTGCTTCTCTCCATTACAAGCTAATTTACTTTCACGGTGTACAAGCAGCCTCTTCGTGATGCTGTATGGATTTCAATCATTCTACAGCAAACATTAAAATTTACTCACAAAGGAAATCAAACCACTTATTTGATATGTAATTAACTCACTCAAAGGAAAGTTTTATATTGATGATATAAGCAAACGAATAATTTGATGTCGAAAAAGCGGATAAACCTGAGGACAGACACGTAAACGATAATAAGCTTCATTTGGAAGCAAGCGATAGTCTGCACTTGGATCGAAGGCCCCGAGGAAAACATGAATAAATTAGGATAGCAGAGGAATTAGAGATTACGAACAGTATGGATAAAATTTTGGAATAAAATTAATTGTTAAGCTGTCTGATTTTATCAAACCACTTTCTGATGTCTTGTAATAATGGAATGATTTCTTCGAAAGAGAACGAAGTGTTGTTGCATAGTAGAGCTGAATCTACATGATTAATTTACTCACATAATTAAATAATTAATATTATTGAGAGAATTTAAATGTATCAAAATATGCTATATACTCTAAAAGTGGTTTATCTTTGTTGATGAATCCTTGATCTTTGAAGCAATTGTGATAACAAAAAAATGAAGCATTAATATCACAACAACCCAACAATTGTCGAATACGATTTGTAGTAGAATGCAGAATCGACGGAAACATTATAGGCGTAAAACAGTGCGTAAGAAATCGAATGTTTTTTACGGGTCTTCTAATGTACCTGGGAGGCAGTGTATGAACAATTTATTGGTATCAATGGAAGACGGGAACCTTAGTGAAATATACGAGTATAATAAAAGAGACCTCATATGTGTATTGGTGTTTTGAGATTTAAATAACGGGATTTTAAGAATGCAGTTATAGAAAAGTTGACAATACAGTGAGAAACCCTCGTTAAACAAGTTAGTATCCGGTCGTATTTATTTTTTGAATGGTGATAAATCCCAATACAGGCTTGAAGTTTAAGAGAAGTGTATTCAATCGCGAGTGTGTATGTGACGTTGGTTCTCCACGTCTCTTTAGTGTATTTGTAGAGGGAGTGTTCTCGGTGGGCTGTCTGTGGAAGATTATTGCCGTAGAAAACGCGCACTCAAAATTCGAACGCAAAGATTGTTAAGTATGTGGAAAGAAATATGCTGGAACATTTGACGTTCCAGTGGTTCTGACAGTCGTAACTCAGACTGAAGGATTCTGGGCGGCGGAGGGAGCACTGACATCTGCCGGCAGGAAGTGACGCTTTGTAACACATGTTGCTGCGACTCGTACGCTTACGAGGGAGAGA
Source organism: Laupala kohalensis (assembly GCA_002313205.1). Taxonomy (NCBI): domain Eukaryota; kingdom Metazoa; phylum Arthropoda; class Insecta; order Orthoptera; family Trigonidiidae; genus Laupala; species Laupala kohalensis. Next base: position 647,834 of record NNCF01129054.1, read on the forward strand.
GGAAAAAGAATAGATTTATGCATCTTGTGTTGACACGAGACCAGAGACTGTTAGAAACGTTGCCCTTACAAATGCGCCGACATCCGGGATGTAATAGGCTGCTGCGTTTGTTGTTTTGCTTTCGTCGATCTGTTTCTTTCATTTTTTTGTTTAGAATAGTGTCTCGCTAATGAAGTTATTATAGTCCCGCTTGCTTCATGCGTTTGTTTATATCTCCTTATATTTAATTAGAAGCTTTTTGTAGCCGAAAATTTTGTATAGGTCGATTCATAGTATGTCTCCCTCATTTTCTACTTTTAAAATTTAAAAAGCATGTCAGCATTTTGTAAGGAAAACTATATTAATAGTAACATATATTTAAGTATTGTCAGTCTTTTTCTTCGAAATTGTTTGCGGTCCTTTTACTTTTCTAGGTCTTCACTACTTCAACCGAAAGAAACGAGTTTCAAATGAAATGAAATTTAACGCTAAAATTATTTTTTCTAAAAGATTTGAAGAAAATGTTGAAAAATTAATTATATGTTACATTGTCCCGTGTTAGAATGTGGGTTTATACATATCGCCCCTGCCTCTCGTGTACTATCTTTGCATGACGTTGCATGTGAAACGTCTTATTCTCTCGCTCGGCGGTATCGATTATGTCATTTGGTCGTCTTTTTATTCATTCCTCCGTTTCTCTTACTTCCCGATATTTACATGGGAGCGTTACCTGACCAGACGCGTGTTCCACAATTCATCTTTGGATATAAGGAGACTCCTTGCATACTTCGCATCCTTGGAATTCCTGAGCATGTCGGACGTAGGGTGCGCCCTTTGTGAATACACGCTGAGCGCATTCTGCCCGGACAAGGTGAATTGGAGACGGGTCGTTATTCTTAGTACTCGGAACAAATATGCACAGAATGAAGGAAGTTGACAGATTCTGGTGGAGTCAGTGCTGTAGTGGTTTTACATATTTGAGATAATATACGAGTTACGTCAAATATTCAGCCAGATTTTACGAAGAATTTAATGGATAAACTAACAATACGAAATAAACAGTGGAAGAAATTTAAATTATAAGGAAAATAAACTTTAAATTTAACATTATTCTCCCCCTCCCCATTACAAATTTGAGGCTATGGTAGTAACGTAGGATTAAATTAGCATTTTCGTCTGAATCGTCGTCGCCTTCAAGTTTGAGGTACAGGAGCTTGAAATTAATAGTGTGAAGAAGAGAAGAAAAATACTCACACATTTGTGAGGAAATAATCCAAAGGGCTCTAATGACCTAGACGTCCGCGAGCCTCAATACAAAAAAAGAAATAATCCACTTTTGTATTGTACCACCAGCACACACATTTTGCTTGGGAGAAATATTCGAGATGTTTACTGTGTGTGTATACGTCTCTACAGTATGTATAAACAATTTTAGTTAGTAAATTATTTAAATTTATTACTATTTAATTTATATCCTAAAGCAACATATACAGAAATACGCATCTCATAGTTATTTTTTTGTTTGGCATCACGTGGAAAATCGAGTGTTTTGGGAGAGGGGGTCCGGGCCCCCTTCGTCTAATCTCTCTTCGAACAACGTACAGCGAGGAACGCACAACGTGCGACGCAGAGGAGAACCAGACGATGCTCTAAAAAAAGCGCGTCCGTTTCGTATATGGGGCAGGGAACGCGACGCGGAAAAACTAAAAATGCATCATCGGCAGCAGACGCATGAGCGTGTCTGGCTCGACGCCGCGGAAACCATCGACCTGCACGAGCAGCTCACTCAACCTCTCAAGCAGATACGTTGACTACTCGCTCGTAGCGTTTCTTGTCGGGTAGAGGAAGAGGTTTCATCTCTTGGTGAATCATCAGCATGTCGGTTTGCTTGTGTATCGTGTGGGATTGAGAAGAAATCCAGACCAGGAAGGATTTTTGTCACAGGTCCAATTCAGTTGCTCTGGCCGGATACTCGGATTGTTGGTTTCTGTGGTCAGCGTTCTTACAGCCAAATCACGCAGTATATTGTTATAATAATAAATTGATCGTCAAGAAAGCAGTACAAACTGCGTATGACCACGTGGAGGATAATAAACCAATTTACTCTCCGGAAGCAAGCAAGGGACCATCCCATCAATTCCGATCAAGGGCCCTAAGGCAGAGGCGGATTCAAAAATTTCAGCAAAAATTCCTAGATAAGATAAAAAGTTAGCTACGAGTTATAATATTTATAGAATGTCAAGTTTGTAATTTATCGCAAAAAATTTACATGTACAAGTTATTATCGAACTATAGATTATTCTGAGTATAGTGTTTAAAAGTAATAAGAATTGAAATAACACTAAATTCACGATTTATTGTTACAATAAACACGCCCCTAGACAAAACCTGTATAAGAAATCCGCCTCTACCCGAAGGAAAACCGGAGCAAAACCCGGGCCAGGATGAGAAACCCGGGCCATGATAATACTTAACGTTAACGGATTGTTCTATTCTTCGTTCCCTCATGTAAACACCTCCCTTCCGATTCGTTAACTATTCCCGGGAATTCAGGAGGAATGAGTAAATACAAAGGAAAGTCCTTGCTGCGTCAAATTTATTGCTTTTCCGGAGAAAATGTTACACAATAAATTAATCTGTTGTTCCTTTGGCGGAATGATGGTTTACGTACAGAACTTCTATGTTGAGCTTCCAACTTCGAGAGATAAAAGCAAAATTATTTTGACACCGTTTCATTTGTGCCCTTGAAGACAATTTTGTTTAAAGGTTTTGAGGATTTTGCTACGTCATCGTTAGTGACGAAGAAAGTTTTGACGTACTCTTCTTTTGATTTTAAGGAGATTTTGTTTTTGCTAATGCATTTCTGGGATAGAAATGATCACATATTCGTTCGATACTACGACATAAAATTTTAGAGCTCCCGTATTCCTATACATTTCGTATTTTCTTACTTTCTGGATGGCACAGACATTTTATGATAAAGAAAACACCAATATATTCCTATGCATTTTGTATTGTCCTACTTTCTGTGTGGCACGGAAATTTTGTGACGAAAAATACCATCGACTGGCGTTTCTTATTGCTTACACCTTTATGCTTGTGTTTATGCAAAGGACGGGAAGAATTTATCGAGATTAATTAAAAATCGTGTAAAACATTAGGAACGATTCACAGTTCCTAAAACCATACTTCTTGTTAATGAAATGTTACAGATAAACTGGTCATGCCAAACGGTAAGCTTGAAATACTATTCATCGTGAGGTATATAAATGTTAAACGTAGAGGTTTAAAGAATTGAGAAGAACGGTACAAAGATACGATGAATAGTTCTCAAATCTTTGCAACAATCTCAGTTTAACTCGTTGCCAAAACATGATATATTTTTCATATTTTTATGCTTTTCAGTCAAGAGCTAAGATGAAGTCTACGCTTTCATTCCTCTTAGCGTAGCAAAGAACGCACTTCGTTCCTTGAACATTGTAATAGAATGGCATACAGAATTTGTTTAGCTTCGCGTTAGTGTCTGATGATGGGAAGATGTAAATACGACGTTTTTTAAAAATTATGATATGCGTCACCTGGAAGTGGAACTTTGGCAAGCAGTCTGTAACAGTAAAATTCATATTTGTTCCTGTTCTCGTCTCACACTAATTAATATCATCTGGTTAATTATAATTCTAAGAGGACTTAATTAGTAAGAAATAGAATTCATCTCCTTCACGTGGTATTTCAGACACTCACTTTTCGTTCAATGATGCGTTCTTGAGTTCGGAGTGTCTCCGCCATTTTTTCCCTATTTACCAGTAATGTCCATATGATGGGTAACGTGCATATCTACAAACCGTACAAAAAATTATACAAATGGAAACGTGACGTTATAAGTTGATCCTACTGATACAACCCAACATCTCTACTTCCCAATTTCCTTACTCAAGTCGAACGGTGAGGTAGAAGAGAAGCCCTCATGACCTATACCTCGTATATATACCTATAAGGCATAAAATAAATAAATAAATACACATAGATAACAGATTGTGTTAAAACTAACACACTTGTTTCTATTATTTATTTTTATTATTGACTGTATATTGGCAGCGTCGCTCAGTTATTTTAATTGGTTAAATCCCGGACATTTCACACAATATTTTGAGTTTGATAAATATATTATGTGATCGTCCATAAGAGGTCGTAAGCCATATTTTATTTATTTTGTTAAAAAATCTGTAAATGGTATATTTTTCAACCCTATATCTTTAGGAGTCAGGTTGAGTGTAAAATATCAGGGTTTGTAATGGGAATTATAAATAGCTGAAAGTAGAGTTATTGTTTTATTAGATGCCTAGAATATATAACATTACTACAATACAATACCTATCAAAGAAACATTTGTAACGTGTGTTCATTGTTTATTTTTTTCCTTGAGTGAATTACATTTAAAAAGATGGAGAGAGGGTGGGGGAGGAGGTACACTTTATGTTGTTATGGTTTGTGCGCTGGTTCACGCAATTCACGCGGTAGAACGGCAATTCAAACCTTTGCCGGGGTTGGGATTATCGAGGTTTTCCTCTTTCTGATATTCATCGTCCTCTCTTCCACCCGTTCACCTCTCCATCCCCTCTCACCCACGCACCTGTTTCATTGGAAACACCCGGATGAAAGCGCACGATGGGGTTAATCGGCTGTACTCCACCATTCTGCACTCTCCCCTCTGTCAAGCCAAACGAAATATTAATGAAAAAAAAATCCCTTGCGATTCCACTCTTTCTCGAGTAATACCAGTCGCTGGTAATAATTTTATGCGAATATTTTATCCGTGTTTGCTGCCAGGAAATCCAGTTTCCCTGCAAACACCCATCTTATAAACTGGTTAAAGATCATAAACTACCTACATTATGTTGATTCATATCCAAAGAGAGATACTTTACTCACTGTGTGCTAGTTGTCAAGAAATAAAGATATGAACGAATCATGTTGAAAGAGAAACATCAATGCATATTTCAAGACTTTTACTGGCAGTAAAAATACGGTTATTTTTTACGGTTGCAAATGTCGCTAGTGAAACAGTGTTTTCTATTATTCCGAACCTTCAGAATATAACCATTTTATATCTTTCAGAAAATTTAGTGATCGAAAAGAAAGGATGAATTCACTTTAGTTTAGAATTGTTACTATGTGGATAAGTGAAGCATATCAAAATTGGTCCCTGTGTTTTTAACATTTGATACAGCGTTTTCTTTATTTTCTTCTCCTTAACGAATCAAAAAGTAGTTAATCAAAGTAACTTTGGTAAATGGACTCCTAAAACGAAAAGTTTATTTCTTTAGTGGAAATGCTCAGTGAGCATTTATCGAAAGAATAAGCCATTTCAATTCTTTTATTGTCCTAAAGGGAAGTGGACGTTAAATCATAGCTTGCCCCTTAGTATCAGTCCCCCAGAAAGACTTTCGAATAGTCTCATCAATAGTCAATTGAAAAAGAAAATACTTTAACGCGAAACACGTCTCAAATCTCAGGAAATTTACTTCAACTGTTCTTAATCTTTCCTGTGGCGCCATCCCCTCCGGCGTTTCTTTTGCGCTGAATCTCTTCTGGCGCAGTTCCTTCCGGCGCGGCGCCAGCTGGCAGTCCGGCGCTCCTAGCGGCGCAGAAATCAATTACGACGGCGGCGATAGCGTTAGAAGGGAAATCCTTTCCGGTGCAGGTGAGCGATTTCGAGACTGAGAGGTATGTCGAGACATTGCGATCGACGCTGAAAAATACCATCTATGTCTTAGATTTCACTGACTTTCATATCGATTTTTTAAAAAAAATCCTTCGCGAAAATGTGTCGAAAATACGCCCCTCCAGTGACTCAGGGACTTCCTCGTCACCTAGACACTACGGGTTCAATTCCCGGCGGGATCGGAAAAAATTTGTAGCTTTTTACATTTATGTCCCATTTCATATATCTGTGACTGCTGAATAGCGAACCCTCCTTCCTCTATCCACCTCCTCCTAGTATCAATAACTCTAACTATTATTAACTACTCCTACCAACCCCTCCACGTGGACCAAGTTGTTGGTAAACCCAGCTAACAATAGCAGTAACACCCACCTTCTACCTCCTTTCGCCCCATGTAGATAAGCTTCAATAGCACGCTACATTTCCCATTTACAAATTACAATTACAAATAGTGTAGTTCGATGAAAGAGTCTGTCTTGTGACTTACACCTTGTTAAAGTTCATAAAATAAGAGACAAAGTTAAATAAGTTCACTACGAAACACTGCCAAGCCATGTCACTATTTCAGACAATTATTTCATTCTTATTTTACGTTGTCATTTCACCTTCACTTAAATATTTAAAAAAGTAAGCAAGTTTTCATCTCTATTACTTTACTATTCTGCCAACGTTTCGAGAGTTAATGATTTCTTCATCAGGGCCAGCTACAATACATAACAACAGAGAGAAATAGTAGTCATGTATACATAACAGTTTTACTTTACATTCAATGCATTAATTGTAATAAAGTACTAAAAACATATTACATACTTGAGGTGCAGATAGTTAAAAACTTGTTATTAAAATTACTACAATCAATCACATTTAAAACAATAGTTAAATATTAATATCATGGAAGGTTCATCCAGGCAAAACCTTCTCCGTCATTACATGGTTGAACACTAAGATACACACAGTATGGGTAACGGATATTATCAATACATAAGCATTACTAACATAACACATAAAATAAGAACTTTATTTATTATTTAACCATGTATAAAACTATCATTTTTTTGTAAAAATGTTACATTCTAATTGGGTATACACATTTTTATTCATTTTAATATAACAAGTTTCTAAAATCACTCTTTTGAAATTATTTTCTGATTTTCTTAAGTTATGGTTGTTATGAAATTATCTTGAAAACGACATTTGTTTTATTACCATTCAGACTTTCACGATTGTAAATTATGTTTGTGGCCTCTAGTTCGGTCTAATTGCATAGTGTGTTAGCTCAAATGGCATTTTAATATCGATCTGGGTGTTTCTGTCTTCCAGCAAAAATATTCTGGAAATGTTGCGAAATTACTATTGCGCTGACGAAAGGAATTTTGGTAACTGTTGTTTGGTTGACATTGAATTTGGAATGTATTATAGAAAAGAAGTGCTACCTCTGTGTCAGCAGCAATTATAAATGGGGTTTCAGACTGTGAACAGCTCTTATTCCATCACCTGGAAACTTAAATCGTGCAACAAAAATTTCCAAATTAGAAAATAAAATCAGAATTACTTTAATTCATAGTTTTCACCTTAAAGATATCTTTGGGGAAGCTATATTTTCATGTTGGTATCTTTCTCGAAGAGGTGTGTGGAATGTGAAGGACAACAGTACGAAAACTTCGAGACTTCTTGTTCAAATCCTAACTCTATTTTGTTATTCTTTTTTATTACTCATTTTCACACGCACACGACGTCGATAATACCCGTCCTGCGCTCGCTAAGTCGAATGGCTGTGATTCATTGAGTTCTTCGCATAGTGACTTTTTCAACAGTTTATTTCAAAAAGAATACTTTTAGTGGTGTTGTATTCACCTCGTCGGTGATACCATGAAGTTTGCATATATGTGAAAAGAGTTTTGAGGCATAAAGAGATGCAAAAATTTGCGTGTTTGAAGGAGAAAGTAGTAAACTTCTAAATGGAGAGTTCACGATGCAACATCAACTTCGTGTACCACACGACTCCAGAAGCGTAAAAAGCAATATTTCTTTTTTATTCAACGAAAGGAGAATAAAAAATTCGAAATACGTCTCTTGTGAGAAAGCGATGGGTAATAGCTAAATTAAACTCTCCGAAAGACGGATTTCGCCTGAAATTACAGAAACGACGTGTGTAAAAGTGGCGGAGAAAGAGAAAATAGTAATCGAAGAAACATGTTCTCCACACGCCCCCTGGCGTTCTCACAGCCGTTATGGAAACACGAATCATTCTACTACTTCATAACAATTCATTAAGCGAAATCACTTCATTAATCTTCTCTACTTTTCCGTATATTTTACGAAGGATGCGCGTAGCGTTTGAGGGAAAAATTCTTTTGCGGTAGTGCTCTTGAAAATGTGTTACTTATCTGAAGTAAAAGAAAGAGAAAATATTATCTTGAGCATATCTACCAAGGAAAGCTAATGGTTGACACTAAAATTGCAATGGTGAGGCAACTAAGATATCTTGTGTTATGATTATTGCATATTAAATTTTACGAGGGCTAAATAATGGTACATTCTCAGGGGAAAGAGATCACCACCTGCAACATAAGTAAAAGAGGTAAAATTTTAATGTATAAAAGAAATACGGAATGTCGCAAATTTTTATAATTTTGCTTTCTGGATACTTCAAAATTTATTTTTTTACTGATAAATTCAATGCCGGAAAGTGAAATGTTTTGTTAAAATACGAAATCATAAAATCAGTGATTTGCTTCATAACTGAATGTTCATTTTAGTTGCAACGTAATTGAAGGGAAAAAATAAAGCGCACTACTGTAGACATCAAAATGAATTAATAATAGTACGTTTAAATATTTCCTTTAACGCAACAAAATTATGTAAATGAAGATGAATCCTTGGATGAGCCACTTGAGTTTGATTCCGTTTATGTAACGTTCCAACCAACAATTGAAGATAACGAGTGCTTCTCCGTTGCGCAATCTCTCTGCCTCCTGAAGTGGTGTGGGAGGTGAGAAACTCTGGTTTATTCGAGGCGAAGAAAGTGGAGCGAGATTTCGTGAAGTCAACGAGGCAAGTTGCGAGCGAGATTCGAAACTACTCTAATCACGAAATCTGAACGTGTGGCCTTGCCAAACATTATGACTCACGTGATGTGCAGTTATCGGAGTTTGTGGTTATTGAATCCATTGCAAATTTCCGTCAATGAATGTAGTACTTATTCTGTGGAGAGGATGTGAAATCACCCCTCTGGAGACGTGTGTGGTAAGGTGTGAGCCAGCCTTCATGACCCAAATCGCGTGTTCAGTCCGTCACGCCCCCACGCAGTCTGACATGAGATTCTGTGGGGGCGACAAGAGCGATGGTCGTGTTGGAAGCGTTCGCTCAACACTGGAGCACGTTCAAGCGTATGTGAATTTCCTATGTTCTCTTACGCGAAATATCGATGAATGCATTATTTTGTCGACGTAATAAGCATTATCAATTATCGAATTCAATTAGGTGCTATGACAACCTTAAAAAATGGTACTGAAAATTTTCGAAGGAAATAGACGTAAAACTTTCTGCAAGTAGGTCATACGGGCCCTAATATTTTTATCAGAGTGATGGAATGTGATAAAGGTTATGCATTCCACTCAAGCATTGGATATTAGTAAGGGTAATTCCTTCCTTATCCATTCTTTCATCCCTGTGGTAAATGTGTCGGATTTGCGTAAGCATGGACTTACCGTAACTAATAACTCAAAAACATAGTATGTATTATAGGGAATCCCTTGTATAGCGTGAAAAGACCGTATAAATAGAAAAATGCTGCAGCGGGGCTTATTTGACTTTCCGATCACAAAGATTATGAGGAGAAATTCCGAGAAATACAATCAATTTCTCAATCTTGACAGTCAAACTAGTTTTGAACTTGAAGTCAGGTCATGGCGTCATGAACTGTTCAGAAAAGGCAGTGTATTAAACTTTTTTTTTTCAAATACAGTTCTATGTAATATTTTCGTTTATTTTATTTTCTGCCACCTTCATTTGTAGTAATTTAATATTATTTAATTTAATAAGGCAGAACAACTCACATTGTTATATGATTTCTTTATTTTCCATTAATCAATCAATTTCTTCTCGCTGTTTCGGGAGAGTTAATTTCTTTTTGGATCGTAATAATTCTCTTCTTCCCCGTGACACGTGCGATCAGAAAGTCAAAAAGAAATTCCCCGCATCAAGGCATCGCGTCTGACGTCTCTTCCGTGGCCCGGTGCTCGTCGCCGCGAGAGATTCCCGCAGCGCCGATCGCATGAGGTTTCGCCGCCTCTGGCTGCCTCTTAACGACCCCCGCCATCGCCTCCCTCAGGTTGCCTGCCTGCCGGCCTGCCGCTCTCGCTGACGACTTTGCTTTCTTCGAGTCGTGCCGTGAGTCGCGTCCGAGAGAGATCGTGTCATGTGCTGCTGCGGAGTTTTTATTTTTTTATTTTTACTATTTTAGATTACTCATCTGATTTGTTTGCATCGTTCTGTGTTCTATTGTGTTGGGTTGTCTTTTCTAGTTTCACTAAGCCTTGTATCCGTTTCACATTGTTTGTGGATGTATAGCTTATTTACGGATTTGTTTAAACGTTACATTTAAAAGGTGGGACTTGTACCTGTCAATTTCATCATCGAGTAATCATGCCTATGCTAATCGTTTGGACGACTACATTTCTTTCCTTCAAATACAATGCAATCACGAATGCCAGGTTACATTGGATTTGTCACAATGGAATCCGGTTAACAAGGGAAACGAATATTCGATCAACGTCGTGAGCCACTTTTTGTGCCACGTGGTTCTCCCGTACGTGCGCGATGCGTTAGTCATGTGCGCTTTCCTCGCATACTGTCGGTGAAACATAAGCAGCACATCGATTCGAATAGATAACTCCCTCCTGAGCGTGTGGGGAAGAGGCGACGCGCGACCTGTGAATACCAAAATGGAAGGCCGGATCCGAACGGACGATTCATCGATTCTCGAACACCCGTCCGCCCACTGACCACCAGTGCAAGCACGACACTCCGTGACAGCAAGAATTCCACGGCGGACGAAGCGGGATGTCGTCGTGGCTCAGGAAGAGCAGAGTTTCCAGGTTGTGTTTGGTCTGGGTCATGTTCATCACCTACGAGTACGAAGATCGCTCGGGAGACGTGTCGATGGCACGTTTGCGAAGCACGCCTTCTTCTCGCCAGCTGCGTTCGTGAAGCTCGGAGGAATGATTTGTGTTTGTAGGGCTGCGAACACTGCGGAGGTGGTTTCCCGCTCGCATTCCTCGACAAATGCACTCGAATGAGAGGTTACGTAATGGTGAGGGAATTCTTGTTTTTCTTCGACACGTGTTTCGGTGAAAAAGTGTACACCTCTGAACACTATTATTTGGGATGAAAGTCTTGAAGTGAAGTGCAACTGATAGCGAACGATGTTGTGTGCTCTGTTTCTTTGTGGTTTCCTTGCGTTGGCTCTGATGCTTCGACTGACCTCCGTGCTGTGCTTCATCAGTCAACCTCTGGTATGCTATCGCTAACAATCTTCGTCAAATAGTAATTTTCATTGGTCATTGTTAGATCTAGACTTTGTACATTCAATACTAATGTCAAGTTCTTCTCCTTCCCAATTTACTTTGTTAATTATTAATTTAAGTTTGAAATACTCGATTTAACGGTCATATGTTGGCAGATGCAGTAACAGAATAATATTTAAATTACTTATACTCTAAGTTAATATTTTGTTGACAAATCTTTGTGCAGATTTGTAAATCAAGCGTTATTTGTACTCCTGATTGTTATATTATTGATTGTTGTAATTTCATCATTCGCATGCCGCAGTAGTGTTTTATAAAGCGACCTGTAAACGTGTCCAATGTACAATGGAGTGCGGAAAAGTTATTTTATTCACTTCTTTATTACTGAATACACGTAAGTTATAGAACAATAATCTATGGTTCAACATTTCTGCATTTCGAAGAAAGGTACGTTCTTTGCTCAACTGAATTTCCACTTGCATACATTTTCGGTTTGAGAAATCTCTTTATTCCAATTAGTTTGATTCGTGTAGCGAATTGTTAGTATTCTTATCGTAGGAGTGTTCTAAATTTTAAATCCGCCTCTGCCTTAGGATCTTTGATCGGAATTGATGGGATGGTTCTTTGCTTGCTTCCGGAGAGTAAATTAGTTTACACCAGATTGTAACTGCTTTTATGACAATGAATTTATTTGTTTACATCTGGGGTGTCCATTGAAATATTAACTCTTTTTCATTTTTCCAAATTATCACAGATCTGTAAACATAAATATTTTTTATCAATAAATCAATGCTATATTGAAGCTTCAATACACGATTCAATATAAGCTTCAATAGAAGATTTTAGCTTTCGGAAGGACTCTAATGACCTTGCCGTTGACAAGCCCTAAAGCCCAAAAAAGCACACCACCAACAACACTTTCGGGACATTAATTTACGACTACTTAATACTCGTTAGTAAATTTAAATGGTCGAGCCTTCAACTGTAGATATATTATCAATGAAAATAAAGAGTACGGTTTAACTCGTAACCGAAGTTCACTGGTTTAGTGCGGTGCTGGAGAACAATGTTTACATCGTAAATATGTGTTTAATGAACCACTAGTTACTAGCAGCCTTCGACCACACAAATACGACGCGAGGTCTTCCTGCTCTGGATGGTGCGCGCGTTATTTGCTCGCAATGTTGGGAACCGTTAATTGAGTGTTGAACGTTGGTATGTGTGGTCTTGCACATGTGAGGCCTCTCCAATCGCTGTAACATATGCTTCTTACTCTTCTGTCCATCGCTTCTTTTCTTGGGTGCTGACTCCAGAGAGGGTAATTGACTTTTCCTTCGCTGAAATTTATGTATGTTTCTTTAATTTTAATTGTTTTCTTAAGTAAATATGACTTTTCCTTCGCTGAAATTTATGTTTCTTTTATTTTAATTGTTTTCTTAATTGTTTTGTCTGTTTTTTTTAAATAATGTTTTACTCGGTATTTAGTGATGTCACCTGCCGTTTACACCAAGGGAGCAAAAGAGGGACAACATTTATGCATGAACAAAATCTGAACATTAATAGAACCACTCTTCTCATCCATCTTTTGCTGAGCTTATGGCTTTATTGATGCAAGAAAAGGAAAAATCAATCTTAAGGTGTTTTCATCAAATCATAAATTTTGATACTATGAATATATTAGAACAAGCAGTAATATGAGTTACACGTCAGGGTAATGCCAATGTATTACAGTTATATTCAAATTTTTCATAATGTAGTATTCTGCTATATTCATTCGATGATCATTTTACGTAGTTTTTAACTCAACCGTTTTTTTCGCCTGGAAATGGAATGCATTCGATTTTTCTTATGTGGTATATTATATCAAAATCAATTTTTTAGGTGACTGAGTAACTGAAATGTCTGTTAGGAGTAAATACCATAGTATAAAATTCACATCTCATGGCACTTGGAATCGTATATAGTGAACCCCATCAACAAATAAGACTTCGTATGATGTAGAGTGGAAGCTCACAGATGCATTTTGGTGACTGTTTTTTGTAAAAGTAAAATTTATTGCTATGGGAATATCTCCTTGGGGTAGTGAAGACACGCCTATGCATGTGATAAAAGTAAGTCATATGTCCGGAAGTAACCTTGAGTTTGCTCGCTAACATGTAATATGTAACACCAGCTGCTGGTGAAGGAATGTGGTAATGATATGTACGAAGGCCAATAGGGAGAGTAAGTGATTTCTTTATTCATTTACATCTGAATCATGTCTTCACTCATTTTTTGTAAAATAATGAGTGAATCACCTGGAAAGAATGTGTTGGCGAGGTCGTCATTCATTACAAATAATTACAAATGTTATAACGAGCTCTGGTACTTCATTAGTATAATCGGTGGTAGGATGTCCCGAGTTCGAACGAAATAGAGGTCACATTTTTATTTAATTTCAAAACTGATCCAATTTACTGCAGTTTCAATGCTCCAAAACTTGTCGTACCTTTGACGAAATGGGGTCGTGAAATCTTACTGTTGCATCTTTGCATTTTCTAGATGCGAGTAAGACTTTGGAGTGAGGTAGGGCGGAACTATTAGCGAAATTTCTGTGATCGGAATCATGTCTCTCGGTTATCACAGAGAATGTTGCTATTGATCGAGAGTGGAACCACGCCCACTTCAATTCGCCTGACTTCGCGCTTAAGTACATGGCTAGCTTCAGTGCTAATTAATGGGATGGATAATTGGAACACGTTGAGAGTTGACACTACACAATGACGTGCGTGACACAATGATATTGACGATGTATTTTGCTTCTGTATTTTAACTGACGAGTTAAATATTTTGAGTGGGGCACGAAAATTTTAATTATTAAAACATTTTTTATTCAGGTTAAGTGATTACTAAATGTTGTTTTAAAATCTTAACAAAACTTAATAACACGTGTCTGACTTTTTTTTTATCGTTAGGAGTATATTGAAATGTGAAATCCGCCTCTACCTTAGGGCCCTTGATCGGAATTGATGGGATGGTCCCTTGCTTGCTTCCGGAGAGTAAATTAGTTTATTGTCCTCCACGTGGTCATACGCAGTTTGTAACTGCTTTTTCGACAATAAAGTTTATTATTATCTTTAACGTTTGTTTTTATAATTGTATATCGTTGGTTCAATTGACCAATTAAACAACGCCTAATTGATAGTTTTGTGATTAACGAGTTTTACTTTTTTACCGAAGTTTTACCTCCCACTTTTAACAGTGTTCTTCTTAATATAGAGTAACCACTTCAATATATACGGTCTCTGATTAACTAGTCAAGATGTAGCTGCGTATAATGGAGTCTTAATATATACCCACGGGATCTTATACCCATTGGAACGTATTTTCGCGTTATATAGTTGTAGTTTGGAACCGACTAATTATGTTCAACTGATTCATGGTAGAGCAGATGGATTGAAGAAAATGAAAAGATGTCTTCTGTACATGAAAATAGCTTCCTTTCGTCGTCGGGAATTCTTCAAGCGCTATCTTTTTCCAGTGGCCCTCAAATATCGTGTGCTGCCAAGGAGTAGGATGTCGACGCGCGCCACGTCTGCTGCCAGTTCCGCATAGCTCTGTCCCCAAATAGATCACTTCCCTCTTCAAGCAGCGCGCCGCGAGCATGGGTGCGAGTGATCAGCTTAAGGTGTTGGTGACACACATGCTCATCTTAATAATCCAGTGAACAAATACTAATGATTTCTCAGCGTTATGTATTGAGCATATATTTCTTCCTCGTGGAGAAGATAAGTTAACTTTCGGCCAGGTGAATGACGACGACGTCGGGAATCAAACCCGGGACTCCTGCTTTGATCGCAGGAGTGGGGAGGTGTCTCAGGGCTTCCGGGGTTAGGCCTAGGGAGGCACACGAGCGGTGTAGTAAANTTGTGGGAGGCACACGAGCGGTGTAGTAAACACCCCTGCCATCAAAGCTGGAGTCCCGAGTTTGATTCCCGGGTGACACACCCGCATATACTGCCGTTATCTTGTTTTCTTAGTTGCAAAGTGTGTCTTCTTTGCTCCTGTATTATATGGCTAAGTTCGAATCCCATTGAAGTCGTTGAATTATCGTTTTCTTAAGTTTGAAGTCCAAAATGTTCTTATGATATACTCAGAGTGCTTATGATATACAAGTCTTATTCCTAGGTGCAATGAGATCCGCATTCCTCTTTTTACCGTTGTGTACTGACTCCGTTTTTTAAGGTAACTCCGAGTCATTTATGTTAAGAAAAAATTCCGATGGAATTCTACCGATAGCGGTGGTCTGGTGGCAGCGTCTTCGCTTACTCAGTAACCGCTGAGCGGTGAACGTGGATTCAAACCCTGCTCGGCCGAACTAGGTGAGGTTTCACTCACCTACTCCAGACAAATGTCTGTTCGGTACATAAGGCAACCCAACATCTTTCCTTCCCAACTCCATCACCAAAGTCACGGTTCAGTAAGAAAGCAGGCCTCGTGGCATAAAATAAAATGTTATAAAATAAATAAAAGATCAGAATTGAACTGTATTGTTTTCTTATATTATAATTCATGGTTTTGTGCGTAGTGAGAACTTTTTTCGCAATATTTGTTGTAGAAGTAGTCATAAACTGTAGATGTATTATTTGCATAATGAAGTGACCGATTGTTATTCTCTTGTCGCAGAGTCCTGGAGCCCTTCATCATAAGGACGTGCTCGCCAAGTATCTTGGCAGTGCCGGCGGTGGGGGCGGCGGCGGAGGCGGTGGTGGCAAAGCGCAGCCGACAGTGGGCGCCGCCGCCAAGTCGCAGCTGAGCGGCCGGTCGGGGGGCATGGCGCCAAAGAGTGGAGGCGGCGGAGGTGGTTCCTTGTTGTCTGAGGTGAGTCCCTTAATCTTGTGCGATCAGATGATACATGAACCTCTGCGATTTCACCACTGGATTCCCCCCGTAGTTAAACATGTTGAAATCAATTCCGCTATTTGATTGAAGAAAATTGAAAATATAACTTGAAAACAATCAGGCAGCTCGTGTTAACAAAATTTATTTATATATCTTCATTCGAGTTGGACTTATTAGCTTCATTGAAGAAATACTGATTTAATACCTGACTTAGTGTTTGTAAGATTTTCTTCCTTTTTGTAAAATTTTTATCGAATTAGAGGAATTCAGTATTCTTATGAGTGGAATTATGTTTTCTCAATACTTTAAGAGTTAATTTTCTGAAAAAAACAGAAGCAATTTTTTTTGTTTGACTCACATTTTGTAAAACGAGAAACCATATTCGCTTATTCTCATAAACTAACAGGTAGTATTGTGGTTACAAAACAAATGCATTGTTTAGGAGGACGTTGTTCATGTCATGTTGTCTGAATGTTAAATGAAACAATGAAACATTTAATGTCATATGATAGTTCATGCCATCTCTTCTCCGTGAAAAGAAAATCCATTATGATTTGCGCGTGTGAATTTCTGTGTGAAAGTGGCGTATTGATCTTTGTTGGAGCACTAGAGCCAAGAGAACTGAAAAATAATTATTTTGTAGATTTACAGATAAACAAAAATTGTTTCATTATCGAAAATACAGATCGCGTGGTTTCGTCTTGTTAGTTGGTACATTGAATCCTCTTTATTATTGGTAAGTAAATCGTCTTGTATTTTAAATGTCGTAGTGGTATGAAAGAGTGAAATATGTGAACCTATTGTGATATGTTCGAGGATAAAAGTTATGAGAAGTTTCATTTGTTGCTAACGACGATTCTGCTTTCTTTTTCTTTCTTTCTCCCGTTTCATAAGGGAGGATTAAGGTCTTTCACTAGAAACAACCCTTGACTCTTGACTCCTACAGCGTTCACCCCAGCGCCAGTGTGTTTTAATGCTCTTCCAGTGTGCTTGTGTGTGTTTCTTGTATGTGGGTGTGCCTCAGGGATCTATAGTGAGTGTCAGGAAACAAAAGTGGATAAGAATGTAAAGAGTTTCCATATATTTGTTGGTATATTTTCAGCTCGTATTGGTTTCATGTTGCTGTCGGAATACGTCGAGTCATCTATGAGTAAAGTTTCGAAAATATTCATTTTGTTGTAGTCTGCACCCTTTTCTGACGTCTGTTATGAATATTTGATTCGAATACTTCAATAGTTGTAATTGCACACAGAATGTGATATAGAAGGGATATTGTCGTTCCTTTCGTAAAAGCTTTTATACTCATGATATAGGGACGTAAATATAGTAAATTTTGTGATAGGAACAATTATTTCTGAGATAACATTATGACGTGCCTTTATCGGTTACTCATTATATTTTTCAAGATTGTCATTATTGTTCAGCAATTTCTAAAATTCCTGTTTTTTACAAAAATGTCTTTAACCAAGGACATTTATCGTTATAGTGCACGTGTCATTATCATATTGGAAGTTGTAAATATTTTGGCGAACATATTTTAAATGATACGATTTCTTGAGTTTAGGTCATAATAAATTCATCTTTCATCAGTTCGCCAATGTTTCGACTTTTATTAAATCTTTATTAGAGGTCTCTGCCACCATAAATAAACCTCCTACACCCCAAAACCTGATCGATCTGATGAATTCTGAATTTATTATACTCACGAAATCGCATTTTAAATTGTTGATACTATTTTGCATGGATAACGATTCGTCCCTTGACTTCGTAGTTCCGATGGGCTCGTTTGGAAGTTTCCCTCCCTTCCTTGCGCTCTCTAACCCTCCTTCCGTTCTCCGTCCGTCGCCTGAGTTAGACACAGCGTCGCTTAACGCTGCGTCAAAATCCAGCAATCAAGAATAACGATGTTAGCGCCTGGAGGAAGGTTTGACCTGTCGCGCGAGGCCGCAGCATCAACTAAAAACTGCGCCAACGTTGGGAGAGGAAAAATTCAATTTGCAGTTTGAAAAAAAACGCAATTGATCCGAATTTTTTAAATATATCATTATTATTAATAATACCTGAATTCTCAGTAAAACAAGATATATGGGGCTGCTTTTTAATTTGACGCAGGGCGGTAAAGACATGAGTGTAGGGGTAGGTAGTGGTATAATTTTTTTAGTGTAAAACAATCATTCTACTTAAATATAAATATTAGACTACTCGTTACTCGTTAAATGTTATTCAAATGTATTATATTTCATTACCTTTATACAAAAGATATAAATTATAATTTGAATTGAAACATGGGTTTATAAATTCTTTTAGTTTCTAATAAATAGCCATCTTAATATTTGCATCAAAAATGTTTTTTGTTGAATAATTTTAAAAAGTCTTAATTTTAATTTGTTTTGGCACGTCACAAACGTGGGAGTGAAACATCAAAATGTTTTGAAATTGGGTGACGTATTAGGCGTAGGTTTTATTCATTGACTTAATCGTTCTCGTGATGAAATACATTCTAGTTCCTTAAATTGTGGAATTCCACGTTTCGAATAGAATGCTTTTATAGATGGTAATACCTTTATTGGTAACAGATCTGCTAACGTATTCGTCAAACTTCAAAAACCGATCGTCGTCCGAAATAAGTTATGAAGCTCATTTAACGAACTCTTGTTGCTGGTGTATGAAATTTCCCGGAAATTTTTAGTCATCTCAAAGGAAATGAAATTTATGTAACTTAATCTCATTTATGGTAGAAACGGGAGATTTCCTGAAGTGGTTCAATATCCATAATGAGGTGACGAGATAGAATCACGGGAACCGACTCCCGTATTCAATGAAATTTCCGTTCTCTCGCTTAGTACCCACGGCTCGGGGGATACATTTTCCGCATAATTCCACCAATTATAGAAGTTACTATCATTTTCTGCGCGTGAAAATTTATATGTGGAGAGATTAATGGAAATTACGCTAATTATGAAATTACTTTTTTCTCTGTTTGAATGACTGTCAAACAGGAAATCTAGTCTAGAAATCTTTTTAGTGTTCGTCTAATTTAAAACATTAATAATTTACTATACGCTGATTAATTAGTAGGTGAAATATACTTGTCACCAAATTGAAATTTAATGGAAAAGTTGAAAAAATTAAAACGAAAAGTTTGTCCCCCCTCCAAAAAGAAAAGGTATGGACGTGATTATCGAGTTTGTTTGCTTGAAAAACTCTATAGTAATATGTTAGAGGACATGCAGAATATAACCCCCCCCTCCCCATTTATGATGGACGTGGAGCAAGAAGCACATGTCTGTGAATGTGGCAGGCCGCGACTCTTTTATGTTCAATACGCTTCGCCACGCGGGAGCCGTAAAAGTCACGTGAGAAGCGTATGCGGCTGCGAATGGCCAAAGTGCATTGAATGCATCGCTGTGGACTCTTTGCTCCTTTCAGGGCAGTGAACTGACAGAGTGCTCTGGTGGGATGGACATGAACTGGTCTTATGCTCTACCTCGGGGCCAAGAAATAAATGTCAATGTTCTCATCAGCTGGGGGATGGGAATGTAGCGCTTTACTACGGTGGAAGGTTTCTCGAGCAGATTGTAATCATTTGTTTGTGTTTATTCACTTTTTAGCTGCACGTTTGATCGTAGTAATTTTAATTATCAAGCAAATATTTATTTTTACTATTTTGCTCTGATGTCTTTGAATATGCTTTTTTGAAATGGTTGGTTTCTGCTTTTGTGTTTATTCCCGAAAACAGTCGTGAATACGTCATATTTCGTCACGTGTATTCTTTGTAAAAAAAAAAGAAGAAATAAAGCAAATGCAATTGCTATCTATCCAGAGGGAATTATATCAATTTCTGCTTTATTTTCTTAAATACCGTATTAATCATGGTCTAAGAGTGTATGGAAACACCAAACCGAGTCCCCGTAAGAAGAGGATGTTCATTGACCTAGTACCGTGTGCAATGTCTCCAGTCAGCTGAGTCGACAAAGGATGTCTTACATCATCGAAACAGAGGAAGGTAGGAGGGGCAGGTGGCGAAAGGAAGTAATTATGAATCAACCTCGAGACCAACGCCCTATCCTCACCCCGTCCTCCCCATCCGCACTCTGTTCGCGGGCGCTTCTTATCCGCCCTTTAGGAATGATCACATTCCTCGCCTGCTTCCCTCACGAACCATCCATTTCCTTCTTAAATCACTTCTTAAATGTTATTCTGCCTCACGTGACTTACCATCGTATTGACTATGTCTGCTTATGCTGGGATTTCTCGTTTCATCCGGACTCCTTCCATGATCTACATATCTACCATTTAATTTCGAAAGTTTTAAACCAATTTTATCTATTGTAGTTTAGTTGTATGTCGTAACGCAATAGTATATTATAATTTTTTAAATTGATATCTTAGCAGTATGCGTTTAAATTGGAAAAGGACTATACATTGGGGTTAATGTTCTTTCCATCTCAATTTCTATTACGTACGTACGTTTTCTGTCATCCCGCTATCTCCGACCTAATTTTTTCAGTCTCGCAACCTATAGTCGCACATAACCTCCCTGCCCCCTCCTCTCCATACACCGCCGCTCCTTCCCGTTTTCATTTCTTTTAATTATTTTTCGTGTAAAAAAATTCCCATCCTTCTCCGTTTCTCTCTTTGTTTCGTTTCTTCTCATCTTGTGCCTGCCTTCATCCTCTCGTCGTTCCGCTTTGACGTGGAAATATCTCCCCTCTGTGAGCTCCAATACAAAAGCCGCTGTTCGCCGCATCTCGTTTGCGATCTGCCCTTTAACATTATGGCGAGCAGGATTTTTAAATAGGGCTGAGATGGTTATTTATGGATGTGAGGTCTCTTTCGTTTTGCATGTGCGGGTGGGTTAGACTTTTTTATTCTGCCTTGCGCCTGCTCTTTTTACGAAGCTTCATCCTTTCAAATATGCCTCGCGTTCTTATGGAGATGAAGTTATTAAAAGTTATTTATCTACGTTAGATAACTTGAGTGTTTATGACAGTAACGAGCTATCGCCACAAGATTTGAACTTCATCGGTTTCTTCTTCTTTTTTTAACGTAAAATTTGCAAATTTGGTTTTATTCGAGTGTTTGCTTCGTATATTTCTGAAAATCTTCAGTACTTGGTCTTGTTTTGTTAGACAGTAGATCAGTTCTTGCTTGCAATAACCATTCTACAGATACAGACGAGTCCTACTAAAATAATTGTCTAAAGTATTTTTTTAGTAACTAATTTTTCTACTAATACATAGTTAACGAAAATTAAAATTTTCACAAGAACCATGTTCATATTTTTGTATAGTTTATAAATTACTTGTTAAATGTTTTGTTTATCAGATGTAAAATCGTACAACCTTATTCTCGTGTTCTCCTGTTCAAGAGAATTTGTAAAGAACTCCGAAACTAAATTCCCATAGATTGTGTATTTGCTAGACCAATCTTGGAGCCCTGGCGAGTGATAGTATGTATTGACACGTGGCTATTTCTCCAGATTCGTGCTGTAGCTGGCAGTTGGCTTAAAATTCTATCTCCATCTTTTTTTCCTTCACCTCCGTAACTCTCTGAACAATCGCGTATCGACTTACTCGATTAGAACCTCGGTTCATAGTTAAGAACCTTCTGAAGCTCGCCACAATTTACCGGAGAGCTTTCTCATAATCTTTTCTTTGTCAAACAATAGACGTTTGCGAGTGGGTAGCTCAGTGTGGATAAACGCCACGGTCTTTTGTTTTCTTTATTCAGTCTATTTCCAGATCCGAGCAGGTATTTGCTACCGATGGTTGCATATGAATTTAAATTCGCCTCGTGTTTCTGTAATTTATGTATGAGCTCAAATGTTTTGTCTAGAAGGTTATGAGGTTACTAGGTCAAATTTATATGCGATATTGGTGAAAGGTGGAATTACTAAATTAAGCTACTCCTTTGTATGCGAATAGAGCAAAACTGCGTAATAGTGAAACACATTGCTTTATTCTTATGATTATTTAACGAAACTTACTAAACGTGAAGCTCTGTCTATGAAAGAAAGAAAACCTACACAAAAGAACAGTTTGAAGAAATTAAGACTTTCCTCCTTTTTAAGATGTCTTGTGCTACGGCATCGTGTCATTTATTGTAATGCCCAGGCAGCAAATCACTGGTGGGAATTTGAAAAAGTACACACAACACTTGTTATAGTTTATTTGTAATTTTACCAGATTCTGAACTATAAAACCACAATACAATGGGATAAAAGCTCCCTTGTTTACCAAGACTTGGCTCTTTCCCCTGTAGAGTAGGCAACCAAGCGGCGCTGTTCGTGAGGCGGGATGCCGACACGCCTCTTCCGCCGTGGACACATGGGTGGGTGTCTATGGAACGATAACTGCGCTGTCAGACAATGGAGGCGCGGGGAACCTTCTCTGGAATACGAATGAACTATTGTGACAAGCGACATGTCAATGGAGGATCAAGTTGTTAACGAACCGTGCGCGCGACTAGGTCTTTAGGTTATATTAGCATTTGATTATACTGATTCGACTGTTGCTAAATGCGCTGAACTATAAGCGTTTTGGCTATTTTCAACACAAACATTTCGAAACGTTAAACTCTTTTTGTTGTTCTTGCAATTTTTTTCCAGGCTTTTAGATGTAATCTGTATGTTGATGTGGATATCAAAAGATTTTTCTCCTAATATACACTAATAAATTTAAACATCTCCTTGTTTGAAGCTAGATAATAGTAATAATAATAATGATAATGATAATGATAATAATGATAATTTACTAATGC
>NNCF01129054.1:670722-702616 GCA_002313205.1 Laupala kohalensis
ATAATAATAATAATAATAATGGTATCTTACTAATGCAATATACAGTAAAGCGTCAATTATCCGAAGTTTTCGCTTGGGTAATTCGGATGATAAAAAATCGATTAATCAAAATTCACTTTAAACAAATACATAGTTCACTTTAAACAAATACATAGTGTCCGTTTTACTGAACTGTGTTCATCGAAAAACTTACATCCATTATACAGGTATCAACCCTTTCTAAGAAATACACATTAGGTGGTGGCTTCCCTCATAGACATTCACGGAAAAAATAATTTGAAAGAAAAAGCTCACCTTTAATTCGTGGAACGTAAGATTGGTTCTGGTGGGTCTTTTCTGTTCTGGAAATGGCAACCTCCACGTTGTGATTGCTTGTTACTTTTCTTTTCCGTAGTAGTCTTCCGGATCGTGGTTCAAATTAGCTCTAGTTTCTTCCGATGTGGCTTCTTAGTAGATAGTTGATATTCATTGATTGAGGTACTATTTATGCAATGGGTTACCGGGTCACATTATTTAGAACCTTGTTACTTTATGCCAGTTAACTGGGGTAAGGAGTTTCAAACGAAAAAAGGAAGGGAAAAAGTGCTAAAACAAGGTAAAAAGACGGATAATAAGGTGCTGTTTTAGTCAACTAATTTAAGAACTCTTCTTTCTCCTATTCTAGTTTATAAATTTCCGACAAATGTGTTGAATCATCTGTTATCAGAAGCAAAAAGTATGAAACTTGTTTTGAATTAAGCATCTACAATTTGAAAAAGTCTGTCTCTATTAGGTTTCTATTTTCCTTACACTCAAACATTGTTGCAGATGTGCTTTTACTCACGCGTTTTCAGAGAGATAGGTTTGCTATTCGGTTCATTGCAAGCTGAGGAGACAATAACTGAAAGTTAGTTAAATATTATATGAAACCATATACAAATGGAATGAAGCTTTCACGTCATATCTCTAATAAATGAGAAAATGCGCTTTAGAAGATTATTGAAAAGCCACAGTAAGAAAAAGGAAAGAGAAGTATTGTGGACAAGGTTGGGGGGAAAAAGTCCCGAGAAAGTGAAAAAAAAAGACGCTTAAAAATACCTTCTTTATAATCTAGAGACAAAATGTCACTCTGTGGTATATTTCCGAAGAGTTTTAATTTACCCTAAGGAAAAAGGTGCGTTGTTCCCAGCGTGGATTAACTCGAGTATGTGACTAGAACATAAACCACCTCATTCGACGCATGTGGTACCATCGTTCTCAATGAACGTGTTTTTGACCCTTTGCACTTCGCCAGCAAACTGGTCTGCCAAAAATGGATATAAATTATCCTCGCGATGAAGCCGGCCGTTCTCTTGCCTTCGGGAGCTGCTTTATACGCTGCCATGAATCCATATCCTCTCAGACGAGACCAAAGTACACATCTGCGAAAGGGTAAAGGATATTCCGTTCAGGGAGGATTAACACGGACTTGCGCAGGATGATGGAACTGTGCATAGCTGAAATGGATAACGATTCTTTTTTTAACTTATTTTACGACTGGGTATTTTAGCTCGTCAGATGTAGTAGTTCAAAATTTTCATTACCAACGCTCTAGTGAGTACTTTAAGATTATGTATTTATTTTTATAAGTTAGTTCGTATCTCACCGGTTTAATTATAAGATAGATTTTCTGGCTATTTTTTTCTCTACTTATTCCTGTCGATATTTCTTTCCTTCCTTGGAAACCATAAAGAAGTGTTTCCAACTTTGTGAAAATATAAAAACACTTATTTTAATAATAAGTGGAAGACAAACTAATTTACTCTCCGGAAGCAAGCAAGGGACCATTCCATCAATTCCGAACAAAGACCCTAAGGCAGAGGCGGATTGAAAAATTTCAACAAACTCCCAGATAAGATAAAAATATAAAGTAATAGAATATCAACGGATTTGTAATTTAACGCAAAAAATTTATTTCACATCTGCGTATTATTATCGAACTATAAATTGAGACAATAATTCACTTGCAGTAGACATTCGTTGTAACATCGCCGTAACCCGGAAAACAAAAGAAGCTCGTATAGAAAGGACTTTGTGGAAGCGTTGAAAGCTGAGGCGTGGCTGTGAGGGAGACAGATCGCATTGCCCACAACCCCAGCATCCTCGTCGTCGTCGTCGTCGTCGTCGCACTCCCTATTCACCTCCCACGCAGAGCCCGTTGCACAGCGGTGCTGCACCCATTAATTCTGGCCGCTCGCTCGCGCATCGAACGGAGAGCGAGTGCTTGTAGTCTCCCTCCTTCCACTCGCGTTTCGCGACTCCCGAAGGAAAAGTGCACGCGTTGGGGGAACTACGAGTTCACTGAAAAGCGTCAACGCTGTATCTCGTTTTCTCGTTCCGAATTCACGTTGCCTCATGCAGAAGAACGTGTGAGGCAAGGGACAGAAGAGGAAAGGCATATACGAATGGTGCCTCTATCCCTTAGAAACTTTCAGTACTGAAAAGAAATGTATAGTTGACTCGTACAGAAATCTGGATGAACTCAGATTAGATTCACAAATATTTCTGGTTGTCACAACAACACCACTACTGCTAACCCCACGTGGGTGTACTAAATTGGCAATCTATTTGCAGCAAACACACAAAATTAGCAGTTGAACCATGTGGCTTTTTCCTTCAATTAATTTTGATGTTATGGGAACCATTGCCCTCCGTTTGTCGTAATCACAATTTTCCTTGTTGAGGTTACCATAATAATTATTATGTGAAAGTATATAGTACGCACACTAATTTCACTTAAATATTTAATTTGAATTTATTACTGTGTTGCTCACATATTAATGTTTTCTATACAGTTACAATTGTCAAACGACGAAGAAAAATATGTGTAAACAACGTATTGCATCTTTTCATCCAACGCCATTTTACATTTCTTCATCGCCCCTTCTTCAAAATCCATTGAGACTTTCGCGTTGTCACGTGCATCTAACCCACGGGTCCCCTCACGCTAAAATTTAGAATTTTAGCTCTCTAACTATCGTAGCGTTAAATCGTTTGTGGTTGGCATTTCAACAAACCTTTCAGTGTCCTTCAGCGTATCTCTGCTCGGATGATCACTTAACGGGTGTTGAGAACGTCAGCCACGGAATAAAGAGCGGTGAAGATCACATTGATGGTTGTGTGATAGGCTGTACAAGAGTTTAGCAACGTGCGACGCGCTTGCTGAGATTTAGATTTACACTTCTGTACTTTTCATTGTAAAGTATAGTATATAATTAATCTCTCTTTATAGAAGATCGCTAAGAACAGTGTTTTGAAACTCACTTCGAAAAAATAGACTTGTTGAATTCCCTCGAAGGAATTTTAAATCCTGTCGTAGTGTGCTGCAAATATATTCAAATTTTTCTTGTAATTCTTGTCTTATTTGTTCAATCAAATAACATTTCTAGGCGTGGTCATTTCAAAAAACAAATTTATTATTACAAAAATAAATATTTATTGTTCGGTGCCTTTTTTTGCGTTGTAGGCCTTTTGCATTTCGTAAACTGTCTTCGGTCATCTGAGTTATTGCTTCTTATTTATATCTGAAAAAAATTCGATACCGAAGGCTGGATGGAAATAGCTGGAGATGGTTTCAAGGTGACGCGTGCATGGTGACATGCCTCTGCCGAACGCCTTCAAAGAAATTTCTTGTAAGCGCTTTCCAAGGCTTACGCAAAATAAGCCAAGATTTGAGTACTGACAGCTCCAGATAAATTTATCCTCATACCAGTCCAATATTAGTTTCCAGAAGATAAATCTTTCATTTAATTTTGAAAGCGATGAATTCAATGCTCTTAGCAAGGAACAGACTGCATCTCTTTGTTAAGAAAATTTTGAAGAATGCAGAAAAAACATGACTAAAATAAATTTAATACATTTTTTATTTGACGAATATCGAAAATTGTCTTCCTGGGATGTTTTTGTTAATTGTAATATCTCCAGCAAATGCCAGTATTATAAATGTAATATTTTTCCTCTAAATACTTGCTTAGTACAGGAAGCGCGACAGAGGGCCGGTCCATTTGAGTGCACAGAGGGGCTTTGTGTACGACACGTGTCCTTCCAGCTACGAGGTCACTGCATCCATCTTCTTGCTCTCGCAGCTACCGCGTGGATTGCTTTTCCAACACAGGTCCCTTGCTTTTGGCTACGGAACTCGATTATCTCCTCTGTAACTGGTCATGTCACTGGAACCTCCTTCTGAGAATGACTTAGCTTCTGAAAGTTTTTTGGCTTGTATACCCGCTTGCTGTTAGTAAATGTTTTGGTATGCACGGTTTTCATATCTTCTTATGGTTCTGCGGACTTCGCTTAGATCTAAAAACACATACTCTCCTACAACCCTGGCACCTTGGCTTTTTAATGTTATTTTTAACTATCCCAGACTAGGGCATAACAAGAGAATCCTCAGGGTTTTGCGAACCGCAGATTCGTAATTAGTGTTTTTCAGGAACGGAAATTGTCTTTGTCCTTCATGCAAGCATGGACGTTACATTTTTGATAATTGTACTGATCCTTTTGATTTCATCTTCTCTCTCTTGTTATTAAAGCATCCTGCGTTTGCTTTCTGTTGTGCTCGGTTCCGCCAGCACTGTGTCCTCTCAACCGTATATCCGTTTGTGTGATGTTATTTACGTATGGCTCATTGATCCTCTTATTTAAGTTAGGAACCCGCGAGCCTTGTTTGGAAGAGATTTAATACACTCCATTGCCCAATTAATAACACCCAATTAGTCCTTTTCATTCTCGTTTAATAGAAATTATTGCCGTCCAAAATTAAGCCATTGATAAATGATTGAAGAATGTGGTCAACTCTCACGTATTTGAGAAAAATACTGACTCACGGACGGCAAGTAAATTCAAATACATTTGTTTCCCTAAAAGTCTCCGTTTTTTAACCTTTGAAACGAATGTAAAATGCATATAGAATCTTTCCTTGTTATTTTTTTATTATAAAAAATCGAGCCAATTTCACTACTTTATGTAATATTTTGAAATGTTGTGCGAAATGCACGTGATTTACCTTTTATTGTCTTTCATAAATAGTGCGTTTAGAAATGTACGATTGTTACAAAGGTTATAGAGTTCTGCGAGTGGTATTATAACATATTTAAATAAAAATTTGCAATCACATTTTTGTTACTCCAAAGGTTGCGATGTATTGTATCAAGAACAATAGCGTTGGATTAGCAGTTTACCTAAAAAATCAAACCTTTTTTTAGAATGACGCGTAGGTTTGGTTTCTGACTACCAAATTATGAAAAAAAACCTGGAATTGTCTGATTAAAGTGAAAAAAATATATACAAGAACGTGTGTTGCTCTGCGTATGTTGGAGAAAGGTAGTGGGTATTTATATTTATTTTATTCGTCCCTCGATTGAACATTGTTGATGCAAAACAGAAGATTGTTTTGGTGTTTGAGGAACCAAGCAGAACCTGGAGACACGCACAGAAGTGCAGTGAGCTTGCGAACGCAGCATAGCATTCTCTGGTCTATGTAAGGGATTCAATCCGTCTCCATGAGTGTCTGTGTCGCCGCGCCGCCGCCGGCGCAGCCGTTGCGTTCAAGGCTATTGCAGCACCGACCGACCGGACGTTCCACTGCGTGCATTTAAAAGGCCGCCTTCTCTCTCCAACCCACCCGGTCGTCGCCACCGGCACCAATTGTTGCGATCCCGAGGGAGAGACAACCCCTCCCTTCACAGCGGACATACCCAATTTCCAGTTTGTTTGTATATTTTTTACTGAATTAAATAGCGTGACTGGTTGTTATGTCAATGCTCCGAGCGCTCTTGTTCTGGGGCCACAACGATTTGTCTCGATAAGGTTTTGTGTAAAGGTAATAATTTATGCCATGGGTTCTGATAGTAAAATAAAATGGTATTACTGTTAGTCAAAAGATAATTTGTTTAACTGCTTGAAGATAACTAGCTGAGGACAGCATTGTCGGATCGTTTCCTAGCTATTATTTGATTAATCATGCGCTTATTCATCTGAACAGATAAATGACTGATTCCGTCCTCCTCCGTTCGTCGACCAACACAAATTATCGAAGGAGTGTTAATTGTAAACGAACTGTACACGTATGCCGCAACCGTGCCTAAGATACCGATATATCAGTGGAAACGTACGTGTCAGCGTATACAATGTTACGTCCTGTACCACTCGTGGTGTCTAGCGGACGGATCAGTAAATTTGATCGTCAACAGTGGGATTTTGTTCCCTAAGCAACTTACTTAAAGTTTTTTCCCCTTGCTTTTGTGTTTTATGAATTCGTACTACACTTTGCACTGTATTTTCTGTAATGTTTAAGATGATTCCTTCAAAATTTTAGACCAGTTCGAGTACTTCTTTTGATTTACACTCCTCTTACAGACACTCCTTAGAAAATTACTATAGATTAAGTTATGTTTCCCGTACATTAAAAATCCTTTCTTCCCTGGGAAATAAGAATGTCTCTGTTCTTGTTTCACCAATTCGCAGAGGTTAGAATTTGAATCATATATTGGTTTTATAAGAAGTTTAATGAGGAAAAAATAGTTCGAAAGTAATTAAGCGATGCGAAGCTAGCTTTACGAAATTGCCCCACGCAATTGGTGAATAAAGCGATCGCGTGGAAGCAGGTCACCCGAGATTTGCTGATATATTGATCAAACATTCCCGCCAATAGAAATTCGGAGCGTGTAAAAATGTAGCACAGGAATGGGTGGATATATTGATTAACCTAAATAACGAACGAACATAAAGGTAAAGTAATAATGTGAACGTTTGATATGATAAGTGACCTATCATATGTTTGCTCTTTGCTTTATCTTCTCTTGTTATTTCTCCGATTTTACTTCGCTTCAAGGAGTGCAGATGAATTTATGCAACAACTGTGATTTTTCTTTTATACCTGGTATCTTCTTTTTCCCATTGTTGATCCCATTTTGCGAGTAGTTTTGCAAAAAGAAAAATCATTAATCATACAGCACCTGCGGCTTTACTCGCGTGAATTTAGGATTTTTTCCTTCAAAGATTTAAACTTCTATTCCTTCAGAGATCTGTATTCATCTGATCTTTTGAAACTGTATTATGTATCGTACTCTTTAGTTTCATTATGATTTTTTTGTGTAGTAATTTTTTTTATTTTTTTTGGGCCCAGACTGTTTTTTGTTTTCAAATGTTGGGTAGCCTAATTTATTCGATGTCCGTTAAAACCCCATCAAAATATATCGTTTTGGAAGAAGCCTCTTTCAAACATTTCTATTTTTTTAAGTTGTGATTCCGATCTTTTATCAAATTATTTACTTGAGTTTTTGCCTGAGCTAGCTTAACATTAGATATTGCGTATATCTATTAGTTTGGGAGTATTGTGTTCCATATAAGACTGTTCGAAAATTGTGATCCACGTATGATTTTACTACTATAAGTCACTGTATGACGTATTTACTCTATCTTATCGCAAAATAAACAGCAATGCTATTTGTTTGCTCTCCGTCCACATCGAGGAAATGACTGACGTATTCGGTGCTCTGATTGCATTTAGGAAATTTTATTTAGTAACTGAAATTAAGCTTAAGGGAAGGCACGTAGTACAAACAAAGTATTTTACGTGACAATGCATTAATTTTAGCCATAATTTTTGGTATATTTGAACATGTTTGTAATTCGTACTTTTAATATATTTTAATTCTTGTCTAGAATTGCCCCGTTCTTCTGCAACCATCAAATAACAAAATCGAATTGTCTTCAGGTGAAACCTGTTTGTTGCGGTATTCTAACAATGAGCTGATTATTGCAGTTAGTGATCTTTCCTTCCGCGTGTTACGCAACTAGGAAACAAATGACTTGTCAGACCTCTACCAAGCGGCACTTGTTTACGGAAGCAATTTTTGTTTCTTCTAGCTTCCTTCTCTCTTCTTATGCCTCATAAACTCGTTATATTACGCTACTTTCGTAATAAGAATATATTCATCTATACTATGAAAAGAGGTATTCATAATAAGTGCACAAAATGTTACAATGAACTTCAGGTCCATGGAATAAAAGTAAGTTAAAGAGGTTTGTACCCTTGACTGTTGAATGCCCTTTTTGTTTTTAATGAAACGGAAATAATGTTTTACAAAGAAGTGAATTTTAATCCTTGTGTCGGATTTTTCCTTCAGTCGTGTGAATGACGATAATTGGTATACTTAACGCAGAACCTTCGTTAAGTCACGCGCACCATTTATGTAAATGTGCATCAATTGTAGAGGTTGACTTTAATTTCGGCGGAAGTGCTTCGAGAAGAAAACGAATGAGAGATGTGAAAGAGACGTTAATTGGATTTTACTCCTACATTATTTTGTTGTTAGGTGACAGTTGAATTTTCTACTTTTACCTTTGTCACTACTCTGTTAAGGATTTTGACTCATATTCTTTCGTTTATATTAAGCAGTAAGTGAAAAATATATTTTACAATTTATTCTGTTTTAATGCATTTTAATAAGATATCTGGAATTACATTTTTATTCTTTTCTTTTAAAATCTTCAACTTTTTGTACGGATAATGAAACAACATTTCAATTACATTTTAGCTTATTTTATTAGCCTAGTCTGTATAAGCGTTCCATGATCCCTGGATTATAAGTTATTTCGTCAAGGTTGCTGTGCTCTTGTTGGTTTTACGTAATACTAATCATTTTAAGAAATACTTGATGTTGTTGATAAAGTTGTAACAGCTGATCTGTCTTCAACTCGAGCTCACCACGCACAACGAAACAAATTGTTGTAAAGCGACAGCAGTGTTGCTTTATTTACACTGATTCCATCTTGAGAAAGATTCACAGCTGCATTGGATGATCATTCTCTCAGCTGCGGGAATTTTTGGAGGAGAAGGAGAGCGCGGCAAAGACCACATCGCTCGAACTTGTTATCTAGGAACAGTTGACGTAAATGATCAGAATATCTGCTGCAATTAATCTGAATGTAATTCGTTAATGATAAGTGTAATGACATTACTCACTTTCATTTTTTACGAGATATTTCAAGAATTAATCTCACCTAGGTCATCACACTTGACAGTGGCCGAACACCCTTGTATATACCGAATCTAACCGAATAGATCCCTGAATGATAATAATGACTAGTTTGCACATGTGTGGTATCGTGTTTCGAAGCAAATTCCTCCACGTATGTCCGAGTGCGTGATCCGCGGATACCGACCTTGTGTATTGTGAGAATGAAGGACGATCGGAGGCAGTGCATGACATGTCCACCCTTCGACCTTACATAGTCCTTTCTACGAAGGCAAGTGCTCTGCCCTTCAGCGACGGATGCTGAGACCATTCGGGGTAATTAGTCCAGTGATACATGTCTCATTACGCAATTAGGCGTTTTAAGCTACAACCACACACCTGCCAATTGCTGGGTGTTCTGTTGATTTGCAGGTGATACTAATTCACTCTCATTATCCTTCCATTAGACGCTTGTAAAACGATTATTTGAAAAATACTTAAAATTAGTATTTTTAGAGTATATTATACAGGTAAATAAAAGAGTACTTGTGGCTCTGGTTTGCATCCTCGAAACATTCAAGTTTTCATTTCTTCTGGTGAGTTGAGGTCTCCCGAACATGTATCTGTTCGTCGTAGTCCAAAGTATGTGGGAAAAAGAAACTCAGGAAAACAATGATTGAGTATGTACTTCATTTTCCATTTTATATGCAACGGTATGTAGACGCGACGAGAGATATTTGTGGAATTTATCAAATGTGGATGTAATTTTTATCGAGCACACACGTGTTTTTATTTTGTATTGAGGTATAATTTCGAACGCAACAGACATACTTTAGCGAAGAACTAAATTCAATAAAAGATTTTAGGAAAAATTTAGGTTGTGTGTAAAGATTTTTTACAGTGTATATTTGCACTGTATTGTTCCAGAAAAGTATAATTAAATCTTTACTTTTATGTTGTACCTGTGACCGCTATACAGTCGTGGAATTATCTTCGCGTGTGTGATTCTTCCGTCGAGATAAAGACGCACGTAAGTAAATAAAATCGATTCGTGGATTAGTGGAAGAAGGGTGACGTGCATGGGAAGCCAAAAGCGCGATCGAAAGGCTTTAACGAACCTGTGGGAATCCCTCAAGTGCTTCCGTTGGCTTGTCTCATATCTCTGCCGCAGTCACGTGGATTCGCGTGAAATCTCTCTTGTTTACATCAACTTGTTTTTCTAGTTTGCTAATCGATGATGAGATCCTGGTTATCCCCTCTTCTGATTGATTCTCAGCTCTTGAGGAAATGCGACCATTTTATTTGCGTCCGACAGGAGGAAAGGATATCATGTCCGGTATACGTCCATAACAGATACGATTAATTCTTTCCCGTATGTTCTATTGATTATAATTATGAGTACGGTCGTAGTTTAATTAGTCCACTCCCCATTCTTATTTTATCAACGTCTCTAGAATTTAATCTAATTGGTAGGATCTCCGAGAGTAAATTTGCTCATTTTCTGTCTAGTACTAATTTGCAACGTAATTGTGTAAATGAATAAATTATTGCTCAAAAATACAGCCTTTTGGGAATTTGGATCCCTTGATTAGTGACAAGTCGGATAGAATTTCCAGATAAGCATGGTGAGTAACAATGTGCGGGTTATTCATAATAAGATTCGTTTATACGAATATATTACCTTGTTTCGTAATGCTGCCTTAACATCGATGAACACACAAGAAGTCGTCTTCAAAATTTGTTTGAACATTCCAGGACAGTGTCCTGGTCGAACTTTGCAACTAGGTTGTACTCCCTGTTTTTTTTCTTCATATAACGCCTTAGTAGATGCTACACAATACTATTTCCGACGAAACCTTCACTTGCGTGATCCTTAAAACCCACACACCCGGAAGAACACGAACAACACCGAATTTCGTCTCAGGACTTGCGGACTTCTTCCTTCCGTGCGGAGGAAGTGGTACTGAGCGGATATGACGTGAACAATCCGTTGCAGATTGCTCCTACTCAGAAGCACCTTCGTTGGAGGCTTTTGCTCAAGCTGTGGTCGCTGGGGGGCGTCGATCCCAAGACCGGAAGCACTCATTTTTCCGCGCGCGTACTCTTCGCCAAGTGGAATGATCTCTTGGGATTGATGCTCATTGTATCTTCCTACGCGCATTGAGGAGAACAGTAGTGGTTGTATGCTCGAAAGAAAAATACTCTTACTGGAAGTAAACAGTTTTGCAAATCACGGTGCTATTGTAACAATAATAAAATTCGTTTATTGATTATTTCAAATTTCAACGAGTATAGAATCATTATTTTTATTGATCATTACTTGCTAACTTATTTCGTAATAAACTCCTGTGTCGCAATCTATTTAAATTTCGTGTTCTGTGCACTCTCAAAAGGGACGTCCCAAAAGAATCGTGTTAGGTGACATTTCTTATTCTAAGTATATTCAAAAGGAACTCTCGAAAATACTGGTGCCTTCGTAGTCAAGTTCGTCGCACCTGGTACGCGTATAAAGAACAGCAGCTTTTGCTTGTTAATCGTCGTATGGACAACCTCCTTAGTTCCTAACAGGAGGATTGCGCCATCTTACGTAGTCAGTCTCATCGGCTATCTTATAATAGACAAGTTTGTCTCATCTCGTCTCAGACTGCTCCTCATTACTTCCCGAACCCGTCACTGCGTCCCGATTGCATGGTGAATGCTGTTCCTACTGGTACGCTTGGGCGATTGAGCCAAACTTCGCTTGAATTCCAAGACTTGACCTCTCAGGCCCAGTAAGATAAGAGTGGACGAGTCTTCAGCTCGCCCTATCTACTGGTCTTCAATAGATTTGCGGCAATAAATAGAACTGTTTTCAATGTGTCAAAATTTTATATTTTTTTCTATAATGTTATGTCCTGATTATTAAAAAATATGTGAAATATTTTGCTTCAGAATAATATTTTCATATACCTGTAAACTTATTTTTAAATTACAATATTTTTCAAAAATATATCGGTATTATCGTCAGGACTTTCTCTTACTGAAATAAGATAAAACTTATTGCAATCCATCACAACGTTACACAGAGGGGCAAGCGCGAAGAAAAAAATGTTTCTTAATGTTTAGCAGTGGTGTTACCTTCTTAGTTTCAATGACATTTCTGATCTCAAAGAATGGTTGAGTTTTTAATGACTCATTAATAACCATTTTACTGATTATTAATACCTATGTCTTTGTATGAATGCACTAGCTAGTTGGTTGTGTAAGAAATGTCGGTGGCAGCGTCGCAGAATGTGTCTGATGTGTGTGCGTTGGTTTGGTGGAGGCAGTGACTGATGCGGTTGGCGGCTTATCGCACAGCTGCTTGCGGCTTCCCTCTGCTATCACAAGCTGTCGCCACCGACTTCGCTTCGTGGACTCTGCCAGCGCTATCTTCACGGCTGCCTCTCTCTCTCTCTCTCTCTCTCTCCGAGCCCGCCCTGCTCCTAATGCAAATGGTTTTCCGTTTAAACCTCCCAGTAGTTAGTTACATAAGTTCTCAAACTCGAGAAATATTTATCTTCCTTATTAGGGGATCCCAGTGGCGAAAGAGATTTCCTGATTAAAGATGAGGATTTTGGTATTTTTTTATACTTTTTTATTCACCTACCGTCATTATCTACAGCTCATGTTAGTTAAAATCCAATCGTATTGCTTCTTGAAAACATGTGAAAAAATGGTCTCGAAGACAACAATTGTTTGTTTCATTTTATATTTAAAAATAATGCGCACGTCGTCTTGGAAATTAGGCCACGAGCCACTTATGTCGCAATCCAAAATGTGTTTAAAAGTATTTTATTTCTCCCAAGAATGGTGGTAAATATACTTCGAATTAATTCTGGAATTTCTGATTCAATTGGTACATTTCCGAGACGGTCGCTTTTTGTTCTCTTTTTCTTACAAATACTGGGAAAAATAAATACATTTTTATCATTAGGAGTATCTCGAAATGTTAAATCCGCCTCTGCCTTAAGGCCCTTGATCGGAATTGATGGGATGGTCTCTTGCTTGCTTCCGGAGAGTAAATTGGTTTATTATCCTCCATGTGATCATACTCAGTTTGTAACTGCTTTTTTGACAAAGTTTATTATTATTATTAAATTCTTAACCTGGTTAAACCCCAATATACTAGTAGTCTCGTATTTTGTCTTTTTTCGATGCTCCAAACGTGTAAGTGGATTTGCCTGTTTTCTAGATTATCCGTATCCTCACCCGTTTGTGTGTCACCTCCGAGCGTCCTTCCCCTTTTGACCGTTTACTCAATCAATGCCTCTCGAATCTGGGCGCCAGTGGGCAAATAGAAGGGTTGGAATTCCATGGGGAGTGTCAGTCGTGGAGGAACATACATAATTACATCATCTCGTGCAAACGTTAGGAAATTGAGCGAGAGAACATTTGGGGAATCGGTTTAGCACGCCAGTAGGATATTCCCGAGATGGACGAGGCACTTCGATTCATCAGTTCCACATTCCCGACATGAACTCTATTGATGTTATGAGAAGTAACTTTACAAATTGAATTGAAATTGAGTATACACCTTTGGTCTCACGAGAAGAGAGTTTAATTTTCAAATGCGAAATTGCAACATAACAATATTTACAATAGGGCTGGGTGGGGTGCGTCCGCCTTTTCGAAGCCCTAAAAATGCGTCGTGGACTGTGGGTACTACAGCTATCCTGGTATACATTCTCAGCGAGAAAAACAAACAGGTGTTCAATTCTGGGAGAAGTAATTAAATTCGGTGAAGGCAAAGAAAATTTATGTGTACCAATATATATTATTTACCGGTGATGTCCATTACGTCTACTACTTCTTTATTATCATACATATTTTTTTCTTTCTTATCGCTCTGTTTCGTTTATTGAGCATAGTTGGGAGCTGGAGATTGTTAATGAAGAGTTGTCTCTCCCCTCCTTTAGTATACTCTGTAGAGTGAAATTACATTTTATTTATAATATTTCCAATTCCGTTCATTTACCGTGTTTAGAAAATATTCAATGTAGGGATGACGTAAAACGTGCGATTGCAATCAATATAGACATATCAATCGCGGCTCTTTTTTTGAGACGTCCCTTATTGAAATTGTTTTGTTCTTAGTTTATTTCGAAAGTTTTCAAAGAAACCATTGTGAACATATTGGGTGTATCACAGTTGTTCGTCAAAGAAAAGTAATATCTCCTTGGGAAGTGCAAACATTGCCAACACCGGCGACGGCAGCTGTGTACTAGGACAATACGTCCCGTCCCGAACTCAGCGTGTAACGAACGTTGCTGCTTTGGCCGCGCTCTACTCCGTGGAAACTCCTCGCGGGTCGTGAGGTAGTTCGAGGGGNGTGTAACGAACGTTGCTGCTTTGGCCGCGCTCTACTCCGTGGAAACTCCTCGCGGGTCGTGAGGTAGTTCGAGGGGGGAGCTTAACAGGCGCCTCCGCAACAAAGCGCTCCACCGAGTTCTTGTGGTCGCACAAGTTGATGCGACAGAGCGACTCTGGACTTTCATGCGCGTCTCCGACTGCCTTGGCCAGCATTTTATGATGAAATATTCATTCTCTTTCCATTTTCTGTGTTGACACGGAATAATGGTGTGAGATTGAAGTCGGTAGCGAGAGTGGTGCAACATGAACTAGTTCTCACCTTGTATTTGTGGTGACAATGGTTCAAACCCATGATGATGCTAGTAGAATTTGCGGTTGTGGATAAAGCTCGTCTACGTCAGGTTTTATCGGGTATTCCGTTTCCTCTACCATTTATTCCATCACGTCATTTCGGTCAATGTCATGTCACCTTCGCATCTTCCCATTCTCCCACCTTGGTACCATAAAGCGATGGAACACTCATGGCTCACTTCCCTCCTGGAGGTGCCGCACGAATACATAAATGTGCGGAGCATCTGGGAAAAATTAATATCTTCAATTTTAACTATCATTTTTAGACTCGTTTAGAGTTGTATTCTTGAAAGGACTCCACCACTTAACTACTCTATTTGTGTTGGTAATTACTATGAAATTCAAATTAAATTTTCTGTAACTGTACTGGTCCAACTCCACCTCTAAAGACTGATGTAACCAATAACACTCAGCATTTGGATTCTTATAGTAGTGTAAAAGTAGACTTGTTGTCAATTCGAACTTTTTTTTAAATCTTACCGTGGTTGTCCAAGAACACTTGAATGTCTTAAATACGTATAAAAATATTACTCTGTACACCGATTGTCCCAAAGGGATCTAATGACCTTGATATTGGCGAGCCCTAAAGCCCCAATTAAAAAAAATAATATTAAAAAAACGGTAGTCCAATAAAACGTGCTGGTATTGTTCATGATCCTGTTACTCTACAATTGTCTTTGCGCAAATCGCTTTATCTCCGAGATCTATGTATGAAAAGCGTGAGCCGTCGGATTGTGAATGCAAACATTTGATGTTTGGGCACTTCATACAATGTTATCAAGTTTTGGAGAAATTCCTCGTGTATAATGGGATTCCAATATTTGAGACGAATAACTTGTTTCTTCTGATGTTATTACATTTCACAATTGAACACTTAACAGTAAGTTCGTGCACATGAAGTCTTCAGGGATCATTGCTACCGAAGTAGATGCCCGATGCGATATTATGTTTCCACGTTTTATTGGTACTCCAGGTCGGGTTCACGCGAAGATATCTTTTCCAATATTTGTAGGGTCATTCTGTGTCTAATCAACCAAGGACAACATCGGGCGATTTTCTCCATTTCGCCACACTCCAAAAAAAATGTGAATTATTTCATTTTGATTTATTACTCTATAAGTGTACTAACATTATAAAGATCTGATGTGTCGAGGTCCAGGTATCCTGGGTGATTTGACATGGAAATACTCCACAAATAATTTTCTTAATGTGAAAATTAAGTGTTGTATCGCTCAGCTTTTGAGGTACGTGGAATGTTAGAGGAATTTTTATTTTTACTCAAGTATTTGATAAAATTGCCTCACCTCCGATCCCTGTACCTAATGACCCACCTTGACGGCGAGACACGCGTGGTATTCGGTGGCTTTTCCTGCTGATGATGTGGTCGTGGTCGTGGTACTCGTAATTTCCCTCTCGACCCGCGTGGCAGAAGCTCATTCAATTAGCTGCTTTCCATTAGCTTCGTGATTTCGATACCTCCAATTCAGCGTGGGACTCTTCTCCGATTGCATTTGCCTGCGGAGGAATCGATAGGATGACGGATGAAGTGTTAGGAAATTGTGTACAAAATATTGCGAAAGTTTGTTTCAAATTGATTTAAATTTTAATCGCATTATCTTCTAATCTGGTCCGTATTATGTTCACGGTTAATTATTTTTAGTGCGATTATAAAATTTCAAACGAATTATGTAATTATTATTTCTATATTGCGTAAGCTCTTGAATAATTTGATATGTTCCGTCATCAAATAAATAGGATAAGAAAGACGTCTTGCTTGTTGTCAAGCCACGTTGATTCAACGGGGTGACTCACTCAGAAATCATTCCCTGTGTTTCTGTTGCTGCGATAGAGCACACAATTGTACGATACTTTGTAATACTTATCTTTGCAAAGAACTCGTCAGGTTTATATAACACTTCCTTTGACATTTTGGTGAATCAGTTTGCCCGAAAGATACTCCTCATTAAAGTTGGGAATAATAGATCCAATGTTTATGACACGAACATTGATAAAATTGTTTGTTAATCAAAACGAATATCTTCTATGACGGGAAGGTTTCATAAATCCCGATGTTAAGTTGAATCGATGATGTAGATTTCTCTAGAATGTTTGCAATACATACTCTTTTAGGAAGTGTATCGACTTATTCGAGTATTTAATCTTGACCGCGATGAATCGATGGTATCATCGTTGGTCTGTGTATGGTCTCTGGGTCCTCTTCGCGACCTCGGCCCTGACATGTCGTCTGTTTCTAGTGCCACTCCCAATGGGGACATACACTCCCTTGGCGACGACAGCCCACAAGTCTATTTAACGGATGAGTTATCGGCGTTACATGCGCACTGAGGCGCAAGACGGTTTCACTGAACGTCTCGCTCTGTCGACGGTGAACGGTGTTTCTTCGCTTTGATTGGTGGTGCTGGTTCCGCTCTTGGCGACTGTTGCCTTTTCCAGAGGAGATCAAAAGAACACTTCTTAAATTGTGTCTACCTAATTGATACAATTCAAGAAGTTTTATGTTAATATGCTTGCGCGGTCGGATTCAGTTTCGTATAAGGCTTTCGGAGCGACGATGCTCATATGGGATTGAAATTTTCAATGAACTAGGTGACCGTTCACAAAATGTTTGATGTCGGAATGAAGCTAACAAATGATTTTGTGATTAACTTCTCTTACACGGGGCACGGTCATCTTTGGTTCCCTGGTGAGATTATGTAGTAATTTTCAATTTAAAAAATAGTGCCATTCGATCTGTCAGTTTTTCCTGTATACTGAGAATAATGTGTTATATGTTCAGAGAAAAAATTTAAAAAAACGTCCTTTAAAA
This sequence comes from Laupala kohalensis, assembly GCA_002313205.1. Classification (NCBI taxonomy): domain Eukaryota; kingdom Metazoa; phylum Arthropoda; class Insecta; order Orthoptera; family Trigonidiidae; genus Laupala; species Laupala kohalensis. The sequence continues at coordinate 688,210 of NNCF01129054.1, forward strand.
CATGACTGAAAATCAAATACACCTAGTTATATTGTTATTAATATTTGAGAATTTCCCATTATTTTTAGAAATTTACTTCATAAAATAATTTTTTCTATGCAATAATTTTTAACAGTAGGTTTGTCACAAGGGGAGGATCAATCTCAAGTGATATTTAGTGTGATAGGATAGCGCATTAAATCTATGATTGCATAATGTTAATGCTTCTTAGATCTGTTCGTCTGATGCATAGCTGAAATGTTGGTTCCCCTGACAAGTATGGTCAGACAGTTTTACATGGACAGCTGACCACATTCAGTTTGCAGGTAGTTCGTGATAAAAGCATCTCCTGATGGAATTTCATAAAATGAAAAGTTCTGCAGCGTATATTACCCCATTCGATAATGTTAATCAAACGTTTACCACGAATATTTTTATACTTTGAAATACTTGCATGGAAGTACTTTGGAGCTACGTTCATTACTAAAATCCTTAATTACTTTTTTGATTAAAATATAAAGCAACGTGAAAGATATTTTGCATCGTTGAAATTAAATAGTAATCTTGTCTTCCTAATGTTTCTTTGTTGTGTTGGAATTTGTTGGTGTTCAATTTAAGTGTTTTATGTTTCTTATTTATAAAACAAGTTTGAAAGGAATATATTAGAAAAGGCATCTGTAACGCTCACGTACGTAAAACAGAATTTTAATTCCCTTCTACGCGTGGTCGAATGAGATCGCTGAGTTTTGGATTCCAACAGAACGAAATGTGTTAACGAGCTGATCTTTAATCTTCCGTGCTTCGATGGACTTAGTCTTCATTGTTCATCAAGACACGCTTTCTCTTGAGCTGTTCTCTAAGTCACTCCTAATTGCCTGCATAGCTGTTATTTAGCGATGCTTTACAAAAATGATAGCGAAAAGATCTTGTACTTCTGTATTTTTTTAAGAAAATTTACTGTTTTGTAGTGAGATCTAATGCGTATTTCATATCGTGTCTATTTTTGTCGTTGATATATTTCAAAATGCATTCATTTTAATGAAATCATATGAATGATAGAGATTGATTTGAATCACTCACCATATCCAACTGTGGGAAGATTTTATCTTGATACGTAAGGAGTTCTGCATTTGATGTGCCTAAGAGTGGGGTTATCATTTCATCAATATTTAAAAGTGAGGACCTTAATCCTACTCTACTAGAATGAGACCGTGAGTTCAATATGACTGGTGAGACCTCGATGTCATTACTTCAAGTACAACAGGTAGGCTACCTGAATGATTTGTAATTAATTGCTCCGAATATCGCAGTTATGATTCTCAATTCTCGAACTTAAATTGATGGCTAAAAAGTTAAGCTTGATCAATAATTCAGTTCTCCCAAGGTCGTACTTTGCCAGTGTACATATGTACTAATATTTCGTAAAAATAACGTGGTTTGTAGACGTATTATTTGCAATAGATAGTAAAAGGATATTCTTACAGAATCGTAAAATGTCTTAAAATTTCGAGTTTCCCAGTTCATTTTCCATGTTTTCTATGCTCTCAGCCCCCCTTCCCTTTCTCCAAATACAATTCTTGATCCACCATTGACCGTATGTATTTAACAGATTGAAACGCGTAGTGCTGTTCCTAATCCGGAGTAAGAGCGCGTGTTAACCGTGAATGCGGAATTCACTGATCCCAGTTTCAGCGACGCCTGCTGCTCCGGCGTTGATGAGGGCGTTTCTATGGCAACGACCGGGCTGCAACAGGTAGTACGAGGCTCCTGGAGTTCTGCGAGAAACTCAGCTCCACTGTCGGTTTAACGCAAGATTCGTTTTGAACTTTCCCCCAGTTGCAGCAAATGCTGAAAGAGAATGCAAGCTCCACATATTTATGATTCAGATCTCTTGTGATGCGATTGTACGATTTTTAGAATTATTGATTACATCATAGATATTTCATTATTTTTTATTTAAAATCTTACTTGTGTTAGTTAAAATCGTCTTGAATTATTTTTCTCTCTTTTTATAAACCGCTCCAAGAGAACATACAATTTAAAAAATATGGATGTGTTTGCAAATCATTATTGAACATCACATTGAGGAATTTACGGTCTATGAAAATGTCTTTGTTTTAGTTTGGTGTTATATTTCCTGTCTCGGGGAGGTTCAATGTCGCTTACCGACACCACGGAGGAAGGCTTAATTTTTTTTTATCTATTTGATCATAAACAATGTGATCCCCCCGTCTACAACAATATCATGTAACGGATTTATTATTATTATCATTTTTATTTCACTCTTCTCTCTTTGTTTCTTTATTATGTCTTGTTGGAAAATTGACTCTTGTAACCTGCATACATCAGAATTTTAACACTTTACTCTTTATTCTGGTGATCTTTTATTTTACCTATTTTAATAGGTTATTTTAGTTACTTCAATTTCAGTGCATCACATGTAAATTCTTTTTAATTCACATTCATTCACGGAGGAAGGCAGCATGTGTTTTCGCGTATTCTTCTTGATTCACGAAAGCTTTGACCGCTGAATTTATCATAGCATGTGGTGGCGGCAGTTGCAGCAGCAGACTCGCCCCCACATTCGCGCTGCTCCCCCGTGTCGTCATACCGCGCTGGCGCATTGAACCACCGCGCCTCCACCCCCGCCGTCGCAAGCGTCGCGTCGGCCCGCTGACCCACTTCGCGATGCTGCGAAGCATCTCCGCGAAGCAGCAGACACGGCGCGCGGCGAGCGATCCGGGACGCGCCCCGGTCCCGGCGCCAACGCTGCTGCAGCTACTTTGATTTATTGATGTGAAAGGTTTTCAAGAGTGTATTTTATGAGAACGGTTTGTGTGGTTGAGACGAGGATCAGGGGTTCGAATGGAATGTGACTGATGAGGAAATTCTCCCGAAGTGGATTTGCCTTTCTTTTTTTTTTATTTTCTTGAATGGATTCCCCCAGGTTGCGGGTTTTTTTTTTTTTGCATGATGCTGAGTGAGCTGTCTGAGAAGAGACAAATTAGTTTGTGACGAGTATATAATTGAAAGCACTTTATTTGTCCTTTCACATTAATTAAATTTGCGTCGTTACTCGGACGGAAAATGAAGTTCTGGATAAAAATTTTCTTTCTCGATTTAGTGTACGAAATAACCATGATTCCTAATTGTTGCGTATTTTAATGTAGCCTTTCGTATGTTAATTTATAACTTTAATACATGAATCGATTATTTGTCTCTAAACATGAAATACTCAAATCTGTACATTTCTGCGATTAGATAAAACAAACGATATTACGTTGCTACGAAACGGAAACCCGTACGAACGCATTTCATTCGTTCTCGAGACAAAAGATTGTTGATCATTAGATAACAATCATCCTACTTTTAAACCATTAGATTGTAGAGAAGAGAAAGATGTGGGATTGATGCTCCACTTGTCCTACTAAGATAAGAGGGCTTTATTTACCTATGAAGCTCTGTGCAATAGCTCGGCTACGTCACGATGTGAGTCATAAACACTTTTGTGTAAGTAATATATTATTATGGGATAAACATTGAACGTTTGCAACCATATTATGAGGAACAGTTATATTGTTTTAGTTGTATTCTTTCTTTGGCTGTGGCATAGCCAGAAAAATTCTTATATTTTTATCCAAAACTACTGCGGTCCTTATTATTTCACGATTAAAGAATGGTAGGAATAACATTTCCGGTTTTGCCTTTGTTTTGTTTGTATGGATTAATTTGTGTAAGCAAAACGGCTTGTTGAATCTAATTTATTTATATGGCATTTTAAATTCTAAGTTCCCTGAGAACGCAGTCGTATTCTTTTGTCCGAGGTTTCTCCCGTCGTTCAATCCGTCGTGTTTGTAAGGTATTTCCTGATTGTGGCTTCTTCCTTCCTCAATCAGCAGAGTCGCCTCTCTGTTTACTCAAATCCGAGAGACTCGCATTCAGAGCTCCGCAAATACCAGCTAGCGATGTCTCTTCAGAATCTAAACATAGCCACGCGACGCCCACCGTTTCGCTTTTGCTATGCGACGAAGTTGTGGGTGAGAGCGAATACGTCCCAATTACGTAAGCGCTGAGGCTCTTCTTCTTCCATCTAAAGTCGACGACTGAATCTTTAAGTTTTTTTGTTTCTTTTTTTCCTTCTGAGTGACTCCACCCAACGGGTTTTCCGTTTTCCTCCTCCGCACCCGCACATGGTGAAAACTACCACAGGTGGCGGATCGTCAATGACCTGGTGTAAAATTGCGACGGACTGAGAGTCGAACCCGGGTCTTAACTGCTCTGGACGTAGGTGTACTGTCCACTGCACCACCCGTCTCTACTGTTCAAGCCCTTACACAACATCCCCATTGCTCAAGGAGTCGAGGTGGGTGGTGCAGTGGACAGCACACCTGCGGTCAGAGACGAGGTCCCGGGTTCGAGTCCCGGTCCGTTGTACGCAAAATCTCCTCCACGAGGAGGTTCTCGGAAATTGCTACAGGTGGTATTCGAACGTATTATCTTATGCATTAGGAGATCCCCTATCTCATCCATTTTAGTTTGTTTTTTTATGTCGCTTCTGCTGTATTTAAAAGAGGATTCATTTTGTTAGTTTTGGCGGGGAATTTTTTTTCAGGAAAGAAATTCATATAGGCAAAAGGCAAGAACATCTGCTGCCTCTGGCTCAAAAGGCATTTTGGGGCTCGTTGGGCGTTGAAATTACGTGTCGTAACTTCAGAAGAGGTGACTGATTGATTGCTCATAAATTCGTTCGAGAATATCGGGTGCGATTTAGTTGACTTCCGAGTCAGAAGGAGAAATTACTCTTGTCATTAATTTTGTATGGAGTTGGGATGGATTTTAATTGGTCATTATGAGATTCGCCGCTTCGAAACGACTGTTAATATGTTGTTCCTTCCTTATCTTCATTCATTTTAGCTTAGCATTTTTTTTAATTCGTGTCTGGTTCGTGGTGATGTTTACGAGTGACGAGATGCAATATACGGAAAGAGACTTAGCATTAAGTACGACATTTATGTGAATAATCGCTTTCATCGTAACATACGGCTTCATATCGTGTACATCGACTGTATTTCTCTGGCGTCAGTTTGTGATGCCGATTACGAATTGTATATTTCTATTAATTTCTGGAAAATTGTGATCATTCCTGAGAATTAATATACTGTTCAGGCGCGCGTAGTACATAGTTGTAATATAATTTTTGTTGCGTAATATTTCCATTTCATTGTTATCATGTTAAAATGTTTTATATTATTCGACGTTGTTTATACATCATTGAAGCCAGTTGGATTATGTGTCTTGGAAATGTATTGTGATATAAAATCCGTCAATCTGCGGTTTTGTTATTCTTGAAAAAGTTAAAAATGTTTAGTTAGAAAAATAGGCAAGCAACGACAGTAATTGTTTCACGAATTAGTGTTGAGTTATAAATTATTCGAGCTCTCAAAAATCAAAGACACGTACATTAAAAGTGCTATTATTAGTTTGGTACATTATTACCTCACAGACTAAGTCTCCATGTTCATAAAGTCTGTTTGCTTACGAAATGAATTAAAAAGAGGACTTAGTCTGTGTGGTAATGACTTACTTTGGGAATTTCAATTGTAGATCATACGGAGAATATCAGGTCTTATAAGGATTTTACATGTTCTTGACGATGAATTTCCCAATGCGATAATTAATTGTAGCCGATCTCAATATGTATACTTCTATATATCAAGAGCAAAATGCACTTCGTTACAACTCGGTCACGTAGTTTCTAAAGAGGCTGCTCATAACTCGTGATCCGCCATGCTTCGCGAACTTGTTTGGCGACCGTGTTGGTCTTGGCCTGCGTTCACCATATTCGGGCAAAAATCTCTTGCGGTGGGGCGGCTCAGGGCGAAAGTGGACTCGCCTCGGGCAGTCTCCTCGGTCCCACCCCTCTCCACCCCTCGACTTCTGTCGTCGCTTGCTGGGCAATCGCTATCGAACTACTACGTCAATGATGTCCTTCTACTTTCTACTCGAATCATCTAGATGGTTCTGTGCGACGGTCCCTTTTTCCTTTTATTGCGATTGGCGTTTTCCCCATAACTCTAGTGAAATACCTCATTGCCTGTTGGTACTTCAGTAACCCTATAGACCTGTCGTCTTCATCGTACGAGGCCATGGTATCAGTTAGTTTATACTATTGTAACAAGGGCTCTGAAGTCATTAAGAAATAGCATTTCCTTCCAAAAAATATTATTTTAAACATTGAAATAGAACATTGTATATTTTTGTGATCAAAACACATTGTCATTAAAAAGGAGCGTAAAATGCATGTTCTACCACGTAAGTTTTGCGAACCAGAGCTATTTCATTTGTTCTGCTTGGGTAGGAAATTTCAACTCTAAAATTATAATTAAATTCCTCCTGTGAATCCCAAAATATTTTCCGTTGTGATAACGCTGATTTGTTTATATTCCTTTCGTTCTTGGTGTCCTTATTCATTCCATCCATTCTTCATGTTTCAGTTCCATCTCTTCGTCCTTTCGCCTTTGCGTGAGGAACGAGGATCGTAATCCACCTCTATATCCCTGCTTCATCCCTGTCCTCTCTAATCCCAGCGGAAAAGGCTTTTGGTGTCCTGCGACGCTTCGGTATTTCATTTAGAACGCGTCTCAACGTAGCGAGGGATCCCAAAACTTGCACAACGAAAAGTTATTTTTCCCAGTCGTGCTGGAATGTTAGCTAATGTACGCGCATTTCACTGGCGGCAGCGAACGGTGCAAAGCTCGCGCCCGACGTAACATTGGGTGTTTCGTCGGACGTGGCCGAATTATTCAGCTGTATTTTAATTTCGAGCATGACGCGTATTCTCTCGAACATTGCACTTTTCATAGTGTCGATTTTTTTAGTATTATTGAAAGTAGTCTTAACGGCAAAAAAATTCGACTAGTTTGATGAGCCATATGGCTGACGCGTGGAGCTCGATGAATGGTAATAAATAGAATCTTATATCTCAGCAAAATAGCAGTTTTTGAATTGTGTATGAGAATTCTGCGTGTTCATAATTTTTCATCATATCTTATCCCATTGGATAACCAAGCTTTTTATTATGTTTATTATTAAGAAAAAAATTGTATTCATTTTTAGTCTAGTTTCGTTAACTAGGAGCACCTAATATTTCGTTTTGAGTCTGTACACAATTTTGGACCCCTTTTTACGTTTTCTTCTGCTTTCCGACTCACTTTCCATTCGTTTTTCGTTATACTTCCTTCGTGATATAGTTTTATTCTTTTCTCCATTGATTGAAACGATACGCCACAGCTATTTAAACTGACTTGGAAATGAACAGCTACAAATTTTATCTTGCCCCACCCGGGAATCGAACCTGGGATGACTTGGTGACGAGCAATCACGCTGACACCATGACCACTATATATAGAGAGAGAGGGTATGAAGTTATTAATTTGTGTTGCGTTACTCAAATTCGTATCTATTCACTAAGAATCGCGATATGAGAGCATGTTCGTAAACAAATGGAATTTTGAGTATATTGTGAGGGGAAAACACACTTTTCCAGTTTTCCGATAACTTTACAACCGTTCGTGCTCGAGTGCCAAACTCTTCCATTGAGAAAGCGGCCCGCCTCTGCAGCCCGTGGGCGTCCATTGAGTAAAGTCTCCCTCAGTGAATGGCGGGCGTCGCGTCGGGGCCCCGGGCAATGGGGGGGTGGATGCGGCATCGACGCCCCAGAGGTTTGGGGGAGGTCGGTGCCCGGCCGGGACGCCGCATCTTCGACGCATGCGCACAGCACGAGCTGAAAAACGTGAAGCGATTATCCCCCGTTGGGTGAACTATTTCAATTAACGTGGAGGTATCATTTCCCAATTAAAAGTATACTTTCCCACATGCTTTCATCGATCGTTCGACTATGTATCAAATTTGGATGTGGTATTAGGTGCACTTTGGGATTTTTGAAAGTTCACGATTAATAACGGAATTTCGTGAATATTTTCCGGCGAATGGCAATGCTCATAGAAATAGTGAAGGAAGATGCGGGGAGGGTCGAGGATGAATAATCTTTAAAGATTCATAATCTTACAAATCCCTATTCATTTATAAATCAACTACAAAAAACGCAATATTTCAGTCAAGATGCCTTAAGTTTTGTGCAAAACTTTTTTTTCTTTCCCATTTCCGTGTGGTGTATGAAAACTGAAATATAATGGGAAAGAGGAGACTTACCGCAGGCACCTGTTTAATACGTAGCATTGATATTCCTTTATCGTTAAATAAACTGATAACATTTTAAACACTTTAGTGAAAAAAACCACACACTGATACTCCCTCGTCAGTTATAAATATTATTTTCTCTCTTTGTATTGGTTATCTTTAAAGGACCCAATGAAAGATATGCTTGTTATCTGAGATATTTTGATAAACCCCAAATATATTTTTTCTTGTGTATATTTCATAAATTAAATTGAGTCTATTGTAAAATATATCAGACCATGTGTTAGGGTTATTTCTCTGCACAATTTGTGATATATATGGTAGGTTGATGAAATAAGGAAGCAAGTAACATCTACATTCTTCCTGAGAGTCGAACCTAAATCCCTCGCCGTGTGCGGAACGGAATAATCTTGTACTAAGCTAAGATCCGAGGTGCTACGTAACGCATGTGTGTCATTCAGAACGAATTCGGGGTCCTGGCTTAGTGGCGCGTCGCGTCTCGCTACTCGAGTGAGGTGTCGAGGGAGGGGGTGGGAGCAAGGGGGTCGGTGGCCCGGACAGGAGGCCTCCGGGGGCGTGTAGCGCATGCGCGCAGCCTCCGAACATCGATCCAGCTCCAGCCCTCTTCCACCCTTTCTTTGTCACCCTTCCCAACGACTTTCACCCTCTTCACCCACCTTTCGCCCTTCTCCACCCTCCGGGGGGATCGAATCTCTTTTGGTCATCGTCCTCTGCCGTCCATGTGAACAGGAGACCTGACATTCGCCGTTTTCTTACTGAACGTTCTCTGCTAGCACATTATACAGTGACTAAAGTTTAAATTGGGAACGAGTATGGGACTGCAAAGGAGGTAACATTTTAGATGAGGCGTCTTTGGCCATTAAATTCTAACGTTCTTCCTTTGTGATTTTGCTTTGGTGATAGGAATCCTATAGCGCCGTGGTCGTATACGAGGCCGCTATAGCATTCACCAAGCGCCGGGGGTGCATACGAGGGATGCGGGCGCACCCCGAAATGTGAGATGTGTTTAATACTCTGTATAATATGTTCATTTACTGTTTGTTTTCTAGTTAATGTGAAGTGTTCAATTCAACAAATTTCAATCATTGGGACTCATATCTTTCAAGTCAACATCAATTTTTGACGCGAAGTATAGACGTTCTCCAAAATAAATTTCTGGCCATGGGCCTGATTTCGTATCAAGGAACATTACTAGTGGGTCAGGTTCGTAAAAATGTCGATACTGAATTGGTTCTTGCAAGAAAGATGAATTCAACTGGGGGTGGAACGACAAATTCGACAGTGACTCTAATGTCGGTGCTGTTTGATTATTAAGGAATTAAAAATATTAATTTATACATATTTGTTATAATTTTAATGATATGATGAAATTCTGATAAAATTTGCGTTCATTTATCCGCTTTGAGGTAATGTGAACTTCCTGCTCTTATTTCATCGAGGAGTCTATAGATTCATTGCGTCGCCATATTTCTTCCGAGAACAAAAGTAAAGTCTCTGAGTGGGATTGCATATTCATGTGTGAATTTAAAAGGCTGAAAGGGTCTTATGGATGTGTATGCGTGAATCGTGTAGTGTAAATTCTTCTCTCACTAGCTGCCTCCGCTGCGGTGGCGATGTCGCTGCGTTCCATTAATCTCCATGAACTTCCGGATCATCACTCCTCCCATTGTGTGGGTCGAGGGCCGCTCTGTGAATCACTGACTCCTCCTGCGCGGCGCCGACGTCAGCACAACCGTTGGTCTACCGCTGCACTTGACAGCGTCATCCGCACGTGTTCGCGTTACGTCCCCTCACACTCCGCTCTCTCGCTGCGGGGGGGAAGACTTCGACCTGCTGCTACCCTTCGTGGCTGACGCTAGAGAATCGATGCTGCTGCTACGTTTATCGCGTGGGTGTTTGAGGAACTATCTGACTCCGATGATAGATCCAGCTTCGTGAATGGATCGATTCTTATTCACTTATTTTGTTTTAGGTACAATGGTTTTGGTCATTGTATGTGTCGTATTTCTCAAGCAATTACTGGAACGAACATGCACGCGAGATGTTATGGGTACAGGATTGGAATGTGAGAACGATCGAAAAGAAGTATTCACCGAGACAATATTATTTCGATTAATATCGGGAAGCGACTGAATCATGATTTACGCACTTGCCAAAGTATTTATGAAGGAATACGTCCTGCAGACCTTATATCCACAACCTCAAACATGATCGTTTAGTAGACGCACCTTTTCCTAACCGCACTCATCGATTTGAGGAAACGAACAGAGTGGATTATGGGGGAAGGGAAATGTAGGATCACACGTTTTCCGTGGTTTTCCATAAATACTACTTTTGCAGCATTCTCGTGGAAGATGTGTGGAAAGATCTGAAATCGTTCGCCTACAAAATCAAATGGACACGGAAATTCATCTCACGGCCTCTTCAGTCTGAAACTGTCAGACTTCACTTGAGTTGAGTCTTCGCGGGCCATTCTGTGGAATAAAACCACCGATTCTATCTGATGTTGTGGCTACTTTCATGCCTTCTCTCTCACAAAGAGACGTACTTTGGCTTATGTCGAGTCGAGTGCTCTGTTGTGTCGCTTTGACGTTCCACGATTAAACGACCTTCTTTCGCTTCTTGGTCTTCTTCTTCTTCTTCTTCTTCTTTGGCCTTCTTTTGTTAATCCTCTCTCCGGTGAAGTCAGCGCTCGCGTCATTCAAGGTAGTTGTGCAGGAGAGAGGGATCTGATTACGTCAAGAGGAAGTATCATTGGTACTTATCTGAAAAGGATCGTCTTAATAGCTCACGAATATAAGCTCTCTCTCAAGCTAGTGATGCCTTTCAGAAGTGTACTTCTCCGATTTTTCTGTCGTTTCTTTGTGAGAAGGAGCATCGGATATTCCTGGTGTCGTGTCTCACTTCGCTGTTTCATAAACATTTGTGTATTAATAATATCTTATTTCACTGTGGAATGGGGAAATACGTTTTTTTTTGTGTGTTTTTTTTAATAGTCGAGAGAACACTCGTTGTTTTCCTTCTTTTCCTGTTGCTTTACGAGTGGATTCAATGTTCTGAGTAATGGCGTGTCATACGACGCAAGTGCTTGCTGACGCCCACCCGATATTTAACGAGCTGAGTATGATACGAGGAAACGAATCAAACCTGCGCTCTTAAAGAACTCGTTTTGGGTTTCAGCCTAAAAATCTTAAGCAATTCGCTATCTTTGTACATAATCCCCTAAATTAAATAATCATATTTAAATTTTATGCCTACGTAAACGTAAAACCATCAACGCCTGGGAACGAAAAATACATATGGTTTGAGGAAACACTGCAGACGGACTATTTTTAATGGACTTACGTAAGGAAATATTAACTAGATTAAAAAGAAAAGGTTATGAAAATAACCTGAAATGAACATTGTATTGCTAGTAGGCGAAATGTTGCCTACTGTTCTCATTTGTCTGAGTTGACGTATTGCGATTTATTTGCAAGCTTCACTTATTCAGAGTTTTTGGTTTTCTATCACATGTGGTTTAATTCACGATTGTTCACCCTAAAAATTCTAAACCAGTAAGTCGTGGGAATTGATCTAATTCGTAAAAGAAGAATATAGTTTACGTTGAGGATAAATTAATATTTTTCGTCATATTTTAGTCTCCTCACGAAGACTAAACCATAAAAAGCGTAAGTCCATTGCCCTGCTCCAAATCAATGTGTACAAGAACGCCCAAATGAGCGACAATGATGCTTAATCACGGTGTTGCAACATGTGCTTTGGATCGGACGCTGCTCTTCAGAAGCGTCGTCGTAGCTCGCGGCCGCAATCTCGCTCTGCCTTAACACGCATACAAAGCAGCTGCTGGCCAGCGACTCCGACGACAAGTGTCAGCGACCTGAGAAGCGCTCTTCGAATCCTGCGTCCGCGAGGAACACACTGCTACTGGCGGACACGGTCATCAGGCGATCGAGTGATGACGCCTGCTTTTCCTCCTGGGTTGTTGGGGAAATATTGGAGATGATGTGGATTGTGTTGCCGTAATATTTGTCTGAAGCGAAGGAAACGTCGGTTGAAAATCTCGTGTTCGGCGGAATCTCATGTTACGATACGTGCACATTTGTATCGTAACAAGCGCACTCCCCGATCTGAAGAAGGAAGCTGGGAGTTTTTAAATGAGGTGCAAACACAATGTGTTAAGATTTTTTTAATGTCAAAATTTATTAAAAGTAAAACGTAACGTTATTCCAGAATTTTGAAATGGGGGTTATATATTATTATTCAGTTCGGACGTATAGTTTTCTTTGTTTTGTGACCTCAGAGAGAGCCAGAAAGATAAATATATTTAAACATTTTGTATCCTTCATTTCATTTGATTCGAATAGTGAAGTATCACTGTAGCGTAGGGGGTTTTCGTGGTGGATGCAAGAGTGCTTTCCAAGGTGCTTTTTCTGTAAATTCGTGATATTAATTTTTAAATATTATTTATATTGTAATTCTTAAAATATTTTTAACGATTACTACGACGTTTGAACAGAAAGAGAAATTATGTTACGTAATTCTATTCAATGTTATTATCTACCCAATGCGGTGATTCATCAACTTCAATGCTTACCCCCTCCCCTGCCATCTCATCTAAGGATTTACGTTTAGTGATTGGACTTCGGGAGAGTTCCCGTGTGATGGCTACCTTCGGCAAATAATGACGCAATGGTCCCTTTGCAGCATAACGAAATGATACAGTGCCAGAGGCCATCGGAAAGAAGAGATTGTGTCCTGGAGGCGGACACGTAATCTACGACATTGAAATGACTCTAGTGCCATTGGATGTGCAGAAATTTGTTGATGTTGCAGAACGTGGTTTTGCTCCAACCGTTCTGGTTCTTCTATTTGGGAATTGTTTACAGATTCGGCAAACTGTATTATGGATGAGGGGGAAGCTTAGGTAAATGTAACAGTTTGTGGGAGGGGTAAGTTTATCATCAGCGAACCAACAATTACGTTTTTCTCAAAGTTAAAGTTTTAAATTGTCTAAATAAAAAAGAAATTATCCAGAATACATATTTCAACTAGAAATGTATTAGTCGGGGTTTAATTTTATAGAGTTTAATTCACGTTTATATGATTTTGCAATTCTGTTTCGAGTACATCATTATTCAAAATTCTAAATGTTCCGCCGAATTATACTCTTCGTTATTCAATCAATTTCTTTATATTTGAATTTCCGACGAAATTAAATTTTGTATATTTTTATGATGTGTTTCATATTTTGTGAATCACGATTCGAAGGAAGACATATAAAATCCAAAATTCGTATGACCTCAAAAATGTCTAAAATCGCATATCTTTTTAGTCTTGGACAAGAAGTTTTCGTGTTTTATTTTTTCAAAGAAATTCGTTGTTAGGAATATTTCCATGTTTTATTTTGGAGTTATCTCATATCTTAATCTCATCTAGGGAAATACTCTCATTTATTTCAACGGTGATTTCCATTTACCTGCTACCAAAACAAATAGGGATATAAAAATACCAGTTTCATAATAAGCGTGTTACTTTGAATATTCTGTTGTGATAAAATCTCCTGCCCAGAATCAGCGATCCATGGACATGTTTATCTCATTTAGAAAATTAAATGAGGATCCGGAGTTCAATAGATTTCCGACCAAATCCGACACAAGATGGATTCTTCTAATGTCACGTGATATACGATGTTTATTTGAAGCATGACGAGAACAAATTGGAGCCAATGGACGAAATGGGTTCAGAACTGGAAGGAATTTCGTGGAGCGGGGAGAAGGGGAGGCTAGTGGTTAGGTGGCTCGACTGTGATATAACGCATTGTAAATGCTTTGGAATGATCGCGAGTGGCCACTTAGGTGGTCTACAAGTAATTTTGTTCTAACGTCTCTCCTGTTCTCCTACTATCTCCTCTTGTCAGTTTGTCCATCATGTATATTTTACTTTAATGCGAAGAATGAAAAGAGACTCGGATGAGTTTATCGAGGGTAAAAACTGAATTTTTCGAATTATCTTTTAAATTACATAAATATTACACTCTACTGAAATGTGAAAATGTACTAACTTAAGAAATGTAGCAAGTATCAATATTAATATTATTTATTGCAATAAAACTTAAACGGGTTTGTTACTCCTGCTATGGTGATTACCATACTCACATCTTACAACCTTCAGTGATACATACATATATATATATATATATATATAT
>NNCF01129054.1:702708-723078 GCA_002313205.1 Laupala kohalensis
TACTCGCGTCAACGCAAAGACATGGTAAATCACAGAGAGTAATATATTAATTGTAAATGAAAGGAGCATTCATTTTCAACCCACCTATGTGCTGCAATAAAGCAAGTTTTGTCCGTGTTGCATAATTTCATTTCATTAATTTCGTCGAAGGCATGCGGACACATGCATTCTACCTGTTTCATATCGGGAAGCTGCAACCGCGACGCAGTCGATGAAATTAATGAGCAATACACGTGCTCTACTTCAAACGAATACGCCATTTATATGTCCACATTTTCCGAGCAAAGGATACCGTCCTGAAGCCATCATTTTTGTCTGTTTAGCATGTTTGATTTTATGCTCCCTTTGAGATCCACTGTTCGCTGTAGAATGTGATAAAACATTTCAGGAGGATTTTAGTCTGTATGATCGAGTCATTCGGCGAGTCCCACACGCGGGGAGAGTCATCTTGGCTCTCCTTGGTGCGTAGTAGCATTTTCCCTACCTGTACAAAAATGTCAGGGCTCTAATGACTTCTGTGTCGGCGAGCCGTAAAACCCCAATAAAAAATTGATTAAATAGCTGCGTGTATGATGGTGTTCTTGTGGAGGTGAGGGTTGGGAATCAGTTCGTCGGAAGTGGGGTGAGTGGGGAAGAGCGAGTTGATCACTGCCGTCAGCGATCGTGATGTTTCTTCGTTCTCTGGGAGAATCGGGTCGAGAAAAACGGAGACACGGATAAAGTAATGAAAGGGAAGGAGTGCATACTCGGGAGTTGCAGCGTTGGGAAGTGAAGCGTACGAATTAGCATCCAATCGAATGTGTAATGATGGGAGAGAGGTGTTATGTTTTTGATAATTCGTTGATGTTTCTCGCGGTTTGATTCGAATGAAATAATTTACCAGTTCACTGCTTTATAGAAATGGATATCGCCTTTTGGATTAATAGGGGAGATAAATAGATTCGCATGTTTTCACTGACATTCATATTTGTAGTCATGTTTTTTTACTATTGTAATATATACCAATTACTCTACTAATTTTTTTTATTTAGTAAAAATCTGAGAAAAGTGTCGGAATATGAAACCAGTGTTACACCTTACATCTTATCGCGAAGAAATCACATGAGGGAAACAAATAAGAAAACTTCGGTCGAGTTTTGGTTAAGGTAACACCCTCGGTTAGCCCCCTTCCAAACCCTTCCCCGTTTCTCCCGCCTTTCTCATGCTTTTATCTTCCATTTGGTTTCATACATGTCCTTCAAGACGTGCAAGTACGATTGCATGTGACAACTTCCTTTTCAAAATCTCAGAAGAATAAAAAAAAAACTGAGAGGAGCTCTTGCTATTAATTTTTTAAACTTCAATTCGATTATTTATTTTGCATTAATTTATACACATACCTCTACTCGTGATGACATAAGTTTTTTCGTCTATGCCACCTTACCTGCAACTACATCATTAAGGTCCTCTTGCTATCACCATATTCTACGAGATCAACGCCTGAAGGAAGTACACCGATGTGAGATAGCAAACTTCACGAAGCGGCATTCTTCGAGTATTTGCCAGTTGTGGAGTCCATAACTTCTGTCTTGTTTCGTTTTATGGAGAGTTCAGTAAAACTTTCTAACGACTCTCGAGTGGTGTTGTCTCTGACTTCTACGATGTTTCTCTGTAGATCTTTGAGATTAATTGTCTTGCATTATGCTTGTGTTATTATATGATGTCAATAAGTGCTAATTTAGGCACTTATTTTCTTTGTTCGAAAAGAAAGTGAACATTTTTTAAAAATATTGTTGTAAAAGTCTTCTCATAGGATGGGAAGTCTGTATAGTTTGATATGCTGTGAGTGATGTGTCTGAAACAAAGATACGTAATATATATTTTTTTTAAATCCAGATTTCATGACATGGTCATTCATTGCTGTGCTTGATGATGTGCCAATGTAGATTTTGGGAACGCATGCACGTATTTAATATGTCCGTTTTCGTGTTTCATTATTGACCTGCCAATTATGTAATGGGGAGGTTAAGGAATTGAGGGTTGCGTGTTTCCACAGCTGAATATCTCACCTAATCTGGGAGTCCACTACCTTCGGGATACTGACTACCGTCCCACCGCCTCATGCCACCTGCTCGTGTCAGCGGAAGGAAACCAGTAAATGAGTTGTTTCTCACTAGCACCACATGATGTTCATTTCCTTTGCACTCGCATGTGGTAATTGGTGAGAAATTTACGTCTCGTGTGACGCAGCTGTCTCGCTCTTTCATTGAACAGAAAAATGTGCGAAAGAAAGGGAAATTGTTGGAACGTCGCGTGACTGTCTTTCATGACTATGGAGTGGGGAGCGAGACTCGGAGGGAGTGAGTCCAGAGAGGAAGGGGGGTGGCCCTGGACCTGACTGCTGTTGCTGGCCTTCGAGGTCACGCCCGGACTTCGGGTCGTCGCCACCAACAAGTGCGACGTATGAAACTCATTGTGGTCTGTTATATTAGAATTAAAACGTGCGAAAATCATTATCTGGTTGGAATATTAATCAAATATTGGAATTGGTCGTACAACGTATCGTATAGTTTCGTGTTATGGGTATTATGAAGGCTGGGTTTAGTAGCTGTTTGTATACAGAAGGTTGTATTCATGTAATAGCGTAAGGAATGGAAAATTGAATAAGATTTGACCATAGCAGAATTTACTTAAACAGAAGAAATAACTATAAATACGATAGTTCAGGAGCAAATGAGATATGAATCCCAGGAACTGGTGATGCCAAGAACGGAATGAAAATTACATGAACGAAGAGGGTATATTATTTTGTCAAAGTTGAAGTGAAGACTTGAGAATTGGGCACGCACAAAATTCACATGGAAGACTACGCGGGCGTTGGCAAGATGGAGACAAAAACAGCAATGCGTAAGAGCGTGTGAGACGTCAGTCATAAGCAGTATACTTAGCTTCAGAGAGGAACATTACATAGATTTAACGAACCGTAAAAATTATGATGGTAACCTAGCATTCTTACGTGTTTTAGACGATCGTTAATAAATATTTTCTCAGCAGTGTCGCGTTATTGCTACTCTGATAAAATATGAGATGAAAAATATCTTGCCACATTATCGATGATACATAAAATCAATAAGGCTTAGGGAACCTTTACCTCTTCGTTAAGATATCCATTTTCGTATTCTTAAAATGATTGCCTCCATTTTTTAACGATGGGATTTTTACATATCGTTATTGGGAGCCGACTCAATGCGAGATGATTTCATAGTCATCTCTTTCACGTAACTATGGCCGTATGATTTCCCCCGTGGAGAATAAAACTGGCAAGAATGCTGGTATTTCTTTCCCCAATATTCTCGGAAGTTTTAATCGTACTCAAAGTTTGTTCTTTGATACGAGATCTCTCTATTTAGTCTGTTCCTTTGTTTTACTTGAGAAACTGGATAGTTCTTACGCCCGAAGAGTAACTACTAAAAGTTTTTTAGTTATAAACTTAGGAGACAAGAACCTACATACCAAGGTTGGTTTCTTTCTGACTTCTGAAGTTGCCTTTTCTCCAGAAGTTGATAACGAATTTCTTTTTACCTTGTGAATTATGATGAGCTGTGTTATAAAACATTAACTACCGCCATTCGATTTAATGATTCCACCTATCTGTGTGTTTCATGTGTAATGAATTTATATTCCTTTTTCATCTTGTTTTCCCGAACTCGTATTTCTTTTGGCTACTTCATTTAAACATTTCCCCTCTCAATGACTTGTCTGTTTCAGGGCCACATACCTTACAATGTTGATTTCTTTATCTTCGCTTTTGTTATTTTTCCTTGGCGTCTCCGTACTTCACTTCCAATCTTTCACTATCTCTCTGACACTCTTTGACTCTTTTCCACCTGTGGCAGGTAATTACTAACACAGATCTCATCTCCATCATGCTACTGTGGCCTTCATTATTACTTTCATTGTGAAACTCGATTCTCCTTTATATCTTGGAGAAAACGTAAAAGCAAGACTATTTTCTAGAACCTTGAGTACTTATCAAAAGTTATAAAACTTGGAAATGTCTTGTTGGTATTCCTACTTGATTTCATTCTTCGAGTGTTTGTCGTGGGAAGCTAAATTCCATGTCAGCGAAGATTCTGCTAGCTAATCTTCCGTTCCCTTTTCTGCATGTATCTGCTCCTGTGTTCTCGTCTCACCGGATGTCTCCACTTTGTGTCGTCTGTGCCGTGGGCGCTCTTGGGCCCTTTCTCAGTCTTAAGTAGCCGCCGCCTGAGGTTCCGGCTCCGGCACTTGCTCCGGCAGCTCATCTGGCGCTCTCCCTGCCGACCTCCGCCCTCAGGGTTAATTCGCTAAGCGAAGGAATATGGCTGAGCACACCACGCAGGGTTCCCTCACTAGAGGCAATTGTCGTGTTGTTTACTTTGCTACGCATGTTAACGCTGATGACGCGTTATTCAAGCACTTGCTGCGAGTATGAATCGACCTGATGGGGAAAATGTGAATGATTTTGATGAGCAGAACTGAGCAATTACATACTTATGGAACATTTAAAAGATATCTCGAGAGATACTGTATCTGAATACATTCTTACTTATATTTACCATAGTATCATTCGTATGAGGGTACCGTCCATTGCTACTGTATTTCTACCTGTATCATTATAGAACATAGCTAATAGTTTGTGAAACCCTTGACTTGGGAAACTAGTTTTAAATTTGTAACAAATGAATGATGTGTCTGATGTGATAATTTTCTGCCATGATTGTTTGATCGTTTTTTAAGAGGTATATATTTTACTAATGGATTTAATTATGTGAAGTAAGGAATTAATCACATATTGAATGTCAATAGAAGTGCAATTTTTTTCCTGCTCACTTCTCGTTGGCAAAATCCAGAAGTGTGTTGTGAATGATCATCAGATTGGATACCCCTGTCGTGTTAGGATTCGCTCAGAGGTCATTGAACCCTATCATGCGTAATCCACGTGTTAATGAGAAGAGACGAGGAATACGTGTGTGCCGGTCACCATTGATGGATGAGATCGTGAACGTCTCCCGCAAGAAGTGTTGTTCATCAAGATGCCGCGGTTAATTTGAGTCAGTCAGGCACTGGTGGTACTCGTTACTACTCGTATGTGTATTTTTAGCGGCGCGTGAATGAAGAAAGCGACGACAAGGTCATTGGTCTTTGCACGCATACAAAAACCGGTTCGTTCTTTTCCACCCGATGTCCTTGAAGTAGATTAGTAGTTACTAACTTGGAGTGAATCTAATTTTAGTTCGGATTTCGAAAAATGATCCTTTGAGAAATTCTTGGAACTCTTGGAATGACTGCCATTCGTTTCGCAAATGTTTTATAACTTTTCTCCGCTCGGTATTGGTATAATTAATGAAGAGCCTTGATACTATATTCGTACTAATTTTTGTATCATGACAAATTCATTATTCTCCAAAGGTTGCTGAAATATTTTCGAGGAAAAACTTACAATTTTTAAAAATATTTCTGATCAAACTGTTTTATTTGTATAGGAATGCAAGTAGTAATGACAAATTTCGATCATAATGTTATATAGTAAAGGAAATTTGTTCTAAAATAAATCATAAATCAGTTCACATATTAGAAGAAATGTGAATTCAAGACATTATTTCAAGAACTTGAGTAAAGATATAGCTGCGCCCCTACTGTAAAAGTCGCTCTACCTCTAATATGGGACGATTCCTTCTACAGATGACCCTGTAGAAAACGCTAATCAAGAATCGTTGGAAGCTGTGTAGAACCTCAGCCTACGCCGAATCACCGCCTTCGAGGAATTTTAAACTGATTGCTTCCTGGAGAAGTCCATAAGAGATGATGACCAGTCCGTTGCTTGGAATGAAAACGGCTAATTCTACAACATCGTCGTAAGTCCTCTCCTGTCCTGTTGATTAAAAAAAGTAAAAGTCCGTTTTGAAACAGATCGGGATATTTATTGAGTACTGGACACATGGTTTCTGGTTAAGTACCTTCAATCTGAACCTTTGTTTCTGTTCAAATGTTCCACAGTATCGCAGATCCATAGAAGTGTAAACCTTCCAATCGTATCAGTTTCAGAAAATACATACAAATTGAAGCATACTGATATGATGTCTTATGGTAAGTAGATATCCAATGGAATATTACATTAGTCGACAGAAACGTGGGGTTGATATACACAAATCTCGCAGAAATAATTTTTGAACAAAGACACCATGCAAACCCTGATAGGCGATTAGATTTCAACGAGAATGTCTTCTCAATCTCTCTGTAGGATATTTTTCTGTGGTGAAATAACGTGAGCAGCGTCAGTAAATGAACCGTAATATTTCACCCCAGAAAACGTGCTTTAAAGTATAGATCTTACACTACTTATTTTAAAGTGACGTTCCTATGAAGTATTCTATTTTTCCCCTTGTTTTTTGTGTGTGTGTTTTTGTTATATTTTACACACCTATTTTCTTCGTACATTACATCGTTGTCCGTTGTTTGAACGAATAGTAATAGCATATCATTTTGTCATGCGAGCCTGTGCAAAGAAAGACTACATTATTTTTAGGACGATGATCTTTCATTTTTACGACATGTGAGCGACGAGGGTTGTGAAGAATGTGAGCTCTTTGATGGACACAAGATCACACACATCCTCCTCCTTCTATCACAGTGACCCTTTATTTTTTCCGCTTCGCTTTGCAATTTCATTGTCGTTCGATCAGTTGGTTACCTTTCACAACGACCTTGACCCTGAGCGCGTCTTCCCCAGCGACGTCATTCCGTCATCCCCTTCTGCTCCTACCAACCTGATTCGTCGTTTTCATGCGCCATCGCCTGAGAGGGTGGAGGGGAGCGTTGGTGGTGCGAAGACTGTATCGACTCGGGGAGACTTCGTGACCAGGTTTCTAATATATTAGGACGCTCCGGAACGCCGTTTAGGTTCGTAAAATTCTAGAAATAAACGTCGCCCTAGTTCATAATTCGAGTCGTAAAGGCTCATAATCAAACTTCGGGAATATTACTTTTTACGAATCAGGACATTGCTTTTGGTATTGGATAAGTTTTTTTAAATATACGGCTTCCAAGTCATATTTTATATGTCAATTACTTTGTGGGTATCTGGTTAACACAATATTAATGTCGGAAATGTATATTTTGGTAATTACCGAAATATTAAGAAATACCTCGTGTTTGTGACATTTTGTTTTTGTATAGCCACTAACATGGTTAAATATTAGATATTTAATTGTGTACTAACAAGTTAATACATGGTTTTCATGTCAACGTGAAGTATTCAAAAGTAAAGTATACGTTTCGTAGGGAAAAAAACTTGAACATTGGAGTACATGGAATGTTCAAGTTTTAACAACTCTTAACATAGAAACCGGTAGTAGAATAGGAATTGAAACGAGTACTCCAAGCTGTTCGCGCCTATAGTGTGTTGCGATTTGGAACAGAACTATATAGAAAATTTACGTTATCGATATTGCAAGTGGGTAAGTGTATCATCGTGTTGTGATAATACCCTTCTGAGACAGATGCTGCTACCATTCTTCATCCGTATTCCCGCTCCATCTCACAGTCCCTGTGGAGATATCTTCCGAGTGAAATTTCCCTCCGCTGTTTATTCTGGGAGCTCTTAGGAGCTTCTGCGTAGCGCGACTGTACTTCTCAGGAACTGTCTTAATGTTGATCGATGCGAAGCGTTAAGCAGCTTCCGAAAGGAAGAATGACGGTAGCAGCGCAATCTTCGTTTGTTTCCTTTATGTATGAATGGATAAAAGCATTACCGAGTAATATTATTTTTGCCATTAGCGCTTCAGGGAAATCCTTAAAATTTTGCAGTATTTCTTATTGTGATTGTTTGATCAATACTTCCATTTGCTTTGAGTATTCTTTTGAATGGGAATCGCTTTTTCACTTTTAACAGGTTTTCGACGTATAGAAATTTCTTGTGAGGTGTGCATGGAACTTGCAAAGACTACTTGCAGGTTGCGGGCGGGCGGCGAAGGGGGGTGGTAGTCGTAACACCAATCTAGTAATAAAAAATATTGTTTCTTTCTTCTGAAATAGAATTAATTGTATCCATTTACAAAGATACTGGGCTTTTTTTCTATAAAGGGGTGTGTATAGTATTTTTCTATAGCAGTTCAATGTGTATTTACATTTTTTGACTCATTTATTTTTTACGGACGTGTGAGCTCTTTATTCACGCTCTGCTTCTCATTGAACACTTTTCCCCGTGGGATGACTGACAGGGCGGATTTAATGATAGTTGTGACTGGGGCACCTCCAGATCTAACTGCTACGAAAATTGTTTTTTTTTCTTTTTTCTCCTTCACCCATTCGATCTCTGCACTCTTGGCATTTGCCTTTTCACCTCTCGTTTTACTTTCGCTTTCTCTTTTTGTTGTACCTTTTAGAGAGCCTTGATGCATGGATGAGTTCAAAGAGAGAAGCCAAGAAAATTAACTACATTGCAAGAAACAATAAAGAAACGAATTAATTAAATGTCTTAATTATTTCAGTATTCCGCGCATTGTTGATGCTGAGTTTGGATTATTTTCGTTGTACTTTTTTAATTTTCTCTAATTTACTTGTGAACAGCGATAATGACTTATTTATGCGAGTAAATTCATGAAAGGATGCACCATATAGATGATAATATTTAAACATACAGGGGAAATGCTCCATGACACACAATGTATTAACTACAATTTTCTAGCGAAAATTAAAAAAAAAACATTCAAAACATAATTTTAAATTTACTTCCCCCTTAATCTTTGCGTCTATAAATTTAAAAAGTTATAATTACGAATGAGAAGCTCAGTTGGATAAACGGGTTCGGGATTGGTTGTTCTCAGTTATGGAAGTGATGCGTGTTTGCAATAGGCATAGTACGCTGACAGAACAGGTGTATTGTGAAATCCAAATTGAGAGGAAGGAAAGGATTATTCCAAATCGTAGGGTATGCCATCCCAACCTTAATTTCACGTCCAGTCCTAGGGTAGTCACATCTTAGTGTTTTCTCAGTATGGTTCATATATTGAATCATCCTAAATAATGTTTAATAAAAAAATCCATTTGAATTTTTATCCGACTGATTGCGAAGTATTAACATCCCAGTCACCAGTCCTAGTGCTTGGTTGCCCGATCTCATTGACATTCCGCCGCTCTCTCGTTAGAAATATGATGGGTATCTGGTGGAGCAGTAGCGCTGTCTGGCGGCGGTTTCCGCTCCTCTGAACCACTCCACAATGTGCACGTGGCAAAGCCTCGCCATGCTTCCCTTCCACTCGGTTACAGTGACACATTTTCTTCTCAAGGACCTCTCTCTATTTTTGCCTCAATCGTGTGAAGCTAATGTAGCTCGTAAAAACATCTTTGTGAAAGGTCCGATCCACGTAGTAGTTGAGCTGTGGTGATCCACGTAATGCCTTGTGGTATCCCAATAAAGGGCCAGAGGACACAAAGAATTGTACCAATTTGAAAAACCGTCGCCTTGAAAATTAGTATTTAAGAAAAAATTTTCATGAAAGAAATTCATTGAAATGGGTCTTGAATTTCGGTGAAATAAGCTCTGGGTAAAACAGACCATTACAGGTGCATTATGCAAACAGCAACACATGACATCTACCAGCTTAACTATTCATGTCTTCATATGTTTTTTGGATTTCGGCTTATCAATAGCGTCATTCGAATTTTCACTGCACAGACGTCATAACTAGCTAAAATGCTATGGACTGTATACGTGCATTACACCAACATTATTATGGTGATACAACTAATAAATATGCATGCGATAACCCACCTGCGAATTTCATTCCGATCCGTTGGTAAATAATAATTATTTGTTTAAGAAATGTGATAGACCCAACACATTTTTATTTCTATATATTTAATTTTCTCTCTGAAGTATTTAATCAGAACTCAAACAAGTTTTCCTAAAAGTGTGACGTACACCTCTATCTTGTGCAGAGTTCGTCTCCAAGTTTCTGCGAGAGCTCCTTTGCTCACGGGAGATAAAATGTGTATTGAACCAACAAACTTCTCTTGTTGTATTTGTAAATGGGAAATGTAGCGTGCTATTGAAGTTTATATACATGGAGCGACAGGATTTAGGAGTTGGGTTAGTAGGTCATTGTTAGTAGGTGGGCCGGTTAGTTGGGTTTACCAACATCTTGGCCCACGTGGAGGGGTTAGTAGAAGCAGTTAGTGATAATTAAGAGTTATTAACACTAGGAGGAGCTAGAAAGAGAAGGTTTAGTTTTCAGTAGAAACAGTTATATGAACTAGGACATCGAACATCGGGAATCGAACACGGGATATCTTCGTGATGAGCGACTACACTACCATCTGCGCCACCGGTGGGGCTTACACCTTGGATGATGTTCACCTTACCAACAAACTTGGATGCTGTTCACTATCGGAACGGTGGTCAACAAAACTTTCGGAGGATCCCTAAAACTTTCGAAATTTGTGAGGCTTGTGCTCTTTATAAAACAAAGAAAAATTGTTTTCAGTTAAGATCAAGTTATTCAAGGTGTAAGGTGTGTACTCAAACCTGGAGGAAACTTGAAGTTTTTGCTGTACTTCATAGCCGATTCTACGTTCAAATTGTGGATTCGTAGTAAGTCGTTGAAAACATATTCTAAGTAATGCATTACGGATGACTTTCTTGTCTACCTCATGAAGTGATGATAATATATGAAAACGTGTGATAGCTTACATTTGATTGAAGTCCGGTCTTTAGGCGTCTTCTTTTTACGTACTTTATTACTTTCATTAGATAAGATACTAATAGTTTCAATTAAATATTTTGACGTAAACGTTAGGCTATATCATTTTGCATGAATGAATATATATGCGGAATTCTTCTGAGTGTTGTTACCTGCTGAAAGGCAAATATATTTTATTAAGTAGTTTCATATGCGGGTATTCTTTCGTACCTAAACAATAGCACACTCTTCTAAGAATTGTGAAGTTTTCAGAAGATTACTTTTACCAGATAGAAACATAATTTTATGTTCAAAAACATGGTATGTTCAAAATATGTTTTGGCTAGCTTCAGCAGATTCGTCATTCCATGTTCGCATTTTGAGAGTGATCTGAGGTGAGTTACATAATTGGAATAGTCCCGGACGTTTGGGGGTACAAGCAAATTTCTTTTATGATTTTCCCGCACTTTTTTTAGTCTAAAATCTTTTTAATTATTGAAGTAAATCTGCTTATTCAACTACATTATTATTATTATTATTTCTTTTAAATATTTAAAATGATTTTATTAGCAAATGTTAGAAAAAGTGTGAAAAAATATTGTTATTTGATTTTCCTATATTACGCGAATATTTATATAAAGAACGAAAAAGAATGTAAAAATAGTATGGTTTCCATCGTCCTCCGATGATTTAGTCGATCTTCTGAGCGAAGGATCGTGTCTGTGGGGACGAAGAGATCATAGCTGACCAGCGAGCCACAATGGCATTCCTTCTCTAAAACGTCTCAGGTATTCTCTTTCACAATATGGAACGCGGAAGAGCCTTTCATCCTTCGCAACCGAGACAGATAACTCCCTCATGGAAAAATTGTATTTCGTCAGATGTGGAGAGTGTCAGCTGAATCTTTAATGGCAAGGTGTATAGGATTCTCTTACCATCCAATCATCCTATTCAAGTCTCACGGAACGCAAAGTATTTTCTCATAGCGTGTCATTCGATAACAACGTCTACTCATATATCTCCTATATCGACAAGTGGTTTTTACTAACTGAGTCGTGACGTCATTAACGTTTAATGCTGCGAATACCTTCAAAAATCTATGACCTGACCGTTTATTTTCATAATCACTAAAAATATCCTTATTTTATGTGAATAGTTTAAGCATGATATTCATTCAATAATTGAGTGAATTCAAAAATAAAAGGGAGCTGAACCTAATTCAATTATTAAAGAAATAATAATTAAATTATTTATTGTGAAAAAATAATTAAAAATTAAAGAAAATAATTACTACTAATATAAAAATAATAAAAATTGAAGATGCTACAGTTTGGATTAAGAAATATTTTAATGAAGCTTCGGAGGGTAAGATTTTTTTTTTCTCAGTAATTATATGATCTGATTAATTTGGTGATAAACTGATAGTAGGTAAATATTTCGATTAGTTCATCCAGTCATTTGGAATTTATGGTTTTCTAGAATATATCACATTGTCCCTATCATGCGTTTACGTATACTATCTTGAACGATACTTCGGTAAAAACAGTTTCTCCCAAATTCCGCCGCATTGTCGGAGTTCACCATCCTCAGCCAAGGGTCAGAATTATGAAAGATGAAAGAGAAATCCGCCGCGCCGTTGTTGGCTTCCGTCGCGGTGGCAAGGTGGTGGTGGTGGTGGTGGTGGTGGGGGGGGACTTAGTGATCTCGATGGTCGGTCGCGGCCATGACCTCCGTCCCTCCCCTTTCCGTTCCATTCACCTTGACTCGCTCTCTTTTGTTTCTGGCGTCTCACGTCAATTTCGAATGCGATATTCCTTTCGCACTAAAAGAAGAATGGTATCAAGACTTGTCTAACATACTACGAAAATAAATGCCTTTTGTTTATTGTTCTACTAAAATATCATGGATGTTTTGATTGAAGTGTTTACTGTCATAACCATATTATTCGTCAATTTTCTTGTTGATTGATTCGAATGTATGTTTGAGGAAGAAGTATTTTTGTTAACCTCCGTTTCTCTTCAGTGCAAAGTAGCGATTTCATATGGTTCGTTGATGAGTAAATTTGCTATAATTAATTCTAAACGATTTTAGCTGGACGCTAAATTATTCATTTATATTTTAGAAAGTCATTTCATAATCATATAATGTACGATATGGAAAGTTTGAAGAAACACTCATGGTTTCCTTCGGGATAAGTTCACTCATTCATACTCGTATGTGATGTTTCTCGCTAGTTGATGTCTTCGCGTGGAACTTTCTCACATTCTGGAGTTCTACGTCGCAAAGCATTATTCAAATGTGATTCGGTGACAATGCTGCTGGCGGAGGTAGCGACGTCACCAGAAGTGAAGTGGGGTGGGGTGGCGGGGAGCGACGCTTGCCTTGGTAAATACCTTCATTAACATCCCACTGATGGTGTTGCTGTGAGGCGTGTACTGGCTACTGGTGCATCTGTGGGCCAGTGTGGAGTGATCGCTCCGTTTACCCCAATATCGCCTTGAGAGCGACTTCCATGATTTTTCTTTCTCAGAAACCTATCCACAGGACAGAGGTTTTTGAAAATGTGCACTCGATCTAGTACAGCAAGATACCTTCTGTGCGAAGATTTCTTTTGAGTAAAGTATTTCGTGTCACATGGTATCCAGAATTGTCACGTTTTAATCTACAATCTACCAACTCACCATTATTTAGATTTGTTTTATCATCTAATATACGAGTAGAAATTTACGAAAAATAGTTAAATTATTTTTTGACATCAACTAAACTGCATTTTATTTCACTTATTGTAACGTTCACTAGGAATCTTTTGAATTATAATATGATCGTATGATTGGGCGGAACAAAACAGTACATGAAAAAACGCGCTCAATGAATTTTTTGCCAAATTATTATTTAAATGGTTTATTTAATGTTATGATGTGTTGATAACCGTTTTGTTTTCGTTTCTGCAAATTTATATTTTATGTCGAATTTATATTTCATAGCGAGAAAGTATAACCAAAACACCTCACTTTCATTTCCTCTACATCCATACACATTAACAATGTGTAAAAGAGCTTCGTTTCGCTATAAAACTTTAATGCGAGTGGACATTAGTAGAATTCAGAGTAATTTTTTCGTTGTTTTTGCATTACTGTAAGCGCATGTTTGCCAACCTCTGAAGTGAGCGGCGAGAAGGCGGCTGCCATTCGAATTACGCCGCCACTGGATTTATTCACAAGCGTGAATAAATAAATAAAACATGAAACTCCATACTCGTCGGACGCGTAAGTGAAAATCATGTAAATGCGACGCTTAATTGCATCTACTTTCCTTTTTTGATGAATCCTCTGTATCGCGTAAAGCAAGAAAAGTATCTGAAGTAGTTACCTTGTAGCCGAGGTATCTTGATTGAAGAACGTTCTTGTTTTATTCTGTATCTGCATATGTACGTAATGTGGTGCTCTTCGTCTAAAAAATATTTCTTCTTTCTGCAAGAAGAGAGGTACTCTTGCTGATTATGAATTATTGAAGAGGATTCCTTAAAGGCGAAGCAATAATGTAATAGCATGGGAGCCACTGTGGTAATGAGGTGGATTTCAAAAACCGTTAACATAACTCTCAGAGGAAATAACACTCGCGTCACCTGTGATCTGAACAGACTTTGTCTCCTAATGGCTTCGTCGTCTTGTAAACTATCTGACGCGCAGAATATAGAGGAGTTATCTCATCTTTAAATGTGTTACGTATTTTCGAAAAGAGAGTTTTTAATATTTGTGATAATTTTATAAGAATTTGAAGATTCTACTTAACGATGTTAGCGTACAACACAAAACAAGGTGAAATAATTGCTATAATGTCGTCATATCAATAAAACATTAAAAGCAAAAATTGAGCCTAATTTTGAAAATATTTTTTTTAAACAATCCTTGGAACACTTTTCTAGAGTAATGGAGAAATATCGATTTCAGATTTATTGGAGGAGTACGAATTTTCCGATCAAGAAAACTAGTTCTGGAGCTGTTAATCAAGTTTTCGTGTTTACCAATGTTTTCCCTGGTTTGAATCATTTGAGGGGAAAAAAAGATTTATGATTGAATGGAAAAAAAAATCGCTGTTGTCTCTGTGTTACCCCTCTTCTTCGTTTCCCTTGTGTCGCTCGTGCCGTGACACGACAGACGCTCGCTTCTCCACACATTTGCATAAGAATGGCGACGGCGGCAGTCGGTCGTTCACACTGAGAGAACGACTCTTTTGCCGTCCCCACCCCCACTCTTCTGTTCTCCCAGTCTTTGTACCACCAGCATCGCCGCTTCCGCTGGAGTTGCTTCTTTGTTTCTGTCGCAGAGTTCACGGGCGTTTCGTCTACGAGAACGATGTGTTGTGTATACTAAAGAGGCCTATGTTTTGGTTTATTAATTGGTATCAATTTTTTTACGCCTTTTTCGAGAAATTATTACTTTATGAGCATAGATACGTTGATGAATCGTACTTACGATAAGTTCATTCCTCTGTATAGTGTAGGGTTCATAAACTATTGTATGAGATTCGACTTATCAGCTAATAAGAGATTAGAAGTGTGTATTCTTTTTTAAACCATTGTTAAATACATACTTCAGTAAACGTGTATAGAACAGCTAAATTCCTTTGGACAAAGAAAGCGTCCAATTGGGCGAAGAAAGAATGAAAGCCCGGACTATAATCTGCGCTCGTGTAGGCAATTTGTGCGGCGTCTGAATTATCTCAACTGCTTGTCTCATTGTGTTCCCCTGCAGCGAGTGTCCGATTGCGTTTCCTGCCCCCCACCGTCTGCGCTCTACCATGTCGCTCTTTCCCTCGTTCACTTGTCTCCGTGTCAACAAGGGAATGTGCTATTTTTTCTCTTTCTTTCTTGGGACTTTAGGGCTCGTCAACGTCAAGGTCGTGAATGTGCTCCTTGGATATGTGCAGGAATCGCCTGGTTCTGATTCACTTCTTTGTGTCCTATGCAGCAAAGCGTTTTCGTTGTCATTGTGTCTTTACAATTGTTCGGAACATTTTTATGTAAAATTGTAATAGGTCATTTTATTGTATGGAACAAAGGAATATTGCTGAGAAGGGACTAATTAATGAATGTAAAACTTAATACCGTGAATTCTTTATTATTGACCTATTTTACCATCATGTATAGTTATTGAAAAATTGGCTGCTGTGTTTTATTTTGTTTGTGATCTCTTCTCAATAATTTTATACACGATAAAAATGTAAATTAATTTACGTAGGTGAATTATCACGTTCATCCAAGAAAGACAAAATCCTATGAGTAGCCATAAATAATAACAGCATATTCTGTTGACGTTAGTGTTTCATAGTGTGTTGCGAATGCTTGTTACGTTGTTTGTTACGAGAGTAGTTAAAGTTATATTGGGTCGTTCTTTACGGGAAATGAACAGATAATGGATACGAGCTGAACCTAGATAAAGATGGAATTGAATTACTGAAATGGAGGTGCGATACGAACTTTTCTCTACTCTACATTTCATCGTCCTTTGAAAACTTTAAAAAAATGTTTACTTGGTTATTGTATTTGTTGTGACGTCTCTCTAATCTTCTTTTGCCCCGTGATTTTCGTGATACACTAGAGTGTTCTCACAAAAGCTTCATCTTGGTCGCACGAAGTCTCAAGTAGCGGAAACGCCTTTCTGACGATTAACTGTTCAAAGCAGAGTATCTGCAAGCGTGTGAAGACAAAGGGAATGGATAGTAAAGCTAATGTTACGTACGTTTCGACAAATATTGAATTTTCTTTTTTAAAATATTTATTTTTGATCATCATTTTCCATTCATGATGAAGAATACAGTCTATTCCAATTCTCAAAAAATCAAGTTGTCTAAGAATTTGGAACTCTCAACATCAAATCTGTTGATCCTCTTACAGATCTGTAGTTAGACATTTATTTAGGACTTTTCACCAAATAATTAAAGTAAATAATTTTTCGTAAAATGTATTGATATTATTTTTAAGGTTATTTGTTCCTAAAAAATATATTAAGTTAGTTAATTACATGATGTTAGTCAATAAATAGAGAATGAGCAATATTTTATGTTGATAGAGTACTTGCAATCGGGTTCGGGACCACCGAATTGGATACGTACCTGGCAAGTATTATTTTTTTCAAATTAAACCATAAAGTCTCATGAATCTTACTCAGTACTGAATGAATTTGTGTGAAAACTTGAAATGAAAATTGATGTGCGAACTATTTCCTGAGGATCTACGCAACCCGTATCAGCGAAGGTATCCCGGAGACTGTCAGTCGTCGAGGGCCATCGTCTCGTTCCAGGCCACTCACGCACGCACGTCTTCCTAGAAATCTATTTGGAGTGTGGGGAGCAGGTTTCCAACTGTAACGATGTTTTGTGCAATTACAGCAAGCGCAGCGCGGCGGTCTCTGGGAACGCGCGCAGCCAAGGCCACTGGCGAACGAGCTCAGGACGCGCTCACAACGCCAGGTGGAGCTCTCAAAACAAAGCTCACCAGGAACGTTTATGTCGACAATGAGAGACAGTGAACTTAATTATGGGCAGTGTCTAATGTATTTATCGAAACGGAATGTTTGAAACTATTTTTTTCTTCGGTTTTTTTACTACAGTTCCGATGAAATTCCCATTAGAGTTTTTTAACGGAAATTAAAGGGAATATTTAATTTATCGTTTTTAATGTTTCCATTGTTTGTTCAAATTATTTACGTTCCGGCATTCTAAAAATATAAATGTATTATTTAAAGTTCAAAGTTTGTCCGAGGGTTCCAGACCCCCACATCCAAATGGCCAAATGAAAACTGAATGACATGAAAGCATAAAGCGGAATTGTGCGAGTCGTATCTGAATGAACCCGATTCGTGGGCGAACCAAAACACGAGGCAAATTGAATCCCGTTTGACACAAACGAGCGGAGTATTAATAACCCTTTATTGTTTACTATAAAATGAAACCACTCGAAAGGGAGACCTGGTGTTTCTATCGCTCCCGGTGTTGTTTTTTTAGACGCTCCGCGACAGAGTTCAGTTACCCATTGTCCTTGTATGCGTTCAACTACGTCACGTTCATTGTTCTCATATACTCACACATTACGTGGCAGTGTTTATATTTTCATTGTGGAATAATAGGAGTTTCGTCTTGGTGGACGTGAGGGCGTCAGTGGGAAGGTTGCGTGCTTATTGGAGAAAGGGAATGGGTCTCATGGAAGGTGGACTTTGGTTTTACGTCGCTCTACCAGAGGTTTGAGTCTTAAAATAAATGTGCCATCATAATCTTCATTTGACTCCTATGAGAGAAATCACATCAATATGTATCGTAGTAATTCTTTGCAGATAGAATTCATTTCCTTTTTTTAAAAAATAAATAGTGGAATTTTAATATTATTGTGAAGCCGACAGAAACACATCGATGTCCAGACGAAACGACCTCCGGTTTGTCAGCAAGCCTTGTTCGATCTGTAGCAACAAGTTCATTTGGAGATTGCAAAAATGGAGTTCATTTGGAGTTCTGGTAAAATGTAAATATTCCCCGCAAAGTGAAAACTAATTGGCAGGTGGTGCGATATCCCAGCGATACGCTTACTTGGGGCGGAACTCGAGCTGCTTGAGTGATTTTATGAACATTTTCTTTGGCGTGGAAAGCAGACCTCGTTGAAATGCGAAATAAACAAAGAGAATAACGAAATATTTAAAGTTACAGAATGACTGATATTAATTTTATTTTCTACGACGGATTTCATAATACGATTAATTATTGGAGCAAATGTAGATCAACTGTATTCTGCTCTAAACAGAACTCTCAGATGATACTAAAAATAACCCCACGGAGAATTCGCAGTACAAAACGGGAAATGAGTTTTGTGTCGGATGCATGCTATTATCCAAACTTCTTAAGTTTTCCTTCTCATTGGAATTTTAAGTTCTCCGAAAAGGACTCCGCATCTGACATAGAAGACTAAAAATAGGTCGAGCATAACGAGCACGAAACATAATTCATATTTCTTCTACTCTTCAGTTAGAACTTGTCATTCCGAGAAATAAATCCTGCAATGAATTCAATCTTAGTGTTTCACAACTTTCTGTCGCCCCGCTACGTTGGTTGCTACGTATGTTATTAGGTGAAACATTTTGCTTGTACAAAGAAAAGTCATTGGATACGTATATGTCAATTTGTATGATGATATATCATGAGACGAAAACTTAATCCATTGATGAAGCATGTAATCGGAATGGCGACGGAAGGTAATCTGATCCCCCCTGAAATGATTTTTTTTATTTTGAAAGTACTGTACTACGTTTGTATTTTTTTTTAAAATGACAATATGATAAATAATAAATAAATTTTTCTGTCGAGAAAGCAGCCGCAAACTGCGTATGACAACGTGAAGGACAATAAACTAATTTATTCTCCGGAAGAAAGTAAGGGTCCATCCCATCAATTCCGATCAAGGGCACTAAGGCAGAGCCGGATTGAAAAGATAATAATGAAAAGTTAGCCAAGTGTTATATTATCGGCAGAATACCAACAAATTTATATTTATTAAAACTCAAAAAAGAAGGTTCACAATTGCGTAATATTATCGCACTATGGATTATTCTGAATTTATTGTTTATTATTCGTAACTATTAAAATAACTCTGAATTCGAGATGAGTTACTACAATAGACAAGAGCCTCGAGAACCAGTACCGCCTCTACCCCCCGGGCCAGGATGGGGTGTATTATGGCGAGATGAACGAAGTAAATTAAACAATTTAACGAATATAAAATATTTAAAGGACAAATATCTTGTAGTTAACGCTTAATTTCTCACCAAAAATTTAAGTTAAGTCTTCCAAAGAAGAGAATGAACTTGGGAGTGATGCGTCTCGTCCGATGCACCATCCTATGAATCCTTCCGAATTCCCTCACATGCGACGTGCTTCCGGGGTACCTTCTCGAATTACTTCCCCGAGACGAAACTCGAGTCTCTCCGTGTGGGTGGTGCATGCGGCAAGGAAGCCGTGTACAGGAGGCCACGGAAGTCCCAGTCACCTTGACTTGCAAACACAGGTGTTCGACAAGAGGCGGAAGAAGCGATGTCGACTTCATTTTCTCTTTATCTCCTCTGTGACCCACAAACAAAAGGTATATCTCATTCGAACTTGTGATAAGGGTTTGTTTTTTTTCAATGTAAAATTTCATTTAATTATACGTCCATTTCAGCTCCTTTATTTCGACATTTGAGTCTAGTATATGAAAATCTTTCTAATGAATCCTACCAAACTTTTAATGATGTTGACGCAATCATTCTTTCGGAGAAGAAAGATACTTTAAAAACGCGTGTGCCGAAACGGAAGTAAATGTCTTAATCTGAGTAAATGTGAAACTATGGTATTGTTGAAGTTTATAATCCCATTGTTTTTATAACATAATACGGATAATAATATAAATGAAAAGACAAGAACACTGTTCGGTAATGTATCATACTTAAGAAATGTCGACGACGTTTGAACTTAATTTGTTGATTC
This sequence comes from Laupala kohalensis, assembly GCA_002313205.1. Taxonomy (NCBI): domain Eukaryota; kingdom Metazoa; phylum Arthropoda; class Insecta; order Orthoptera; family Trigonidiidae; genus Laupala; species Laupala kohalensis. The sequence goes on from NNCF01129054.1 coordinate 722,916, forward strand.
TGAAAATTTTCAACCACTTCGCTTACCAAACGAGAGACACCAATAGGCTTTGTCTAGGGGCGTGTTTATTGTAACAATAAATCGTGAATTTAGTGTTATTTCAATTCTTATGATTTTTAAACACTATACTCAGAATAATCTATAGTTCGATAATAACTTGTAC
>NNCF01129057.1:0-32405 GCA_002313205.1 Laupala kohalensis
CTGTACCTTCCCTAATCTGTGGGTTTTATGGGACTGTCAATCACAAGATATTTGAGTAAGTTGTACCCTCTAAAAATATTCTTCATTAGATCTTGACTCTCATTTTCCAACTTAAAAAAAACATTTTTAATGAATTATATGTACATTTATTTCTTGAACAACAGTGGTAGAAATACTGGTGACCTTTCTCATTGTCACAGGAGTGCACAGGCAGTACTGTTTGGTATGGCTGACACTTTCAGGGGCACCAAGCATAAGGATTTTTCATTAGTCGTGAACGATATTTATTGTATAAATCATGGATGAATATTGACACGTATGAACGTTAAGAAACTGGTAGAAATAAATACTATATTTGGTTTCATGCCCATAACATTTATTTTCTTACTCACAACTATAGCATTCTCTGCTTACAACTCTTGAAATTGCTAAATTATTCCAAGAGGCACAGAAATCAAGAACCACAAGTTGTTCAAATACAACCATCTTTTTAAATGTTTGAAATGAATTGTATAAAATGAATTATGCGTCTTTTGAACAAATTATAACATCTGTTTTAGACAACTGTCTTAGGGACGCCTTGGGGGGCGAGTCAGTGTGTTTGGTATGGCAACTGCTATACCCATATGCATGCCAGTGCTCATTGTATACTGGGGACCTTGCTCGTACCACGAATTGGAATAATTAGTGACCACAGGAATAAAACTCTTTGTTCTCTGCATCTTTACTGACAAATATGTTTCAATGAAATTTTGTTTGTCACCACTTGTGGTTCCACAAAGTGATGACAAAAATTATACATTGACAGAATTATTAAAAAAATCAGTCAAATATAGAATTTTAAATAAATTATTTATTAATGTTTCAAAAATTAAAACTTAGTGAATATTTCACCAATAAATTCAATCTCAAAACAATGTCATGTCATATCATGATTTTGAGGGGGAAATTTGGAGGGATTTCTTCCCTTTCAGGGCACCATCAAATCTTAATTATTTCCAAACTTTGATGATTGCCTGTCAATCCTGGAATTCAGTTCACCTAATGAAATGCCACATTTTTAATATCATCAACAGTATCAGAAATAAAGTGGAAGTAGTTATTCTTATTGCTGTATATGTCTGCCTCATTGTTTTTCTCAAAATGGAGAGTGAGCTTAATGTTTTGATAAGCATGCTGAAACTTTCTGTAGAACAATCTAATAGTGAAAAAGAATATTGGCTTGTTTCATGAAGCAATCACTGGAGGTAAGATAACATTTTCTATGTTTCAGACCCACTGGCTCAAGGGAATTGCAAGTTATGCTTTGCTGCTTTCTTTACGTCTGTTTCTAAGAGAGAAAAAAGTAGAAAATTGCTATATGAATGGAGGAACTTGTACTTTATTGGACCAATGTAAAGGATTCTGTTGCTAAAGGAAACATTGTATTTAATATGTTAACATATATTGAACATGTTAGCATATATAACGATTGTAACATGTAGCGATTGTAAGTGGTTCGAGTGCATTTTATTTTATTTTCTTTCCTGTGAATTTACACCAAAATGAGATGGAAGTTACAAACAGTTCAAGGGACAAATGGACACCTGCCCCAGAGTTTTGCTTTAAAAAATATGAAAATGATGTTTCCCTAAGGTAAAACTTAACTGGATCAATTATTCATCTAAAATCTCCTCAAGCAACTTTTTTCAAAATCATTTCAAAAATTTTGAGGAGTCAGCGTGGCTCAGTTGATAGAGTGCTGAGTTGCTGGCTGGCTGGCTGGCTGGCTGGCTGGAGTTCAATCCCTAATGGGGTGTGGATTTTTCATCACACCTCAACATGCAGACTGATTCCCAGGCCTACTCAGCCTGCTCTAAAATGAGTAGTGGGTCTATCCTGGGTCAAATCATCCAGTGTGAGATGCTGGCCACATCTCATCCTCCTATAGTACCGAGGCCAAGACATTGTGGAGCTCTAGTCCACAGTGAACCCCCATGGGACCCTTCAGGGTCTGTAGTGGGATAGTTTGAGTTCAAAAGTTTTGAGAAGTGATTTACCTTCAAATAGTGATCATTTAATGTAAGAAATTTCTTTTATTTTGAGGGATAAGGAAAGGTACAGCTTGTAAAAATTGGAATTCATCTGTTTCTGAGGATCATGTTAGGGTTACCTTTCCTGTAAAGGTAAAGAACTTTATTAGCCCCTGGGAGAACATCTTACCTTTTCACAGACCCATATATTACATAAGCCATTCACTTCATGTGTTCTCCACTTGTTCTTCTCAATACAAAAAAAGTGCTAATTACTTTTATGTATGACTGTTTGCTACTCCCATAGAAAATTCAAGTGATACTAGGACACAATTTAATGTTGATCCTCACTCTCCTACCTTTATGTTCATAATGGGATTTACCCAGGGAGAAAAATTCATTTGCTTTGTGAATGCTTTATTTGAAATGTCCTCTTGCTTTCCCTGACTTCTCAATTTCATTGATGTTTCATGGTTAAAAGACAAGTTCACTGCATAAAACATTTCATTGACTTTTCCCTGAATATCTTTGTTACTTGAAAGCATTGATGGGAGAGTTAAATTTTTTGTGTTTGTCAAAGATAGAAAAGAAAGCACCTGTTACATTGAAACTTTGTAAATTGGAGAATTTCAGTGAGAGTCCAATTTGGAAAGTGATGCCTCAGGGTAAATTTAGCTATTGTTGAAAGCAACACATTTGCTTGTTTTCAGCTACATTACAAAACTCTGATATATGAGGAAATGTTCACATCATACAGAGACAATACCAGCTAATGGAATGTCATTGTCATAAATGGTTCTGAAAGGTGAGATACATGAAATTGAAATGTACATTTGCTTTAGTTCTTTATGGCAATTTTACTTAATTTGAGAAATGCAATCGAACTTTCACTCCACAAATTTTGAAGAACTGAATGGGGAAAAAAATTGTTCCTGTTTAACAAAGAAAACATGGATACATCCTAAGAAAATAAAAGGAAAAAGCATGGCATGAGGAGTTGGTCCAATATTGGCAACCTTCCCCATTCATCCAATCCTTGGTTTGTAGCCATTAACTGAAAATGAGTGTGTGGAAAATAATTGGTATGAAACAAACAAATAACTAGTAACAGAAAAATACTTGTATCTTTTTATATGTTTCTTGTGTATTAATTGTACTGTAAGACATCACTTGTTAATTGACATTATTTTTCTACATCATTATTGTGCACCCTTGGAAGGTAAATGACACCACTGGAAAACTATTTTATGAGAGGAACAACAAAACATTAAGTTCATCACTTGACAAAGAGAGAATAATACAAAAAAAGCAAAATCTCTTCTATAGGTCAAGTGGGTAATGAACATAGATAGTTCTGTTGTCTCTCTTTTGAAATTGGAAGGTTTGTGTACTGTCCCTATTCTTGCAGGGAGCAACACTTTTTCTTTTGAATATGATGCAGTCTTTTATAATAATAAATAAACGGGCTTTAGTTTTGGGAAATCAAATACGTGAATGACTATAATACATAGAATCAAATTACCTGCTCAAAATATTTGTTGAGTTGTTATCAAATTTCTGCAGTGTACCAGGATGTGAATAAGTGAAAGAGAGATATCTTTGCGGAATAAAGGATAAATAGAGAATTTTCACACATGTAGTTGATAATTCTTGAGCATATGTATTAGCATCTTTTATCCTGTCTGCTGGTACGAATATTAAATGAAATATCATTGATGGTGAGTATAAAGGGCCTCGTTTTGTTTATTTATTATATTTATTTTATTCTTCCAATACATTTGGTGGAACTAATGGCTGAATATTAATTAATGTTTTTTTTCCTATTTTGCTCTAGTAAGTTTTTGTTGAAGACATATTATTAATGTCTTAGATAAATTATGTAATAGACAAAAACAATAAACAAACATTAATCGTGTGTACAATGTTGTAAAGAAAGAGAAAAAAAGAAAAAAAACAATGGAATTGTAATATTTTGGAAACAATAAAATTGTTCCCTATCAATTGACATAGGGACAGTAATTATCTCGATGAATGTATAAACAATTTTATTTATGATGTTTGGCCTATGTTTTCACTGTATTTTAAAAAATTGGATATTATCAAGTACATTTAATCTACTTCCATGCGTCATGGTGAAGACATTATGTTGTGTAGGCCTATATTCTGTAAACCATGTAGACTTGTCTTATGTCGGTGGTGCCTTCTGATCCATGAAATAAAGTACAGTTGTATCTTCATCTTACTCAATCCATATTATAATGAAATGTCAATTTGTATGCTGTTTATGGGAGGTGGTTTTGTAGGATATCATGGACCTATAAATTGATATGTATGTCCATAACGTGATCGAAGAGATAGTGTTGTACATTGCCCAGCCACTGCATAGCGCCTTAGCATTAGCTCAGACCATCAAATACATCTCAACTGTTATGCATACACCTTTCATATTCATCTTTGCTTCTTAGAATGGATGAATTAAATTAGATTTCTGAATATTCAAGGCACTTATATGTAAAAAACTTAAAAATATGCATGCCATATGCTTTTCAAAAATAAATGTGGGTGTTTCTTCATTCAAGCTTATTATTCAGTTCATATGCAACAATGTGTTAGATTTAATATTTAATAGGTTTTGAAATCACATTTCTATTGAAAACACTTTTATTTTAGTCCACTAATATATTATACATCTACAATCACACAAATTAATCAGAGATGAAGTCACAATCTGATTTGTGAAGGAGGCCTAAAGTACTTACTTTAAGCCAAGGAATTATTCAAAATATATCTCAAATTTTCCTTTTTCCTTATTACATTTTTTAAAAAGTATGTTATCTTTTTTTATTTAATTCATGAATTTCTTTCTTTAACTTTTTTTAAAAAAACTTGCTTGTTCCCTAATCTTAAAATGGTAATATTTATTAAATCCTTCCACTGCTGTTTTATTTCTCCAAACTGAAAAACTAATTGATTTTTTTTAAGTGCTTAAGAAATTTTAATGGTTTATTAATGAGTAAACATTGATTCTTATAAACTATTCATAAAAAACATGTCAAAATAAAAGAGAAAATTACATATTCATTGTTATTTTATTTGGTGAGCTAGTCTTGTAGCTCACCCTATCTTTGGGAACCACCTCTGCTGCTAATCCATTGTCTTGAAAACTTTTTGGAAATATGTGAGGTGGGAGAAGAGAGAGGGTCTTGCAATTTACAATTGTATCTGTCATTTAAACTTTTTCAAGTTCTCTCCCAACATTTACATGGAGCCACCCATGTCATATTAAATGATTGAAATTCTACTTTCCAAGTTTCATGTGTAAACAGTAACTTTTATTCACACTCAAAGAGTTGAATTTTAAACAATTGAACAATTATAAAGGCAAATTCATGAAACTTTCAGTTTAAATTTGTAACCTATGCTGAATTCAAGAAGAATGTATTTGTTTTTAAATAAAGTTTTCCACAAAATTAACAAATATTAATATTACATGAATGATTCATATAATTATTTTTGTGTATGAGATAGTAAAATTATTGAAATGGCCTTTTGCTTATTGTTTATCATGAGTAATTTTTAAAATATCCCAAAATACCTATGATAAAATGAATATTTGTACACGTATTAAAGGCAGAAAGTATGGTGAGGCAAAAAATAATGAAATCAATGATTTTTAAATATCAATTTTTTATATATTTCAAGGAATCACATTGGCATATTGCCCTGATACTAAACAATCCTATTTTTCATCTGATAAAATGTGGATACTTCTATTATTATTGTTGAAGTGTTCAATAATTTTTTCTGGACTAATTGACTTTTTTTTTTGTATTCTTACTCATTTTTATTCTTTATTGCTCTTAGCATTATTGTAAGCTGAGAATTTCTAAATATTTTAATATTACAAGAGAGTAATATAATATTATTTATATAAAACATTATATTCATAAAATGCATGTGGATATGTACTATAATTGCTTTTGTTTAATAATACATCCCTGACTGTTTTTAGATCAAAAAACTGTTGATGCTACAAATGAACAGGAATGTTGCTAAATATTTTATCATGCATTTTTTGGTAAGAAGTTAGTTGACAAGACTGCCTAGTTATCCATCAATCAGGAATTAGCAGAATCATTGCTTTATATTTTCCATACTTTTATACAATATGATACAGAGTTCTTATTTATGATTATGAATCATTTCTTTTACTTGAGGTGTTTTTTAGGACTTTTGGCTTCCTCTAGGTTTCATTCTTTCTATGTTTCTAGGTTTGTAATAGTTTGAGATATTATAGGTAAATTTTGCTCTTTCTTCTGATGTATAATTTTGTACTTAAAAATGTTCAAATATTTTTAATAATAGCATATAGAGTATCAGAAGAATTTAGAATATTACAATGACAAGATCACAATGTCAATTAACAAACACATTTTTGCTTTCTTTCTACTGGACAACAACATTAGATTTGTGGGACTATGTCCTGATGGCGTTGTACAAATCAAGTTTGACTTGTCGAATTTCTGTAATCTGCTAAAAAAAAATTCTTTTTGTTCATAAGTATCTTGCATTTGCTATTATTAATGAAGAGTTCTTGAAATTCAATATGGAGTTTGTTATTAGCAATGTTTATGTAAGGGAGCTGGAAATGAGGTGGTAAATAATTTCCTTTTGCCATTTCCATCTTGAGTATATGGTATTAGAATTTCTTATTCCTCCATATGTTTTCTCAATAGATACACTTCATTGAGTATTACCAAAATGAAAAACACCCATGGCTTCCTCTGAATGTGAATTATCTGTATTGTTGATGGTTATGTTTAACCTTGTTTTGGAATGAAATTTGTGTGTTGTTTATCATTTGATGAGTATGTGGTCCTAAGAAATTGATCATTTCTTGTTGTCTGGGCTATTTTTTGTTCTTTATTCCTATCTTGCTTCTTTGTTTGACATTGGATATGAAAGATTTGATTCTCATCTATGGAAATCTGCATGAAAATTTTTAATGACTCTTATTGTAAAACTGCTACAAAGGAGTATTCTTAGGAATACAATACATCTACTGTGTACAATATATCTACTCCATGTCCACTATACTTAATTTAAATGATTCCCAGGATTTGATTTCTTAGGGTGTGTGAAGCACATCAACAATAAAATCGCACAATAGCCTATATTCATTCTTTACAACAGCAATGGTTGGTGGCAAAAATTTTATTGTCTCATGAGCTGGAGTAGAATAAAATTGGTTTTTCTTTCATGCAAGGTCTGTAATCATTCTATGTTTTATGCCATGAAGAGTAGCATAGAAGCTACTCAGAGGAAATAGAGGTGAGATGGAAGATATCTGCAGAAATGGTTCTGAAAATCCCTACTTTCATTTTTTAGTGAGTCCGTTTCAGTAACACACAAAATCGGAGTTATAATTTGTATTTAATTTGTGTTTCTGATTTCCCTTACTCATCAGTGATTGATATGTATTCTAATATCATCAATAGAGTATCTTACCCATTTGACACTTGCCACAGAAGAAAGAACTGGACTGATCAGCATACAGAATTAAATTTGCATCATGGACAACCTGATATTTGTGCGTTGTTACAATTGAACTGTTGAAATAATAGGAGAACAAATGGAATATAACTTAGGTTATTTTCTTAAAACAAACTGTAAAATGTGTCAATTCATATTCTGATGTTTTTCTATGATATGTATACAATATATATGTTCATCCATAAAATGTATGGGAGTAATATCAAGCACATAATTTTGAAAATCTTGAACATCAACAGTGAAATTTTACTCTTGTGCATTTTATCAGATCCATACAAGTACCAATCTTCTAATAGAGTTCTGAGTTAAGGTTGTTTTTAGGACACAATTTTGTCAGGTGCCGTCCTGAAGTGTAAAATTTTTCAAGTCTGGAAGGTTCAACTCAGTAAGGAAGAGTTAATTTAATTTGAGAATGAATATAAAAACAATTCATAAAACTGTTACAATACCATCTCATACAGATACAAGAACATAAGAAAATACATCCTCAGGATCATTTCTTAGTTTCTCAAGGAATGATGTGAATGATTTTAATACTGCTTGGTCATAGAATTCCAGAGTGAGTATTGAGCCTACATTGTAGCTTGTAGCAAGGGTCCGAATGTTTGAAGTTTCCAGCAATATAAATGTTTGAGCCTTATGCAGTCTATAGAAGTAAACATATATAGAGTATATATACATACAGAAACAGCAGATTCAGAAACTTTGGGGTGTTTTGCCATGGCAGAAAACAATGAGTGGAAAACTGCATTTGAATCTTGATTGTCTGAGCTATAAAGAATTTGAATACGATGAAAATGTTTCTCCTATGCTACTTAAATTGAAATATTGTTGGCTCTTAATAGTTTATATACATTAGAACTTATACTGAAATGTACTAAAGCATATGTACTGTAGAGTGAATTTGAAATGGATGCAGGATGATAAGTGTTAACATGTTAGCCTGTTTTATCTTAATGCTATAGACATTGTACAGATATTTGTTATGTATGACTTGTTTGTTAATAATGAGTTTCAACTTTGTGAGTAAGAATATACATTGTGTATACATATCTGTACATATATATGTTCAGTGTATGAATAGAAAAGATTAAAAAAGGCACATAACATATACAAATCAAAGAGTGATTAATGAGAAAGAAAATAGCATATTGAAATGTACAATGAAATGTTAAATAAAGAAGCATTATGACATATTCACGCATTGTCACTTCCATTGTAGTACAAAAGAATAGTTATTTCAGAAATATTTAAGATAAATATGAAAATGTAATCAGCTATACATTTTTGTATTTCAAATGGTTTTGTATTGTAATGTAAAGGCTTATACCCTGCCAATATCAATGTATAATTGTAGTTTTAGCTTTTCTATTTAAAACTGTCATTTTGAATTTAGTATTTCATATTGAGTATGGAGAATAAATTCAAATTTCAGACCCAAATCCCAAAAATATTATTTATCGATTTCTTCTCCGAGGTAGAAGTGAATAACAGAAAATAACTATTTTTTCTTCTTTCTTCTCTCTCTAGCTCATGAAAAAAAGATACATTGAAACAAAAATTCTAGAATCCTCAAAGAAATAATGTAATCAAACTTAAAATTAATTAGTTTATTTCTTAATCTTGCAGTTGTTCAGAACAGATGGTTAGCAGTAAGAAAGGAAGAGCTTTCTTTCCATTCATAAATATCAAAGATTGAGAGATGAATTTTCAGTGAATAGTGATTTTGGTTCTTTGTACGAGGAATTCCGTTTTTATAAGCTATCTACACTACAATGCAGAAAATAGTAGTTTTCTCGGAGCGTTTAACTAATTCATCTAGAAATTTACATCTATTTTTCTGGGAGGAGGAGATCGCGACCTCGAAATGAAGGTCGCAGAGTGGGAGAGAAAGATGACGATCGTATTGACGTGCGTCGCTCCTCTCCGACGGATCAATCGAGCTGCCGTGTCGCTCGCAAGGGCTGCCCTGGGGCTGTCGCAAGGCGTGGCCTCCCTCGCACGGGCTCTCCCCTACCAATTCCCTGGCTGAGGAAGCGATGGAGAAAACACTGGGTAATATTCCCGTATTGCATTATGAATAATACTAGCTGACGTTGCTCGGGATTATCCTCATACCAATTTTCTTTTACTCAGGAAAAAATACAATCTATCTATATTGTAAAATCAAAATAATTTTACGCGCTGTTTTTTAATATACGTACATCATCCTAATTTTGCAAATTCATAATAGTGCAAATTTAATACAAAACTTGATTGTATACACCTTTTTGAGTTTCACCTTTAGCAGCAAAAATAAATAAATCCTTGGATGAAACCACCCATAAGCCAGCCCTGATACATCACCTTTCGCTCAAAATAACATCGTTACCCTTCGCGCCCCTAATGATTCACCTACTGGATTATTGCCAATTATTTTGTTTTGCTGTGCATGTACCAGACAAGAAATTAGAATAATTTCGGATTCTACACAAAATTTTAAGAAAAATGACACCAAACAATAACCATTATCAAGAAATATATATTGAAGCTGCCAACGGTAGAGTAATCATCTCCCCAGTAGATGTATCATTCCGGCCGCCAAGGATAAGAAAGTTAGTGTCAGTCGAAGATGACGTGTCAGGGAGCATCTCTGGGCCAAGACGTCTCGGAACGAGGAACTGGTGGCAGAGTGAGGCAGGTAGCAATTCATCCTCTTTCTGGGAGAGCGCAACGGCCCGCGGCCCAGTGGGTCGTCGGGCCAGTCCGAGCCTGGGTTCGACCCTGGATCCGATACAGATCGGTCCTTTTTAATTATTTATTTTCTTTCATCCCCTTTCCAGGCTACCTTTAGGGAGCCAAGGGGTGTCTTCCTCCATGGGGGCTGAATTTACACTTACACGATATCAGGATGTCACTATCACAGCGATGGCGAACTCGTCACGTATGTCATTTCCGATCATTTTTGTTTGGCATCTCCTCAAGAGGGTGAATAGGAGCTGAATTAGGCGTCAGAGACCTCGAAAACTACGATCTCAATTCTAATGTCGGTCATTTTCTATCATTTCATCAGTGAGTGGTATTTTGCTTTCATACATATAGATAGACTGACAGTGGCGATGACAGTCTTCTTCTCGCCCTCTGTGTAGATGTTCTTATCTATGTTCTTTTGTGATATTAATTCTAAAGAAACTAGAAGAGGAGAAAAGATGAGATAAGTTAACTCAACACCAAGCAGAGTGAAGGTGAAAGAAGAGGATTTGAGGAGCACATATCAGGAGAAAAATGACCCAAAAAGTTTAGTTAAAATTAGAATATTTAAAATATGAGCTCAATAACATATAATAATAACATATAGTTATCGAATAACGTCAAAACAACTACAGTATTGTGTAAAAGGATATTACAAGATCAGAATCAGAGTTTTAAATGTGAATGCATCACTTTGGAGGCGCAGTGCTTTGGAAACAGATTAAAAGAATAAAAATGTGAGGAGTTTAGAGGGTCAAAGGAAGGACAGTAGCTCAAATTTTAGGGACAAGAATGAAACAAAATGCTCTTCGTGTCACCAATTATAGAAGGTGATAAAAGTGAATCTTATTGAGAAAACCTCGAACTCAAGGTACTTATATTCCGTAAAATAAAACTTTTCACCTCAAGGTCCTAACTAGTTGTGTTCTAGATGAAATTAAGGATATAGATGTAGGGACCAACCAGGTATTTTCTTGCAGAGATTGAACGTCCACGGAGACGTAGAGGATGAGCTTCATATAAAAACCACGTGAAAGGGGAACTTGTGATTTCGGTGTATCTGGAGACGGACTACCTGGAGAACGCTTTGAGATATCTAGGTCCGAAAACGGAGCATAAAGGCACAAATTAATTTTGAAATCTGTTTTCGAAAATAGAAATTCTTGGAAAAGTTTTGGATTAATGAATACAAAATTGAAGAGAGTGTATTGACGTTAGTAATACACAAGTAGTAAAGAAAGGTTGTTTACAGACGGTTTAGGTAAATGCAAAGATTTTGAAGCGCATGTGCAACTAAAAAAAGATGCAGTTCCCAAATACTGTAAAGCAAGAAACGTACCGTTTGCAATTCGAGAAAAAGCAGAAGAAGAAATAAATCGCCTTATTAAACAAGAGATGTTTAACCAATCAAAAGACATCTCTAGTTGTGATACCGAAACCAGTTGGATCGGTTAGGTTATGTGGGGATTTTAAGGTAACCGTGAACAAACAAATTGAAGTTGACGGATACCCTATTCCAAGACCAGAAGAGGTGATGGCACATTTACAGCAAAGTAAATATTTCTCCAATGTTGATTTGTCAGATGCATATTTGCAAATTCCCTTGGATGAAGAATCAAAAAGAATCATCGTGGTTAACTCGCAGCTAGGACTTGTGCAGTACCAGCGATTACCCTTTGGGATAGCATCGGCTCCCACCATCTTTCAGAGATATTTGTAACAATTAACGAAACAAGTACCAGCATGTGTAAATTACTTAGATGTTACCGTAGTGGGTGGCAAGACTCCAAAGGAATACACATATAATCTGAAGAACTTGTCTAAAGCGCTATAGGAGGCAGGATTGTGTTGCAAGTTACAAAAGTGTAAATTTTTTAAAGAAGGGATTTCCTATTTGGGTCATATTCTAAGCGCACAAGGAGTGCGTCCAAAGGAAAAGAACGTAAAAGCCATCATAGATCTACAAACACCGGGAAACATCGCACAACTAAATGCGTTTTTGGGAAAGATTAATCATTATGGAAGATTTATTCCAGACGGTTCATCAATATCAGCGCCGCTGTATCAATTGAAGAAGAAAGATAAGAAATTTGATTGCACAACTCAATGCTAGGAGGCATTTTATAAGTTGAATGAAAATTTGGTTAAGGCTACAAAGTTTGTGCATTTTGATCCGAGGGTGAAATTGCCACTTGCCACAGATGCTTCACAAAACGGTATAGGAGCGGTTCTCTCGCACAAATACGACGATTGATATGAGAAACCTATCGCATTTGCATCCAAAATATTGAACCAACAACTAATGAACTATGCACAAATTGAACGAGAAGGATTGGCAATAATATTTGGGGTCAGAAAATTTCATGAATATCTCTATGGTAACAAATTTCAGCTGATAACGGACAATAAACCTTTAGGTTTAATCTTTGGTGAGAAGTAAGGAATACAAGAGAGGACAGCACAAAAATTGTAACGATGAGCACTGTTTCTGTCTAACTACAACTATGAAGTGGCATTCAGGAAATCATCTGCCAATGAGGATGCGCTGTCAAGACTACTAGCGGGAAGTGATGAAGATTTTGACAAAAAAGAAGAAAAATGCCTACAGATAGATAACCATCAACAAGAGGCATTATCAAAAATTCCCATCGATGCAAATACAATAGCCAGAGAAACAAAAGAAAATAGTGTTTTAATTGAAGTACAAATATATATTCAGCAAGGATGACATAGGCTAGTCAAGGAAGAAAAGAGTGAAGTAAGACCATATTTTCAGAGAAAGGAACAGCTGACAATAGTAGAACAAGTGATTGTGCTACAAGGGGAAGGAAACAATAGGGTAGTTGTGCCACAATAGCTACAACAAAAAGTGCTACAGTTAATACATGAAGGACATGGCGTTGTTAATAGATCGAAAAGTATTGGAAGTGGATGGACCGACAGATAACAAGTTTGATACAGAATTGTAATATTTGTCATAAGTGTCAATCAGCACCGCCAATGCATTATACAGAATGACCGAAACCAATTGACGGGTACATGTTGATTTTGCGGGACGTGCACGGTAGTCGTGGATGCGTGGTCAAGATACCCATACGTCATAGAAATGGGAACAATTACGGCAGAGGCAACAGTAAAAGCCATGAAGAGAATTTTCGTTATTGAAAGACTACCACGAACAACAGTATCTGACAATGGTACCCAATTCACAAGTGGTATATTTGAGAAATTATGCACAGAAAATGGTATTAAACACATTTGGGCCCCATCTTTTCACCCAGCATCAAACGGAGAAGCTGAAAGATTTGTACAAACACTAAAAAACGCTGAAAAAGACAAATGAAGGAAGAACTAAGGAAGCAGCATTACAGCATACGTTCATGTCGTACAGGACAACACCAGATAGTTCAGGAAAAAGTCCAGCTGAAAAGTTACATGAGAGGCATTGTTAGTTCCGAAAAGTAAGCCACGGACGCTCATAGGTGAGAAGAAATTTAAGAAGGGACACAAGGTGTATGTTAAAATGGACGATATTAGAGCTACTTTGTGGGAACATCGTTTCGGTATTAATGTGTAGGCTGGTATTATCCATGGTCATGTGATTGGCCCGTGTTATCTACCACCCCGTCCAACGGGTCACAGCTACTTGACCTTCCGGTAAGACGTGCTGGTGGAGCATTCGGAGGATGTGCCATTGCATATCCGTCGGACGATGTGGTTCCAGTATAATGGCGTGCCAGTCAACTTTTCTCGCGACGTCCGTCAGTACCTTCACCAAACATTCGGGGTCTGGTGGATAGGTCGCGGTGGACCGATTCGTTGGCCACCGTGATCGCCCGATTTTACACCTCTGGACTTTTTCCTGTGAGGCTACATGAAGAGTATCGTTTACGAGACCCCTGTGGAGTCACAGGACGATCTCCTTGCCCGTGTAATGGCTGCAGCGGTGGTCATTCAGGACACTCCCCGACTTTTGTACCGTGCGTATGTGAACATTGTTGGCAGGTACACTTTGTGCAACGAAACTCGTGGTCACCACTTCGAGCATATGATGCAGTCCACGCAAGTACAGCAAGTGCAGCGTATTCTTTGACGTTATTTTAAAGTCGTTTATCTTCCAAACGGCGCATTTCCGGACATGGGTGTATTACCAAATATTGCTGTTCTGAGTCCCCTTTACAACACCTATAACAGTGTAATAGAAATTCTGAATATATTTATTCATATTGATGGAATGATGTGTACGTGTTTCCACCGCATAGAAATTCGACACACGTCTCTCCAGGGTTAATACGCGAGAACCTCCGATTTTTTTCGAAAATCGATAAAGATTTTTCTTTATTCAATTTCTAAGCGTGTTGTGGTGCCAGCCCCCCGGATAGACGAGACCGAAATGCTTCGAGGTTTGAAATTTGAATAACACATTCTCCTGGTGAGTCCAATACCTCAGCGGAGTTTCTTTCCAAATTTGGTTTGGAATTTTTATCGCGTACATCGATTATTAAAAATTAATTGTTTGTCATAAATAAAACAATTCACGTGAACAACGCTGCGAGTTCTCATTGACTATTGTATAATGTTCAAACTTATTGACGAAGGTGGTTCTAAAAAAATAACTTTTGAATTTTGGATGGGGCACCCTCCCATTTCGTTTTATGTCTTAAAGTAAGACTTCCATATAAATGTCCGATTTAAATAATATATTTCAAGTCTCAAAATTTCAAAATTTTAAAATTTTGTAGCAACCTGTATACTATATTATTAAAATCTAAAATTTTTACGGACGTCTTGTTTTATGAGATAAAACAAAATGTGTAGATGCAAGTTCAAATTTCAAACAAATAATATTTCTAACCACCAATGATACGAGTTTTGTAGTGAAACAAGCTTTATTTGTGAGAATGATACTCTGTTTTCTCGCTGCTTTTTACATTTTCTGGGATCTCTCTTATCTCTAAAATCAAGGTAAATAGCTTCATGTGCGTTATGTTACAGAGGTCTCGTCTCGCTGCCCCCATTTTGGTCTTGCTTGCCTTGTGTTGTACATAACACTTGACTCGGGGATTTTGAACCCAAGGAAACGTTGTAAATGGCTCTCAACATTTCTCCGTCCCGACGATAGAATGAAGACTTACATTTACACATACGAGTTGGTATAGCACTTGCACGTGCGACCAAATAATGGTTTTATCTCGTTTTCATAAAATATATATCAATCGGTTGTAATTACGGCGTGGTTCCAGTTTAATGTTTCACTTCCTCTGGTATTTTTCTTTGAAATTACCATTGTTTATTTATAATACTAACGTTTCTCTTTTTTTATTTCATCACAACATTGGACAAAATTAATGAAACAAATTATAATTCTCGTGAAATTTTCATTTTAGTTCCATACGACTTGTGTATTTTGTTATTTTTCGTATGGGTTATCTGATTTTAAAGACTATTAGGTCTGGGTGGATATGATGCACAATTGTGGAAGGTGAGCGAGTGGTGTAGTGGTTAACATTCGTGCGATCAAAGCAGGAGTCCCGGGTTCGATTTACACCTGAGCGAAACTTATCACAAATCTTCTCTACGTTTAGGAACGTATGAAGAAATATATGCATTATTTATTCATATATTACATATATTTTAGTTTTCTGTACATATTTGTTTCTTTCAAATTCCAAGCAAATCGAACATATGATTTTGGTTCCCATTTGAACATTATATTATTTAACGGTTTTTAGTTTTCTGTCCGTTTAAAATCAGTAAAATTCAGCACTTGTGGCTTGATCTGATAGGTTTGAAATAAGATACAGAATAGTAAATTTTTCATCGAATCCTTTCGTACCAATCTATGCAAATTGATAGCGTTGGCATGGACACTCTTAACTTTCAGTTGTGCAAGAGATATTACAGATCTCTCAATTATTTATCTCATCTAGCAGAAACACCTGTGCCATTTATACCAATGTACAGTATAATTTCATATCACAATTAACCTGGAGCAGTGCGGAATCACACATGTTCCCCGCAAATATCGCGAACACAAAAACTGACGGTGTCTTCTATTGTGGTAGAAAAAGGTCTACGTACGACGTTAAATCGTCTTCTGCAGAAAGGTCACGCTGGGCGCCGGCATGTGGCGCTCCAGGAAGAAACGTGGCGATCGTCAAAACTACCCTTGTCTGTCGTCATCCGCCACCGCTAGATCGCGCACTCTGTGCTTCAGGTTCCTCGGACTTGACGTCTGACCTCCGATCACAACCGTTCGTTGCTAATTAAAAATTCGACGCTACAATGGAATCCTAGAGAACAACTCTCTTATCACTCAAGCGAAGATCAGTAGATACAGAAACTCCTCTTGTAACTGTATCAATGACTCTAAGCCTATTGTTCGAGTAGTCTTCAAAAAATTCATTTTCTTCACATTTGGGTGAACCTCATTTCTAAAACACACCTTAATCTGTCTGAAATCAGGTTGTTTTGAAGACTTCAGTTCATACAGAGTACAATTATTAACGCTTGAAACTAATATTTACATATCCTATTCTGAAGATAAGAAGCCAATTGAATTTCGTATCTCCAACAGATATTTAGTAATCGACACCAATCTTATAAATCACTCCTTCGTTGCACGGGTTATTATTATTTGAATCGGCTGAAATTTGGCTTAGATCCTGTTTTCTTCTCATTCTAAACCGATCTAAAGGGAGAACACCAAACGTTTAGAATTTTTATTTTAAGGGTCAGTGGCTACAAAATATATTTCTTGGATTTTTGCTACCTTCAAGTTGCCTTTTGTATTATTCTATAATAACGGGCGCAGGAGAGTAACATCACCTTTTACATGCAGTGGACATTGGCCCGCGCCCTGAACTCGATGTCATTGGTTGTTCGAAACGAGGATATTGTGTGGCTAAGCAGAAGTGTTGTGTCTTTATGAGGACACGAGAGTGCTTACGTTGTCTGTTGCTCTCATATCCAGGTATACTGTGGATCTAGATTCGTGAGACAAACATGGGTAAGAGGAAGTTCTTATTTCCGTTTCCCTAATTCTTAAGGGAGCGATAATGTAGGAGCTACGATCAACGATGCGAGCAGGAGACGAGTAATGCGACGCTAACGTTCACGTGATGACGAATGAGGGCGTTTATGTCGGCACTGCGACCAACGATAAGAGCAACGAAAACACATTGGTAAGCTTTCTTCGCTCTTATCAAAGTTGGATTTTGAGCATTTGTCAAGTCGTTGTCAGATAAAAAGGATTAAAACCAGTACAGATGATGTGATTATGGAAATGCATTCAACAACTAAATTTTGTGAGCTCACGTTGAACGATCAGCTAATTACAGGTTGAGGGGTTTTGAGCACCCGCGCATTCGCAGATGTGGTAATGCTTATATTACCGTCGCTCCCATGTAAACAGAGTCGCGCCGCTCGCTTCTCCGCTTCACTCTTCTCTTTGCTCGTATCGCTGATCATATTCGCACCCTAAGGCAGTGTCAGGAAATTCTGCAGTCTAGACCGTCTGTGTGACAATGCATTCAAAACCTGCGTGTTGTGGAATTTCCTGTGAAATTTCAAAGGAAGTATCTTTAATATATTCTAAATGATTACTGAAGGAACTGTCACTCCTCCAGCTTCTTGTCACTCCTGCTATTAAGATCTCATTAACTAGGCAATTATGTAAATTAGTCGATAACTGACAATGACTCGCCTACTAGGCCCTGTCCCACAGAATAGAAACACCCAAATTAGAAAAGTGCGTATACGCGTTGCTCCAAACGAAGTTTCGGAGGGAATAACGTATAATAATAATAATAATAATAATAATAATAATAATAATAATACATTTATTGTCAAAAAGCAGTTACAAACTGCATTTAAACCTTTTTGTAAGCAATTTGTAATCTATAAAATTTATGATTATTTTTACGATAAAACTTATCGCTAAAGAGATATTATCAGAAAACCGTTTTACGTGACTTTTCACCTTGAAAATAATTTTAGAACACATGGGATCCGTGGGGACTTTTGATATTTCATTTGAAATAATGACCTTAAGATGTATACCAAATTTCTTCTCTATCAGAATTTTTGTCGAACTTCCCTGTGAAGTGAGCTTCACAGTCAAGTCGTCGTGTGAAGATTCACATCTACTGATTAGCAGCCAATATGAAGTGTTTTTCTGCTCTTGTAATTCGTCAATATTAGCCACACTTTGCATTTTACTTGCAATAACCCTGAAGAAGTGTCCTGTGAAATTTCAAATAATTCCATCGATGAAAATGAACCTCTTTTATGAGTGTAGATGAGTCAGAATGTTGATTAGTGCTCGTCTTCCTAATGAGGGACGTCCGACATGCCAGTGAGAGCGGGACTTCCTCCGCGGCCTCGTGGCCTGTCGTCGCCAGGGGAGGGGGGAACGATAAACCCGCGCGTAGGTTGTGGCGCCAAGCAGCTGACTGACGCTCGACGCCTGCAGCCGTCACCTGCAGACGCTGCGTCGCGTGCACCCGGGACGGTGGACCCTGTTCAGGTAGAGAGATGTCATCCATTGTTCTTCATTTCCTACCCGTTACTTTTCTAATATACACATAAATTTTAGTTATTGTGTCTTCGAAAAATCAATTAATTATTTGAGTCAATTCAGTAATGATTGTGTAGTTACGGTTGTATTATTCAGTAACTCGAAAATGTACTAGTGTAATAACATTTTTGTTCTTGATTCTCGATATAAACTATATAAATGAGGTTCTTAGGGAGGTTAAACTTTCTTCGGTTTATTCACATTTTATACAGCCAACGTTCCGACAAACGTATTGTCTTCCTTGAGGCTTATACTTCAACACTCGATCTACCATCTTTAACACATAATTCTCCTCACTACTCTACACAGGTGTTAAAGATCGAGTTTTGAAGTATAAGCCTCAAGGAAGACAATACGTTTGTCGGAACGTTGGCAGTATAAAATGTGATTTAATTGACGAAATATTGACCTTCCCTCAAGAACCTCATTTATATAGTACTAGTGTAAGTTATTAGTGCTGTTTATTCACAATGAACTTTTCAATGTAGAAAATACGTTTATTATAATTGAAGCATCCGAGTCAAATAATTCAAAATTTTGTCCCGTAAGGGTATGAAAATTCATCGCCACTGGATAGAGAAAGGTTCAAAGTATCATTTAATTTTTTTTTTTTTAGGGAGGGGTACTTAAGCCTAGTCTTTCTGACGCACATAATTGTCCAAAAAGGCCGAGCGAATTTCGTAGGGTTCCTTTCGATATTGAACATGCCACTACTTTTTTAATGTATTGAAAAAGCGCCCCTGCAAAGGCTTTGTTCATAAGGTCAAAATTTTAATTACACGCATTGATAGATTGTATTAACTCTCTCGTTAAAAGAACTAAGACATTAAAAAACTGTCGCCTAGTCGTTCCTACTACCTTGATTAAATTCATAGTAGATATTGAAAGACATACATTTATGAACGAATAATTAGATAATATAATGGATGTTAATTGTAGTAGAATTAGTTCTTAGTAGATGTATTCACGTATATTAAGTTCTACGATTTATCACATTTTATGAGCAAATTACTCAATTTTCTTACACGACGTTTCTGCCCGGATAATTACATAAATCCATCAGATAATTACATAAATAACGCAGTATCCTTGTTACATGTCTTGAATGGAATTGCATAATATGCAACAACAGAAAACATAACAAACCACATACAAATTTATCATAATATTGATGTATAAATTTCCGATAATTTTTCTGTATCTCCGCGTTAGATTAAATTCTCTTTAGTTCTTTGATATGTCTTTATTTGTCTGTTAAAGGTCTTTAAGTTTCATAACTTAATTAAGCAAACGCGTTTCTCTCAGATTGCCCTCCATCCATTAAGTATTTAGATCAAGTTTATTTAAAATTTGTTCAGCAAAATATATAGACTTGAAATGTTGGAAAACGAAGAAGTCTAAAAGTATTATTCACTGTCATTTTGTTTACTTATACTTACTTTTTACTTCGGGTTAAAAAATTACACAAAAGGTTATTAGTAATTATAGTCTACGCTTTGATTCCTTAATTGATCATTAAAAAATATTAATTAGGCTAAGACACACAGCAGCGTTTTGTAAAGCAAAACCAACCTACCGTCCTCGAAAGTTCCACACATCTTGTTGCTAGCAGCAACATTGCTGAACAACAGAGGGAAAAAGTTTATTAGACGAAACGTTCGTCATTCGACTGTAGGTCCGCATGTCTTTTAGCAACTGAATCTCGAGGCCACATCCTCGTCGAGAGCACGAAGCATAACTTTACATCAAATGCACTTATTTCTTCTGTGTACCCTTCACGTGGAGAAGCAATTTGACAACTTTCCGTCAGGTGAAAATGACGAGGAGCCGGGAATCGAACCCGGCTTCCTGCTTTGATCGCAGGAATGTTAACCACTGCACCTCCCGTTCGCCTTCCACACCCGTGCACCATTTCCACCCAGACCTAAACCCCGGAATATTATTTGAAGCTGGTATATCTGTTTTATTTGTATGGTTATTGCTCGTAGTACGTCCCCACAAATGTGCTTACATACAGACTTGATTGATTTACGATATAATTTACGCGCTCTCTTATCGTTCTGTGTAGTCACATCGACAAGGAAGGCGGATTCTTTGAGTCGGACTCGGGGCTGGAAAGTTCTTGTTCGCATCGACCAATCTTCCGATATCTTCTCGCATCGAATATTTGACTATCCTTGACAATGGTGAAGCGGCCACACCACTCGCCAATGATCGCCAACTTCGGAAGGTACTTGGCATTGATCGGCCTCCGCTTTATTCGTATGGTGTGGTAGGCATCGACCTCTGTCCACTGCCACCAGACACTGACCTCCTTTCAAACCGACGTCAGCGTCCGTGGACCCATTTGGCTGCGGTCGCTATCGGGGCACAACGCACATTGGATTGCTTTCCGCAGCACGGAATGATTATTCTCCAGAATTTGTTCGTTGTAAATAAATGTATGCGACAGATTTGTATTAAAACATAGTTTACCCGGCGTTGCCAGGGATTTCTCGGACTAATGATCTTTTACTAAGGAAAAAATAAAACCAACATTGTAAGATCAAAATATTTTTACTTAGCGGTTTTAAAAACATGTACAGCATCCTAATTTTACAAATTTATAATAATACAAATTTGTTACGAAACTTGACTCTATACACTAGTGTGAAGAGTATGTAAAGTGACAACTTTCGCTGAGGTAAAATTGGCGACGAGCCGGGAGTCGCACCCGGTATTCCTGAGTGATCGCAGGGGTGCTAACCACTACACCACCCTTTCGCCTTCCACAACTACACCGTTTCCACCCAGACCTAAACCCAGATCTTAAAATAGTTATATGAGCTTCAAATAATATTTATTGAAGTTTTTATTACAATTATATCCTATTCTTTTTTAACTCAGCTTGCCGCGTGTGTTTAAGCTATTAATGTCAACATGAAAAGTTGTTGCAAAGTCGAAAGTTGTGAGTTAAAATATGGACTGTTGTTGTTACATTAGGTGGCATATGATATGTAGGGCGTACAGCCATCTATTATTTATACCTGTTTCAATTGCAATGAAGCTACGGAAATTGTTCCGGATAAATGATGTGTTCCACGAATTTCGATTTCAACAAAAAGGAATCAGTTACGGCTTCTCCAGTGTTTTGAAATGATTGATATTTGATTGTACAAAATTTCAAATGAACAAAGTTAACGGACACGATACAAGTTACACGAAGTTTTCATTTGAAATATTTTGAAAGTTGTGTTCGCAAATATTTGCCGATGATTGTCTGGCGAATATGTGCGGCCAGCCTTTGCCGCTGATTCTTCGTTAGCGCAACGGAAGGAAAATAATTGAAGCAAATAATTGCGAAAATGTCTTTGGCAAGGCTTGGCTAAGAGGAATTTCCTCCCTCTCATTCTTCCTCCACGTCTACATCTTCTCAAACAGGGAAAAATAATTCTTCCTCGTGATTGTCCAAATGAAGCATAAATTTTGTAGAGTAGCGGCGAGCTGAGTTGATGGAACGCTCCACTCTTCGTGTGGAGCGCTTATCGCGTACTATCCACTTCAAAGACATTTGCCTTTGACACTCACACAACGCAATCAGAAAGATTGTCTTACAATCTGCTCACACTCCGGTGACGACCTTCAGAACCTAGGGTCGGTACATCCGCAAAAATCAGAAAGTTGGGATTTCAATTCCCGGAAGGCTACTCAGCCCACGCGCGCTGCCCTGTACGATGACACACACCCGCGTTTCATCCAGAAGAGGCAGCTGCCGGTTTCTAGTGACCTCCGTTGGACGGGTCAGCCTCAGTGGACGAGCTAAGATGTGTGGGAAGTGAGATGTTTTTAGTAATACCTGTCAATGAGACGATGTTCGCAAAAAGATAGTAGTGGGACCCTTATCGGCTCCTCCAATTGAAATTATACCAGAAGATAAATTGACGAGTTTAGGTTTTGTACAAATTAATTTTATTTCCAGGTCTAAGTTCGTCAATTTATTTTCTGGTATAATATTGGGGTCAATAACTACTCATCGTTTTAAAATGATACAATCTCTACATAGTTCTACAAATCAGTTTGATCAGTCTGATTATGAATAAAATAAATGAGATGAATACAAATTAATACGAATCTTTTTGTATTAATTTATTTTAATAATCTCTTCTTTACATCCTGAATACAAGGTCGGAATTAACTAGATTTAATTAATTCGTGTAAAATGTCTCTAAATTAAAGTCATAATAAGGCACGCTAGAAATCTTTATGATAAGAAAAGTAAATTACAACATGCTTGAAAATTTTGTAATAGGTATTATACATATGTAATATATTATATATAGCATATATAATATATTATAATTAAATAAATAGTAGCAAAAACTATGAAGTCCTTTTTAACCCTCCCCTCTTAATTTAATGTCATTTTTGACAATTTTATAATATTTTGAAATAAGGAATGACAAGTTTCTCTTCCGCTTTACATCTTTTTGACTTTCAACTCTCCAAGAGGCTGACCATTGGTTGAAATCTTGGTTATCGCTCATGATAAGCAGCGACGTTCGATTGTACACTTTATCTTTAGAGCAGAGTGATGCATCGACGACATTGTTTTCATGCGAATTAATCTGTATCGTCACGTTTTCATGAGATCATATTTTCGTTGCTGTTCAATTGAAAACTAAAAGTGAATAGAGACATACAATTTTGATATAGTTTACTTTTACTTGTTTCGTATCGTAATTATGAAACGAAAGTGAAAGGTCATCACCAAATTTTGAAAACTGGGTTCACAAAACCTAAAACACAAAGACGCGATGCATTTTTCTATGCATTCGTTGACGATTCGTGCATTCATTATGCGGAAAGACAAAAAGAAATGGAAATTTGAAATAACGAATGGGAAGCCTTTTCTGCAGTCTGAATCAATATTTCTTAATCAACCTTGAAAACGTCTACCAGTTCCTAACCAAAAATCAATTAAAATTGGGGAGGTCATGGGTCTATAATTATGACAATCAATGAAATATTTAGAGGTCTCCATTTAAAAACCCTTCGCAGGTGGATAGTTTGACCATATTTTCTTTTTTCACTTTTCAAACTTGATCATTTAGTGGTGTCATAACGAATTTAGTGATGCTGGAGCGAAGAATTTCCCCATATTTTTCAACAAATGGTGGCCCTGCGCTGCCTCCGGAGATTTTTTAATTTGATGTGATAATTTGTACATTTTAACGCTTTTTGGAGTCGATTTTCTGCATAAGAACTTCATCATTTCTGTAACCTAAATAAACATACATTTGTACTTGGGCCTATTTTTTCTAAAAAATACTTCGTTTGAATTGTGAATATTCATCACAAGTTATATTTGATATAGCTTTCTTGACTCTCGAAATAAAATTCATAATCAGTATTTATGTTTAAATAATATTGGAATCCTTAAAACTGACACATTTCTGTTCTGGTAGTTATGAGAAGATATATAGTCTACAATTTTCACCATTTCGCAGAGCACATGCGAATCAAATCGTGCAGCGAAATAAAAACAAGCAAAATGGACGCCATATTTCTTGCAGTGCTGAAGAAAATCGCGATGCTGAAGAAAATGTTGGTAATCGAAGGGTCCCCGAGCGTTTAAGTGTAAATCGCTATTTTCACGTAAATCGAAGTTGGTGGAATGGGCATTCTGATAATAACGATTTACAGCGCCGAAAATCTCGTTTAAGACATTAAACGAACTTGGCGAAATTGGGCCTTAGAAGGAGAAGAAAATCCAGTTGAGCGCCAGCGACGTCCAAGGATAAAGCGTTATTATTCACATACCCACGTGGGATTACTAAAATGGCGGCGCGCAGCTTTTTGGCAGTTATGATAAATTTTGCATCCCATTTCGGCCACTTGCATTTCTCTTTTGCAGGACTCCAAGATGGCGGCAGCAGCGAGGCTGGTGGAAGCCGGACCCCAGGACCGCGAACGCATCATCCAATTCCTGCGCGCCGAATTCTTCTGCTCCGAACCCTTGAACGCCGCGTTCCAAACGCCCCTGGGCCCTTCCAACGCGCGCTACATGCGCGCCTTGGGGGCGTTGGAGCACGGATGCGCTCTGTTGGCGGTGGACGGTACTGAGGAGGAGGATCTGGTGGGATTACTCCTGAGCGTGGAGACCCCGTCTCCTCACAGCCGTTTGCCACCAGATCTCAAACGGTGAGATCACAAACACTATGAACAGAGGCCATTTTGGTTCCATACTTTCCTGATGCATGTTGCGAGTTCCATGGAAACGCATCGACAACAACGGATCACTTCAGATTTGGTACTGAAGAAAGTTGCAATTTTTCTTTAGAAATATTAAGGTATTATGTGCGCGTTGACTGAAGTCAAATTTCCAACTATTCACATAACTTGGAAATATTCATCAAAGTAGTTCTTATAAATTAATAATTCATTCTACTGATTTTTTCATATTGGATAAGAACAATTATTTTGTGATTTTAAAACATATTAATAAATTTAGATTGTCATTTGACTCTTTCTTTGACAAGGGTCGCATTGTCTTCGGTCACGTGATGCGGCTGCCATTTCTGTTGGAACAGGATTTTCTACAGATTTTGGTGGATTATTCTTGTAAATGGTATAAAAATCTTAACATCATTGCGTTCCTATTTCCATTCGCTATGTTTTAGTAGGTTTTTTTTGCTTTGATAAGCCGGTACTTTTGCCAGAAAATAAAAAAACATTAACCCGCGAAAGTTTCTCCATATAAGCTCATAGTAATTTAAATTCATACAATTTAAAAGATTTTGTTGTGAGGGTAAGAAAATTCATCGCTACTGGATAGAGAATGGTTCAAATTAACATTTGTAACATTTTTGGGGGGTACTTAAACCTAGTCCCTCTGACGCACATAATACCTTAAACATTATGAGCAGAGGTTTTCTCGTGCCGCCATTTTGGTTCCATACTCTCCAAATTCATGTTGCAAGTTCCATGAAAACGCATCGCCAACAGCAGCCGTACTTCGGATCACTTCAGATTTTTGTACGGGTATCACGTGGTATACTCAAGTTATCGAGAGTTTGGGCACTAGAAAAACAAAAATGTCGGACTCGAGTGGTGTTTCAGGGCAGCCACAACCAATATTTTAGAACAAAAACTCCACACTCGTTAAGACTTGGATTGTCGTTTGATATTAAAATCCTCGTTTGGTAGAACTTACACATGCCTTACGGGTGTACCAACGCAATGGAAACAACAAAGAGACTATCGTAAAATGAATTTCGTTGAAAGTAGATTAATAAATTAAGATTTCTTGAATAATTTACGCAACATATTTTATAAATAGGAATGTTAATTTTGTGTTACACTACAAAGGATAAAGAAGAGTATTTTAAGGACTGGCTCTCCTAGAGTTATTTCGTCAAGTTTGGTGGTAGTGAATACAACGTTTAAGATGAAAATATCACTAAGTTGAGTAGTATACGACATAGGGGGATTCAATGGAGTAGATTGGCAGTTCTCCCAAATTTGGTAACTTTTCAGAGGGCAGCTACTGATGTCTGATTAGCTTGCACTGCTCACCATCGGGAGCGCGACATTATGGACATAACAATGAGAATTTACGCGGGCCTCAGTATGGAAACTAGTGCGCCTAGATGCTTGACTGATATCCCTTTACTTACACGCCCATAAAGGTGGCAAAAACACCTTTACAAAACAGCAATCATTCTTATGCTATTATTTAAAGATAATCTTTTTGCTGTTTTGCCGCAACAAGATAAACATTGCTATGTATATTTTTTAAATTTCATTTGCTAGCCCTAACCTAAAGCTGGCAAACATCACAAAATCAATAAATAATTGTTCTGCATTATAAACTTCAATTTTTTTATTGCTGCGTTGAAAATTTTCTTGCTAGATAATTTTCCACAATAAACTTTACTTTCAATGATATTGCGCCAGTTCGTTTTTGAGAATAAAGTGTGTAAATTTCCTTCATTCCAGGGAAACGGAACTACAGGTCTCGTTCGAGAAAAGTCTCTTTCAAGTTCGATTTATACTTTTGTATTAGCGTACTTTTACATTATTGATCTCCAATATAGTTTCTTTGTAAAAAGGAAACAAACTGGTTCTCACTCAGAGAACCGTGTCCGGTCACGTACACATAATTACTGACACTAAGCAAAATATCAGGGGACCATGGTACGCTCGGGTTAATTCATTATAAAAATAATTTTAACTAGATTTTTCATAAATGTATTTATAGACATTTCTTCATTACTGTTATGATGGGTTAATTTACGGATGCTATTTTTAACTCACAACTTTCGAGCACCTCCAAAAGTAGTTCCTCCACTCGTAAGTTGTGAATTATAAATGGAAAACTCTGTTTTTCTTCCATTATTTCCTTATTAGCCCGTCCATTTCACGCAATTTGATTCTTACAACAGCGGGAAATGATAAAGTTTCAATCCTTATGACGTGGACATAGGAATATTTTTAACTGAGTCCTAGCAAACTCCATGTAGAAGTCCCATCCGCTCTGAATCTTAACAAATAGACAAAAATAAATTTAAAGTTAAAGCTAAATAACTTCTTTCTGCGCTTTCCTCACATGACCTTCAGAGCTACAGAAGTGAACCCACTTTCAAGACGTGACCCACACCAACACATCTCGTGGTCTTACGCCTGACAGTGTAGTAATGACATGATCCTGGGTCTATTAGCTGCTGCTTCAGAGACGTATAGCGACACGAAAGATTTCTCTAAAGAAATAACCACAAAAATAATTAATATAAATCTATTAATGCAAATTTCAGAGGCGGGCACGCCTCCCCCCGCTAGTTACGCCAATGGTTTCAACCACATATCTAAGAAAAATATTTATCGACATCTCCACGGATATAGACTTTCGCTACCCGGTGTGCAAATATTATTTATTGCAATCTACCCAACACAAAAAAATTAGTGCAAACAGTATACGATTACGTGATACCTTCCATAATTGTACACCATTTCCACCCAGACTTGAAACACTTTCTTCCCACGTATGCGTTTAGGTCTGGGTGGAAATGGTGTACAATTATGGAAGGCGATCGGGTGGTGTAGTGGTTAACGCTCCTGCCATCAAAACAAACGTCCCGGGTTCGATTCTCGGCTCGACGCCATTTTCACCTGACCGAAAGTTGTCACATATCTTCTCCACGTGTATGGTACACGGAAGAAATATGTACATAAGTATACGATTACGATAAAATCCAAACGCAATATGGATGGGATTAGTGCGAAACTAGAGAACAAAAATACCCATTAGAAGGTATATTTGTTTTTATATAGTGTTTCGACTCATTTGTCTCTTTGTGTTTTATAGATTGCAAAAATAATGAAAAAGACGAATTAAAAATGAGATTGCCCAAAGATTGGTGTCTGAGCAAAAAAGCCTCGAGCGACCGAGCGGAGCTGCACGCAGAATACTTCCAAGATTAAGCTCTGAGAAGCAAAGAAGTTTGTCGCTCCGATTGGCTCATCTTCTCGCCTCCAATGGGAGTTTCCGCTGTTAATTCGCGCGTGAAACCGGCCTTGACAGTGTTCGCGAGTGAAAAGCGTCTGAGCTACGATACAATCCGTAAACTGCACTTTTATGTCTGTGGGAAGACAACTATGAGAATATACGCGAGCCTCGGTATGAGAACTTGCACGTTACACTTTTTTCTACTTTCGGCTTTCTATCTCCACGAGAAATTGAGTGTAGTGAAATTGTAGTATTTGTACATGGCGAATGTAGCGTGCTGTTGAAGCTTATCTACATGAGGTGAAAGGATGTAGGAGTTGGGCGAAAGGGCTATTGTTGTAATGTTGTGATACCTGGAGGGGGTCGATAGAGGAACGTTTGCTTTTCAGTCGTTACAGCCATAAATGAACTGGGACATTAATGAGAAAAGCTACAATTTTTTCTCACCCCGCCGGGAATTGAACCCTTGAGAGACTCGGTGGTGAGCGAGCACGTAGTGAAATCGAGTCTAAAGTAGTCGAATTCTTGTATTGTTCCGCAGGGAAGGTGCCGGCGCGTACGCGGGCGTACTATGGACGCTGGAGGCGCTCGAGGCCGCTGTTCAGCAGCGCTGCCCAGCGGCTGTCAGCAGCAACTTGCGGCGGGCGCTCGAAGTGCGCGTCCTGTGTGTGGCGCAGCGCGCGCGCAGGCGCGGTTTGGCGGCGCAATTGTTGGAGCGCGCTGCCAGCCAGGCGCGCGTGCGGCGTTGCCGCTTGCTCTCCATGTGGTGCACCGGCGCGTTTTCCGCGGCGTTGGCTCGTCGCGCGGGGATGCGTTGCGTTTTCTCGGAGAAGTACGCGTCTTTGGTGGAGCGCGGCGTGATGCCTCGCCTTCCCCCGGCGCCGCACTCGGAGGCGGCGTTCTACGTTCTGGAGGACGTGGACGTAGGAGAGCCACGCGCCGCTCTTTGAGAAGCCGCGTTCCGACGGCGTGTTGTCTGTTACCGATACAGTCCTCAACAATGAAAAACCGTCGGCGACGTTCGAGGACTGAAGGCGTAATTTCTCATAGCCCACTGCTTGCGTCGCAAGGTTGCTGCTTCTTTTCAGTAGACTCGATAGTAGAAAAGAAGCCAACTGTGCGGCAACGACGGCCAATGCTCTGTTATATACACGATCCCCACCCATATGGTAGTATTTTCGGGAGTATGAGAAATTTCACATTACAATTCCGTCGCTTGCATTATTTTGTGTGTAGGGCTCTGTTAGATGTTACCAACCCCAGTGAGACCCCCTGGCGCGGCCAAACCCCCCCGGCACATAGTTAGCGGCAGAGTCCTTAATACAGAGAGAAACGACATAGGCATTACGGCATTTGATTGGCGGGAACAACCGGGTGACAGGCGTTTTGGTCTCCTTACAGTAAGAAATACATAGATGACGTTAAGATGCATGTTCTGCAGGCATTTTTATGCGAAAGATTTCACATAACTTATATGAAAATAATGCTGAATTTTCGACATGATTCAGTAATGAAGGAGTGCAAATACGTATCATTAATGTACATTTCGATTTTCATTTTCATTCTTCAGTTCATTAAACAGATTTTTTAAATTGTCTTAACAATTTCACACAGTCGTCTTTAATTTCATTTTACTTTCACCTTAGAAACCAACAAAGGGCGGCCATTTTGGTCCCCCTATGAAGAGATGATCCGCCGAACCCCTCGTTTGTCTCTCTGTTAAGGTGTAATTTTTATTATCATTCTAATTGTTTTAAAACACAACATTATGGATAATAACGAAGACAAAACACGATTTAATTTGTTTCTATCAGTTAATAATATCGTTCAAACAGTATTCACGAACTCGCTTGGTGAGCTTTAGTTGCACAAGTGCCTGTACGAACATGGCGGCGGAGCCCAACAGTTTCCAATAGCTTCCTCTGATGTCCGGTGACGTAGATAAAAGTGATGTAGAAAATAAATCAAAGTAAACTCCCCCATTTTCGTGATTTAAAAGTTGATCGTTTTTGGAAACTAAGCATTTTCTCCGTGTATTGCACTATCATTTATAATTGCTGTTATTTCTTTGAAATGGCCGGTGAGGTGTGTTTTTCGAGTTGAAATCACAATGAATTCACGGTACTCTGTTTATTTTAGTGATTTCATTCTACTTACGTTGGCACTACCTTAAGGACTGCAGAGGCAGCTGGTTGGAAAGGACGGCCACAAGGCTTTCGAGTTCTCCATCTGGTATCGAATTCCCTGAACCAAGGAGAACGATTTCTAAGCGAGTGTTCAGAGGATCACAGCAGAATTGTTGAGATAAATCAAGCTCACAGTTCCAGAATGAAAGGGCGGGAAACGTCATTTATTCAGCAATGCATAAAGTGTAGTCATAACATTACGTTGAGATCGTTTCGAAGTACAGTTTAAATGGCAGCTTGTAGCGATTGGTATTTGATCCTGATTATTGACATTTCTTTTGTTGTCAATGGCTGAACACCACGAGGTAGTATTAATTAGTCTCCACTCTGGCAACACATAAGATGAATTTTGACGGTGATTATTATTGTGATTACGCCGTAATATTATTAGAATCGAGCTCCGTACTCGCAGCGAAAGATTAGTTACGAGGGAGGAGCCTAAAACCACGGTGTCGCGACAAAATCCCCCAGTCCTAAAATCCTGCGGCGACGAAACCCCACACGTCAGGTAGAAGGATAACGTCGACCCTTCCGGGTTATCTCCGGCGGGGAGGGGGAAGGAAATAGTCATTCATGGCACTTTCATTTCCTTTTAGGTAAGTCCCAGTTGAAGATGCAAAAAGAGTAAACATTAATCTCGCGAAACTAAGTGACGGGTCATTTTTCTCGTCTACGATAGACGAAAAAAACAAAATTTGAATCACACTTCTACGATGTCTCGTTACTGAGATAAGACGTTATTACTCAGAAAATGATATATACTCCCGACAAATGTTAATTCCTAGTACATATTTCTTTGAGGGATTTTTGTTTTTGGGTGTAGGTCATATAAAATCTGTCTCTTATACACATCTCTCTGGGCAAACATATGCAGGTNTTGTAAGACCTCGCTGAATAGAAATTCATTCTGCGAACATACTCAACTTAAAGCTAAGTGGCTCTTCATAAATCAAACTTCTTCAAAGACTTTGAGTGGCTAAATGATGTGTATTTATCGATGTATAAAAATGTATCTTATAAAATTGTATACTTCTTGTTATGGTATGTTACATTATTAACTAAGTAGAATAGATAAATAAATATAGATAAATTATTATTATATTAGTCATTAATATTAATTCATAAGAGCCTTGACCTCTTTGATCCCGATGGCAAACCGGTATCTCGCGTGGGTGCAAACTGACAAGGTGGAATTTGGATTTTTTGACGGAGTTGGAAAATATTCGGTAGCGAAGATCAGCCAGATTCCACGATCTTATGTGTGTTCATGTTTCCACTGTAATGTCACCAGACACGTTTCCCTACTTCTGAAATTTGACGTGGTTTTGCGTCATCATCTTTGAAAACACTAAGAATGTCAGACAGACGACGGTCTTTCTCAGAAACAGTGAAAAGTTTCATCTGTCGCGGTCCAAATGGGTTTAGTGTACTGTCAAAGCAGCTTGCTGCATGAAGGAAAATAATATTTTGAGTATTTTATTCGCACGAAGCTGACTAAAACACTTGAGGGCATTATATCTCTCACTATGAAAAAGACGTTAATTTAAGAAGAACTTAACGCAGTCAGCAATGCAGAGAGATCGATTTCGCCTTCCCCTGCGATAGCAACACTATCTTTGTCAGCAGTCTTCGCTATTGCAATTTTCACTATCGTGGTATCAGCATCTACTATTGCTTGGTTACCTTCAATACCCTTTCTTGCCATATCAATCATCGGCATTAATAATAATAATAAATTTATTGTCAAAAAACAGTACAAACTGCGTATGACCACGTGGAGGACAATAAACTAATTTACTCTCCGGAAGCAAGCGAGGGACCATCCCATCAATTCCGATCAAGAGCCCTAAGGCAGAGGCGGA
>NNCF01129057.1:32424-50001 GCA_002313205.1 Laupala kohalensis
ACTAATAGAATGTCAATATGTTTGAAATTTTACGCAAAAAATTACATGTACAAATTATTATCGAACTATCAATTATTCTGAGTACAGTGTTTAAAAATCATAAGAGTTGAAATAACACTAAATTCACGATTTATTGTTACAATAAACACGCCCCTAGACAAAGCCTAGAGAACCTGTATGATAAATCTACCTCTACCCGAAGGAATACCGGAGCAAAACCCGGGCCAGGATGGGGCTACAAAATTAATGTACACAACCGTGCCAAAGTTGAGTGCTCATAAAACTACATTAATATGAGCCATAAGACAACACAATCATGCAAGAAAATAGTTTTTGAAATTGTTATAAGTTATTTAAAAAAGTACTACAGCAATGGCGTGATAAAGTACAAGATGAATTTAACTTTTATTAAAATCAATAAATTCTTTTACAGTGTAGAAGCACTGGTGCAGGAGGTAGTTTTTAACCGCGCATTGAAATTAAGTTTCTCTTATTGGTGTCGTAGGACAGAAATGTTTTCTTCTGTTAGTGTAACGCCCGTTGCTGACGACAATGCAAACTTTGTGGACGATTGCAGCAATGCCCTAGGATATTGTTCAGCTGTTTGGTGCTCTGATAAGCGACGTCACTTGGGTATCCATCGAATACTACTATAGTATTACACCTCGAGTGTCTCTGTACGTAGTCCACGTAGGTCTTGCACACTGACTCGAACGTGGGTGATGTAGCCTCACTCCATAGAACCTTGTGCAGCAATTACTGCGCAGGTCTTCTTCCTGTACAGGAGTGAATGCTTCGTTCAACGCTGACACTTTGCCCTTTCGCATGGGGAAGGGTAAAAGATTGAATGAAAATAAATCTTGGATGTCATGCTAAATTTTTTCTATTAAATTTTCTCAAAACTAGAAACTGAGGCTAGAGTTATGAATATAAACTTTGTCAAAAAAGGAGTTACAAACTGCGTATGACCACGCGGAGGACATTAAACTAATTTACTCTCGAAGAGAGCGAGGGACCGTCTCATCAATTCCGATCAAGGGCCCTGAGGCAGAGACGGAGTTAACACATTATTTCGTTTCAACTTCTATTCTTCAAAATGTTCTCCTACCATTTTCGTACTGCAGCTGATGCTGATTCCTCGCATCTAGTGACAGTTCACCCCTTCATTAGCAATAGCACCTGTACTGAGTTACACAATATCCTCATTTTTAAGGAATGATGGATGTTTAGCTAACCAACAACTCAACTACTCAATTATCCCTGATTACACAGAAAGGCCGCATATCTACATGTGTTTAGATGTTCCTGAACGTACTTCGGTGAACATTTCTATCTGTTCACAGATGTGTTGGAGACACGGCATATCAACAATCCAAGGAGAAAGCACACTGAGTCACGTCGCGTCCACGAGTCAGCCCTCTATAACTCTTCTTCGCTCTCATTAGAATCTGTCTATGGTCGTATCCGACCATATACCAGACTAGAATTTATCAGTTCGACGAATAGTGAAGTAGTCTCTAGTAGTTTCATCAGGATCCATTTTATCTTCCACGCTGAGCATGTCTTGCAGGTAGAGGTGTGCACTCTTGGCATAATTCAAATGATCTGCTGTATGAATCGTATCGTATCTCCGACGCACTCGAGGTGCTGGTTATTGTCCCCATGCGTTCAGCTTGAATAAAGTTTTAAATTAAGGTTACTCATACGAAGTATTGGATCCATGGCGTAGCTGTTGGCCCACTATTCTCAATTTTCTTCAGCATTGTTGAGAATTTCACAGTCGCTGCATGGAACACCGGATCATCAGGTGCCCTTAGAATAATAGATCTTTCAGGAGATTTAATAACTGTATCCAGTGCAGATACTTCTTCCCGCGTCAAATCCAACCGTGGAGTAATTTAATAGTGTGCGTTCGAACATCCCTTTGGTACGCATGTCCAGACAGGATCTTGTCAACACTGTTTTTAGTGTAAACCATGCCAAACAGCTTCATCCACTTCCTGCCATAATCATAACCCTCGCACCCGTAAATGACATTAAGAGGTGGAAGTCTCTCTAAATTTAAAAATTCATATCTCGCAAGCTAATGAACAAACCCCTATCCAATTTTGGAATTCATCTAATTTACCTAGCTTTTGGAACAACCACTTAAAATTATTTAAAATCTGTGACAGGTGGGTTACATTGTCGGGTGATTTGATGTGAAATGGTCCTCGGCAGACCCGCCCTGACATTGCTCAGTTTATCAATTGTGAGACACCTATCATTTCTTCTATTATTGTACACACAAAGCTTGGAAGATGAAAGTTACTAAGNGAAAAACCAGCATTTTCGCAGTTTTTCGATATTTTGACATTTTTTTCAAAACCTGAAAGCGCTATATCTCGGTACATATTTGGTTTAAAAACACATTAAACCACTGCAAATTGTAGGAAATTTAATTCTCTTTAACATTTGTAATATAATGTTTTCCGCTAGAATGTGTTATTTATGAGTTACTAGCAAAACCCTCAAATAAAGTCCGAAAAAATGGGAAGAACGTGTGTTGGATGCCGTGGAGACTAATCCAACATATTTGCCGTTACCTCGGTCTTCAGAATGTCTCGTAGTAGAGTCCTGCGTATTTTGAACGCCGAGTCCTTACACGCATTTCATCTCCAAAGGGTGCAATTATTCACATCTCCAAAGGGTCCAGAATGACCATTCTGCACATGTGCGTTTCGCACAATGGTTCCTGCAACAATGTGACTGAGATGTGAATTTCCCAGCTTATGTGTTGTTCACTCATGAGGTCACATTCACTAGGGATGGCGTTTTCAATCACCACAATGAGCATTTGTGAGCACCAGAAACCCCCACGGTGTCCGGCACCACGCGGCAGAACATCGCTTCATGGTTAATGTGTGGGTGGGTTCGGTCGGCGACTGCTTCGTCGAACCGTACCCTTTACAACCCTGATTCACCTCCCGGAATTATCAGACCTTTCTGGAACAGGTTCTTCCAGCAAGTGTGAGGCGCAGCATGTGGCTCCAACATGATGGGGTGCCTGCTATTTTGAGCTGGCTGTTCGTAAGCATTTCAACAGGTCATTCCCGCATCGATGGATTGGGCGTGAAGGATCGGTTCCCTTGAACCCACGCTCACCGGGTTTATTGAACCTCTATTTCTTTCTGTGTGTCGCCTTAGGATCGCGATACCCATATTATGCCCAACCAGGATCCATTAAGATACTCTGGAAACACCCAAACAGATGCAGCAGAACTATGCCTGATTGTGAAGAAATGCATGTATTATAAAGAAGTGCTTGATTCCTGTCATCCAGGTGAGTAAATATTAGTCTAATTTATGATGTGAAATGTATTAATTTAGTTTTTTATTTTAGTTCATAACGATGTGTATTTATTTGTATCGTTTTAAATTATTTGTCAATTTATCATACAAATTTTTTGCTTTATTTCGTAACGTCATCATATATTTATTTGTGTTGGTTTAAATTGTTCATCAAATTTCATATTGATTAGTTTATTTGGTCATTTGTTGAACCACTAACGATGACTAGGGAATCAATGAAACATGTCTTGGAAATGGTATAGTAAATATTAAACAACTGTTCTTAGTGAGATTAAGATTATTTCTAAGAACATATGAAAATTAGTACTTCCTTTATAAAATTTAAAATGAATTCTTTTAAGAGCGAATAGCTGGCGGTTTGGAAAATATAAATGATCTGCTTGTCTGAATGTCTAGTGTTTAAACAAACCTCATTTCAAACAAGAAACAAAGGTTTCCCTTCTTAACAAGAAATTTTCTTTAATTTTCATAATGTTTGCTTTTTAAGATACATTTGATGAGTGGTTTTGTGCACGTAATGTAAAAAATAGAATTAATTTAATACTAGAGATTTTATAGGATAAGAGAAGCATGCATTTATAAGCAAGTATTTTTGGACTACAGCGAACCTCGTAACGTAGTCCCTTAGAGTAGGTTGAATGCGGAGGACAAGAGCTGAGTGTGGCTTATTCGTCCATCAACGAGATACTTGCTTCCCGAGCAATTTTGCTGCCACCAGCATTCTGTCCTCTAACAACAAGCAGACGACAAGGAGATTTCTTGTTCTGAGAAATCTTCTACTCCCTCTATTCTCGTCGGTTCCGGTTCCTTCACAAATTACATCGTTTTCTTGTTTTCCGTTATAACACCAGACGCTTTCTCGTTCTTGTTGGATAGGTCAGCAGATTCATCATCCTTGTTGGGCATCTCGGATCCTTTATCATCCCTGTTGGGCATCTCGGATGCTTCATCATTCTTGTTGGAAAAGTTGAATGCTTGATCATTCTTGTTGGGTATCTCGGCTGCTTGATCACCCTTGTCGGGCATCAGATCCTTGGTGTTCTGTGCCACCTTTGATGCTTGGTATGGGTTCACTGTTTGCCCTTCATCCCATGTCTTCGATGTTTCGCCTTCGTCGAGTCTCTTCGCCTCGTCCACCATCTCCTCCCAGGGTCGTTGCGGCGAGGACTCGTCCTCCTCGTCGTCGCTTTCTTCTGTTTCATCCTCGTCTTCGTCGTCGTCTTCCTCCTCGGGAGTCTCTATTCACTACGGGGATGAGTCTCGATCAAAATCCGATTGCCCAGATATATCCGATGAGGTATTCTCCGAGCGGAGAGAGTCGCATCGTATAAAACCACTGCTGGGCGGCTTTTGCTCATCTTGCTCTCTCGTCTCCTGGAGCTGCTCCAAAAACTGACGTGATTTTTCCAGCATCGCAATCCTTATGTCGATTTCAACCCCTTCTCCGGGTGGGAGTCGCGTCTGGTGACACGCGTATCACACCTGCTCTGTGTCGTCCGCGGTGGTATGCAGCAGAGTCTCGCCGAGACTGATGTCTTTCAGGCGTCCGTGACTCTCTTCGGAAAGTGTCTCCGTGCGTCCACACCTCCCAACGCGGCCTCTGATTGCAACACGTCTTCTGGAGGAGCTGCGGGCGGCGGCTGAGGAGAACACGACGGCTCCGCAGGTGGAGAAGACACGATGCCTTCATCGGCATTTGCAAGGATTTCTCAAGATTCCCCCACGGTTACGCGTTGAATAGAAGTTACGAACGAAATTACAGTAATTCAAATGGATTAACTCAGAAAAGACTTGTATTCTTGATAAGTTTTAAACATCATAACTTCACAGTGAAGTTGTTGAATAAGTTTGACTCAGAGAAATTATTGTTCTTACGAAGACAAGTCGATGCGTGGCGTCTAATTAGCAAGTGACGAAGGATGAGCGTGAATTGGGAGTTCACCTTCGCAGCTGTTGAGACGGAAACACAGCGATGTGACGCTCCACTTCACATTCCATTCCAGCCAAATTCTTCATTTAATCGTATTGCCTCAGCGCGTCTGCCATCCTGTTCTCCCCTTCAGCACATCACCAAATGAAGCAGTAGACAACAATGTAAATGTGTTTCACAGATAGGTACTTTTTTTTTTTGTGGGGCTTTAGGGCTCGTCAACATCAAGGGTCATTAGAGCCCATGATAGGTACTGAACCGGAAGAAGCACAGAAATCAGTTTTCGCCGAAATTTAAGAACCCGGTCGCGCGAAGCGGACGACACCCAATGCGGGTCACTGACCTCATTGCATGGATGCTGATGACATTCCACACCAACCATGAGTCCACTAAGCAATAAACCCATGGCAGGGACGGACAACACCTCTTTGGTGGCCAAGCTGCGCATACAGAACAAAGAATAAGAAGAACCATGATTCCCACAGTACCTTGTTTTGCAATGCTATTTAAACTAGGTAGCCAATAGGTTGAAAAAAATCCCATGAAGGTGAGAAAGTTTTGCTGTGAAATAACTCTTGGTTGACCAGTGGATGATGCCACTATATTTGACTTCTCATGCATCCGTCAACAAGCAAAGAAGCTGCGGAAGGGACGTAAGCAAAGGACTTTCAAAAGGGCTGGCCAAATATTTTCTTCTCTATATTTCAAAATACTTAACCCTACCATGAATGAAACATTACCACGGTGGAAGTACATTGAATAATGTTTCGAATGTATATCACTTAAATCTTTGTAACATATGAATCAAATATTCACTGAACCTACAAAATACGTTCTAGCTCAGGCACACACACGTAATACAGTGACATACATTCCTGCGACCATGCATACCAACTTCGAAAAGTACACAATGATTGCATCCGATTTATTTTTGTTTGGAAACGATGTGATTCCTTGCCTTCTACATGTAATTCGATTCGCCGAGAAGAGACAAGATAGTTTACTCTTATTACACAAGCAATAATTGTAAGTTTAAATCTGCTTTCGTCTGTAAACAAAACAGATCGGATGAGCTGACCTGGGGAAATGGCGGATAAATTAGTGTTTTGCGCTAAACCTTGTTTTGTAACATAAGGAAGTATTGGTTTGGAAAGAGATACATCCGCTGGGCTCTCACCTACATGTCATGACATTTGACTGTTCTGTGGAATGTTTTACGCCAAAGCAAACGTCGGTAAAGATGGCACCCTCACTTTATACCCCCGCGATTATTTCCTTAAGTTTAGACTATTTTGGACAATCATGAAAGAATTTTGGAACGACACCCACGCGTTGCAAACAAAGGATCGAAAGCTGGCACCCCCACCTCAGAAAAAAACTCAAACCAATTTCAACTATGGGATAATTTTAGCCTTATTGTAGGCTACACGATGATATAATGTTTTGCCGAAAATTCCTTTATCTACACACTCCAGAAACAAAATTTGTTTGAACAATAAATTAAATATAATAGGTAAAAAATCAACATTAAGAAATCACCTGAAAATTCTTGAAAAATTTTTGGACTAGTTTTAGACGAAAGATTGATGGAATTTATTGTAAAAAATTACATAATTTACACCCTCCAGGAACCAAAATGTTATTAACAATAAAAGGAATAACACATTAACCTCATAAATTCGCGTGAAAATGCATGCTGTAATTTTGGACTACTTATATACTACCCATTGATGTAGTTTTGAACCACGAATTCCATTTTCATGACCCATGAGGTGGAAATATGTTATAAACAATGAGAGGCAAAAAATCAACCATCTGTAATTTAGTAGTATAATTTATCTATATGTTTATGAATATATTAATTATGTATTGTCATATGTGTATGTATTGTTATTGTGGATGTACTGTTATTTATGTTTTATTATCATGTATTATTTTTTGACGGTGGTAAGGCGGAAGAGCAAGTCTGATGGCTTGAGCCTTACCACGAAATAAAAGTGTATTATTTTGTTTGTTCCCTCACCATTGCCGTTGGTATAAGACAAAGAAGGGGAACAGAGCCTAGCACATCTGTCTTTATATTACTCAAGATCTTTCTCACAATGTTGGTAGTATTGAGAATGACAGCTTTTTGCATGAGTATATAAATATTCTTATTCAAGTCAAGAATCTTAAGGCTTTTGTGCAATTGCTTGGGTATTACACCAGTGGCTGACTCAACAATTGGCACAATGTACACTTTATCGAACTTCCAGATCTTCTTGATTTCAGGTTCTTACTCAGGTCCACGTACTTCGTTGTCTTTTCAAGTATTGTTTTCTCAATATTATGTGTGTTTGGCACGGCAATATCCATCAAAAACGCCGTTTTCTGCCTTTTATCACGTAGCACTATGCCGGGTCCATTGTTAGGGACTCATCTTTCTGTAATTATTGTAGCGGAACGCAAACTGGGTTAAAATAATGTACCTGAGTACAATTTAAAAATTTACTTAATTTTTAATAACAATTTCAGTGCCTCGGCTAGCTCTTTCTCAGGGATTAATTATGAATGGGTTCAAATTCTTTAACTAAGAAAAAGGACCATACTTAGGTTCCCTTACAGGAAAACGCTTGATCGACAAATTGACTCATTAATTTTAATTAACATAACTGAAACATACATTATGAAAACCCTCATGCAACCCCCAAAAACACACGTTATTACCTGACACACAAAATACAAATACCACTGACTTTACTGCCGGTTTAGGCTTCTAAACAACAATAAGCATTTAAACAATTTAAATTTTTTAACTAAAATGGAACTCATTTTCTTTTGTACAAAACAAATACAAATGACACTGAATGTACAAACAAATTTTTGTTTCTTGAAACACATCTACATTTACCATTTACATTGAAATCCAAAATAAGCCGCATTCTTCTTTTGTCTAGCCCCTTTTTACGAATCATAAAGTTCAAAAGTTTTTGGGTCCTTATCAACAACCATTATCACACTTGTCTTCTTCTCGCAACAGCTCATGACAACAGGCGGTGGATGCAACCAACGATTACAATACCTCACTCAGTTGACTGATCAATTCATAATCAAGTGCAAGTGCACTGACATCTCGGGAAGCTCCAGGCCTGACTCCGGCGACTCCTGGCAAATGACGTCACAAATTCTCGGGAGAGAGTTCTTCGAACTGGCGTGCCGGAAAACCCCGTCATGAATGCCGTACTCGAACGAACGCGAATTTCTCACCGAACTAAGCGCCCTGGATGACAACAGGTGAAGTACGCACCATAAACATCGTTGCCCGACTCAAATAGTGGCTAATAACATCTCGGGAAAAGTCCACTAAGTGAAATAATTCTCTGGATGACTTAAATAATCTTCGATCAGATTCTCAGAATCTGAAGTCGAAACTGAGTGCCGACTAGGCGTTAAAGTGTTCAACATCGTGACCACCGACAAACCCTAAGTCTCAACTCGAAAATATCGAATGAACTTGTCGAAAAATCGCATGAGATCCAAAAATCGAAATGAGTTGAGAATTTCGCTTCTGCAAGCGTATAAATGGTCTTTTCTCCCACTATGCCCATCATTCCATTTCCTAAACCTCTCAAATTTGAATTGTCACATGACTAGTGTTGCCAATATGATCCAAAACCCCTCTTCGGAGCGTCAGCCACGATTATATATTTTGAGTGCGTTGAGCCACTCTCTGGATGGATGATTTCTAACGTTTTTTCAACCGCTGTTTTCAGATGGGTTTTAACTCCCACGTCGCGTGTTTTTTACTTCGTGCCTCCGCGGACCTTTAACATTTTCCAGCCCCTCAATCGTCTGGACCCTTCCTTACATCCGCGCCGCCTGCAATTTCTTTAGTCATAAACCCTCTTTCTTCTCGAACCCGAGCATGTTGAAGCATGTTTCTACCGCGTCCTCCTAAAGGTTCGGTGACTGGAAAATGCATAGTATTTCTCCCGCAAACATTTCTCAATGGCTCCAATTTAAATTTATTTGTGGAGTGAGGAGGCACCACTCCCCACCCCGACGACAGTCCTTTAGGCGCGGCACCCTCGTACCTCGAAATGTTGACCGTGCTACGTATTTATAATGCCAAAACAAGGCTGATTTCTATGATTAATAACTGGAATTAATCAAATCTTACATTATAGATCTGTCATAATACAAAGTGAATCTATCCGTGTCCACTACAGGAGAAGGAATATATTTGTAATATGGAGAAATCTTTTAACAGTTCGAACTTAATACCTAAGCTCTGGTGGATAATAACAACCACTTGGTTGTTACGACGTAAGTAGTTGGACTAAGAGAGAGCACTGAATGCGGACTCAACATGTTGGATAGTTTCATGTTTCTCCTTGCATTTTCTATATTTTTCGTCCCCTGCATTCGGGTCCCTAATTTCAGATAGTTCTGTGTTTCTATCACTTGATCTTGAATTGCTATCGTGAAGTCCTCTTGTTTCGGGGAAGACCTCGTCATGTCTTAACCACGCGTTCGACGCTTACTTGTCGACATATATTGGGTCGAGATCATTGGCATGTCTCCCATGCAGAATCTAAAACATTCATCAAGTTTTTCTGAGTTGCTACGGGTGATTTCATTATTCTGAATATTATTACTGGCCAACAATGAAGAGGTGACTTATTCTTCTTCTGATGGAAATAGCCTCTGAGTGTTTTAGTTTGGCTACAGAGGAGTTTTACACCAGTCATCCCCCTTCCACCGTCGCCTTTCGGTAAAGTTAATCTCAGAGTGTTTGATTTTTTCATGGTGTTTTCTGGACTTATTAGTAGGACTTCTGATTGCTGGACAAAACCACAAAGGACTCAGTGAATCACCTTGGAAGATTCCTCTTCTAATTGGAATTTCTGGGATATGCGACACCTGTTCAGTGGCTGGATGAAAGATTACTGTTCTCCAACTCTTCACAAAGTTCTTCAGAAAATGTATCAGCACAGGATGAACTTTCTACAATTCTAAAACTTTGATCAACCATTCATGGGGAACAGTGTCATACGTTTGCAAATAATCTTTGTAACAACACGAGTTTCCTATTCTTCTTTTGGGCTGTCTGAGAATGACTGAGTGTATGATCAATTGCTTCTTGCTTCCTTTACTCTCTTTTCGTCATCCCTTCTGCTCTTCGTTCATGATTTGTTGGTCGTCTGCGTGTAGATTTAGTAAAAGAGTTATACAAGACGTCATTATTTTGTAAAATGTTTGCAGACATGTGATGGGACGATAATTTGCCGGATCTAAATAAATTTTTCCCTTTGGCACCAATTATGTCTTTCCTTCAATCAGGAAACGTGGCAGAGCTGCAGGGTTAGTGAGAAAGTTGTTCATAAAATACATTTTACTATGGACTGCTGGTAGTTTTTTATACCAGAAATTATGGATATTATTGCTCTTTGGACTCTTCGAATTATGTGCTGTAGTCAAGACACATTTCAAAATGTCATTGGTAATCAAAGGCTCCGCCATTGGTGTTTCTCCTCGGGCCTTATCTACATCTTTGAGCCATTCAGCGTTTTCATTGCAATGTGCATAACTGGACCGTATCGATGATCAGAAAGTTATTTGATTGATTGTTGGATAGCTTTATAGTCTTTGTTCGCCGGAACCTCTTTTTGAAATTAGTTTTCTGTAAAACAACTTTTCGTTATTGTCAAATTGTCTGTTTTCTACCTTTCTCCCATCACATTTCGAGTATCATTGTAACGTGATCGTAACCGTGCATTTAATGCGGCTAATGACTGTTTCAGTGTGTCGATGAACTCACAAATGTTTATTTAACAGATCAAGTGGAGTGTGAATCTTGTATTTCTGAAGAATTGCATTGACTTTGCTTTTGAACCTTCTGCTGGGACATCCCCTGTCTTATTGAAGCAAACGGGCAATTTCAGCTCTCTTATTTCAGTTCTTCGGATCAGTCTTCTTTTCCATGCACAAATCTTTCTGTGTGTCTAGCCCTCTCCCCAATCTCCAGTATTTTTGCATCATTGCATCTGGCAGCTGTAAGAGCAGTGCAATAGCTTAAGTTAAGCAATTCCTCAAAAGAACACACTTCATTCAAGTATTCAGGAACAATATATGCATTAAGCGTTTCCAAAATCCTCGCGAATTTTCTTGAAGTTTTTTGTCTGGGAATCCAAGGTCTCTTAGTTGCATCTGTACCCTTGTACTCTTGTACAGCTGTCCTGAACACAAACTTGACGTTTTCTGCAAATTCGTCGCTTTCGTGCTCACTTACAGTGTCTTCACTTGTATTTTCCAATTAGCTCTCTGTGTGGTGAGACCTACAATTCTGGTTTTTATTTAATGGATGAATCATTCCTTTAGTTACATCCCTCTTTATTTCTTCTAAAATGGTGACAGGTAGCAATTTATTTCTTACAATAGCTCTTATCTGACTAGCGATTCTCTGCGTAGTCATTGTTATAGATGGAAAATTTTGGAAAAGCTTGATGCAATTTATCTCTATAGGCTGTCATCTCTGTCTCGAGTTTAGTGATTCCTAAGTAGATGCGTATGATAAATATATTGATCTCTTGAGTCCATTTCATACGCACTCGATGTTTCCGTGCTAAAGTGGTCTCAGGTAAAATTGGTTTACCCCCCTGAGAAACAGTTTCAGCAGGTGCGCCTTCAGATGTTGGTTGGCTATCTTCATTTGTAGCTGTAGTAATTCTGGGTTCTCCGGTGTCTGCTCGCCTTCTCAGCAAAGCACCACTAGCGGTCCGCATGCTGCCACGTCCAGCGCTAGCTCCAAGAGTGCCCCGGCGATCCCCAGGCAGCGGCACTATAATAATTCTATTCCATATTCGTTTCTC
Organism: Laupala kohalensis; assembly: GCA_002313205.1. Lineage (NCBI taxonomy): Eukaryota > Metazoa > Arthropoda > Insecta > Orthoptera > Trigonidiidae > Laupala > Laupala kohalensis. The sequence goes on from NNCF01129057.1 coordinate 44,557, forward strand.
CATGAAAGGGTGTTTGCTTTTTATTCCTACAGCCCGGTTTCCCCCAACCTGGAGGACCACGGACTCTTCTGACAGGGTTGCCATACCTTGGCGACAGGGTAAGGGAAAGTTAGACGAGGGCTGGAAGAAGAGGTTTTAATAAAGGTAAGATATATGGGTGGTATTGGGATAAGGAGCCTGCCGTACACCTAAGTGCAATGATGGTACTTCACAGGATGACTGTTGGGACAACAGTCTACCATCTAACTAGTCAGGTCCACCCTGGGTATTTAATGTTCCCGGTACCCACCCAAGGGATGAACGTTTCCCTGTCCCCCACCTGGGGAGGCACCCGATAGGAGGCTAGCATCTACACGGATTGTTGTTGTTATTGTTATTATTGTTATTGTTATTATTATGTAAGCGGCTCAAAACTCCTGCAGTAATTTTGTAATATACACATTGATGTAATTTCCTTTATTTACTCCATCCAGAAACAAAAATTTTTAAGCAATACATTAAATATAAGAGGTCATAAAAAATTAACCTACTGAAATCACCTGAAAAAAGTTTAGGTCTAACTTTCCACAAAAATACCATTATTTATGCCCTCCAAAAACAAAAATATTATTAACATTAAAAGAACAAAAATTCATACTGGTTAAACTACATCAAAATGTTTGCAGTAATTTTGGGCTTTTTGGGGGGAGACGGGGGGGGGGGGCTTTAGGTCTTGCTAATGCCAAGGTCATTAGAGCTCTTTTTGGGTTACTTATAGACTTATAGACGAAATGTAATTAAAAAAAACAAAAAAAAAACAAATGCCCTTATTACACCATAGGGAGGAAACAATATACTTTTAACAAAGAGGACACAATAATCAACCTTGTCAATTCACCTAAATATGCAAGCCATAATTTGGGACTGCTTATAGAGTACACATTGATGTACAATTTAATGAAAACCTACATAGTAAACTTTCTCTAGGAACAGAAACACAAGAAGTAATAAACATTAGAAAAAATAAGACAACCACTCCACAAAGAAGTCACTGTAATTATTGGACTAGTTACACTATTTACACTTTTTAAAAATAGTAATAACTTCATATACTTACTCCGCTTTTGAGAAGTTAATATTCAATAGAGATAAGGCTTTTTCTGTTCTGGCAAAATATTCTGTATAAAATGAGCAAAAGTAAAATATCTATAAATCCAAAAATTAATTCTTAGATATTTAGTTCGTCTGCATTTATTTCCAAAAATCAAACTGACATATCAATTACTTCTAGGGATACAGCAAGAATTAGAAAAATGCACAGTATCACAGTGAACTACCAGCTACAGATCCAGAAATTCAACAAGATTTAAATGTTATTTTATATATCATATTTCAAAACATTAAACGCTCAAAACCACAAATTTAGTAATCATATACTAATAGTGCAAATTACTTGGTATGGTAATATATGAAGAAATATCATTACTTTTCTCTTTTCTCAGAGATACAATAATTGTTTTTTTTTTAGGAACCTACATAGCAATGTGGATTATTTAATTATGTAAAAATTGCTGTAAAACTCCTTTTTTTCATTCAACTTAATAAATTTACCACAATACAAAACAGCAATCAATTAAGTAATGAAAAGAACAAAGATTAGTTAGTTTTTCTAATAACAAACTATCACAATACTTATTTTTTGTTCTTATTTTTTTTCAATTTTTGAAAACAAATTTTCATTAACTTAAATAAATAATAAGAGACTTATGTTTTTTAAAGGACAAATACTATCTCTTTTGTGATTGAAAGTTCACATTGTTTCAAATTTATGTTGAAGTCGTCGCCAGGTGGTACAAATAATAATGTTCATCCTTTGCATTCTAGTAAATGTCACTTAGTCCAGGATCACTATATTGAGATATGATAATTTTGAAATATAATTTTTGTGTTTTAATTTTTTATTGGATATATTAATGTTTACCGATGTATTGATGGGCAGCTTGTGATGTAGTGCTAAACGTACTTGCCTTCTACCTTTGGTGATGCTAGTTCAAACCCTGTCTGATCCAAGTACAATTCGCAGCAGAGGAAGAAGCAGGGTTGGCTGAAGGTTTTCGCAGGAAATTAACTTTCGCAGGAATTTAAGCCAAAAATGATGCTCAAAAAGTATGTCTGCCTTTTCAAATAACTGAATCAGGTCAGTATAGCTCTGTTTAGAGACTGGAAAGAGAGAAGTATAAGCTATCAAAGGTGTGGCAGTGGTTAAACATCCCCAACTGTAGGTATTGATTTTTTAATATTTCCCTGAGTGACAATATATGAAAAATATCATCCGAGAGTGCTCCTCTATCAAGTGGAAACGTTTTAATTTTCTGCTAGTTGACTTCATCACCTTCAGTATGACATGTCTTATTGCACATGGGTCTCCAAGAAAGGATTGCGATTTCAAATAAATCACAACTTAAATTTCTGTTTAGAAGATTGGCGTATAGATTCTTCCCCTTCCCAGCTAAGGGAACTGTTTCAAAATTGTTATTCCACTCGTGCTGAGTAAGCTTGCATGATATTGTATAATATCATACAACTGAACATGCTAACATATTTACTAGCTGCCTGTTACCTACTCTTATCTTTCATTTCTTTGTCTATTCTTGAGAGAGGATTATCGTTGTTATTCTTCTTCTTTCTCCCATATCCTCCTCATCACCACAAAGTGGACTGACAATAAACTTGTGCTGGTTCATCTGTTAGAGTCCATATCGAATTGTAAAAATTCAATGATTTCTAATAACCTCACTAACTCAAGATGAGTGATGGTTATTCTGCTTCTTGTTGATTCTCGTGTATCAACTACAATGATTTGATTTCCTCTTAACCCTTGTTACATCCAGTACAAGAAAATGTTAAATCTGTTACAAATAATCCTGAACATGATGGTAATGCTTTGTATTATTCAAATTGTTAAAAACACATTCTAAAAAAAGACAGCTTACCTTTTTACGACACACATAAAAATCGACACTGATATGTCCCTTCCATAACAAGTATGTTGCGTATTTGCATTTACTAAGACACCACTGCTGCTGGTAAATGTAATATTACTCACCTTACAATCATAATGAGAACATTGAACTGATAATTAAGAGACAATAGTTAGAATGTTGCGGCAAGTAACAGTATTAGCCCAATAAAACAAAATACTAATGGATGATGTTTGAAATGGATTATGCAAGTGGGATCATAATGCAGACTCCTGGAAGTTAGTCCACAATTTGGATTATGTGAATGCCACAGGAAATAACAATATAAATACAATGAACTCTGAAATAAAATAACTGTCAATTAATCTTTTAAAAATCTGATGATACAGGTGTCTATAAGGACTTAGTGAATTATGAACATCTCTGTTACTCAGCAATAGAAATAAAATGGAGTTAGTGAGTTTTATCAGATTGTCGAGAATGAATTCGAGATGATGCTTTAAGTATAACTTGAAATTAATACTTTTGGAAATAAATACCAACAGTATGTATTTTAAAAAACAACCTACCTCTGCTTCACAAAGGACACAATGTGACCCCAAAACAGCATGTATATTGCATTTTGTGAATTTTTACGTTTTTCTTTACGCATCTCAACGCAGCAAACTACATTCACTATCAATGTCACTGGATCAGGCATTGTTCATCAGCTCTCATATTCTCATGCAAGCAAAGGGAGGTATTTTAACTTTTATTTATTTCTTTTTTTTCTATGTGGTACAGCATGATAATTAAACAGAAATAAGGATTTACACCATCCTAAGACTAAAATCTTTCATCATTTTAGCTGGACCCCCCTTGGTGAGGAATTACATCATCAGAGTATTTTCTTTCTAAAGAATATTTCAATTTCTTACTAACAATTCATATCACTATCTTTCAACTTTATTTCATTGAAAATGGATCATTCTCTGCAACATTGCAATAATTTTTCAAAATGTATTTCATCATTATTTTTCTAAAACGATTTGTTACATTAAATTTTCCTCACAATTTCATGCTTCTGAGTGATCCATATTTTTTCTTTGTAAAACATAACAAAAATAATGTAAAAGAATGTAAAAATAATAAAAATAGTAATAATATGTGCTTTAATTTAATGCATTGTTTATAGAGTATACTATTTTTTGCAACCAACGGATCCCAGAAGAATCTCACAATTCATAAAATAGATTTTAAACTTAAACAGATATCAATTGTACAGTCAAAAACATAGTTCATGTGTTCATTTTAAAATAATTCATAATTTTTTTTTTTTTTGCAAGATCCCATTATGTAGTACTTTCTACTTAAATATTAAGTATGACCATTCTTGTGTTTATTATTCAGGACCTGTGAAACACTTACGTCAAAGTTTGTTTTGCAAACATCAGTTCTTTCATAAAAAATAATAAAATAAACTGTCTGCTCTATCAAATTCCCCCCAGGGGACTTACATTGAGTAAGTACGTGTTTGGCAAACATGGGGCCCCGAGCTGAGTCTGGCATTACTTCCCCTTACTTGTGCCATGCTCCTTCCTTTCTCTTTTCTGACCTTCCTTGGTCACCTCTTGTTCTTTTCGATCCCGACGCTATTAGGGCTAGGGTATCTTTCATTTTCCTCTTTCCAGTTCTTTTTTTTTTTTTAATGTTCTTAGTAAAGTTGTGAGATATGTTGGGATTTGAGTTTTGAGTTGTAAGTCAGGAGGGTTTTTAGTGGGTATGGCTGAGTCATTCGGCGTATCCCACACGCGGGGAGAGTCATGTTGGTTCTCCCTAGTGCGTAAATGCATTTTCCCTACCTGTACAAGTTTTAAGGGCTCTAATGACCTCGATGTTGAGAAGCCCTAAAGCCCCACAAAAAAAAAAAAAAATCTATCAAATTAAAATAAATTTACATTTTGTTTAAAATTGAGAATTCACTTTGACACTCTTTCTTGTAATCATTGAAAAATTATTAAAAGGTTTCCAAGGCCTCTTTGGAAATGTTTGGTCCCATGGACCCTCAGCAATTGATGCCCTTTTGACCTGGTCTGTCAAACACTTGACCTAAGAAATTAAATTTATGAATTCATGTAGATAATTTCTGTGTCTTATCTCATAAATCCCAATTTACATTTACGTTATGCAGAATACATTGTCAATGCCTTCAACAAAGTCAATAGTCAAGATTATTTGAAAATTAAAAAACAAGAACTAAGTCTTCATAAAATATTCCTAACTACTTAATAGAATCTCAGTGACATAGACAGCATCGTGCTAGATCTCAATGAGAATTATACTGTAACATCATAGGCTTTTCTGCAACACAGGAAGGGGCAGGAGATAAAGGAATACTTACAAATGAAACACAGAAACTCAGAATTATCAATGAACTCAAAGGACAAAAAATTTAATTACTCTAAATAAAGTCAGAAAAGGGAAAGAACAAAAAAACAGAAAAACA